>MU968551.1:37067384-37523475 GCA_034641835.2 Pinus albicaulis
CCTGATACGGGGATACGAGGATACGGGGATTCGAAGAATCGGATACGGGTACGGTGACCCCGGAACAGGATACTTTTGGGATACGATACATTATATATATATTTTAAAATATATATATATATATATATATATATATATATATATATATATATATATATATATTAAAAATTAGATATTTTTTGCACAAATTCATACAAAATTCATTTATTCAAACATAGATATTAGATACTCATGAGTCATACATCATCATTGATACTATAATACAAATTACAATGATACATTGATACACCATACATGATACAATCGTCAAATTTACTCAGAAAGACAAGATTGAATATAGTAAGATACTGTAGTTTTCTCATTAAGTCATCATAATCAAAATGTGTTACATAAGAACACTGCCAATGGCAAATAGAAATAGAAAATACAAAATCAACTACAGTCTACAAGACTACAAGCCTGAAGCCTTAATGAGTCAGAGTCATCAATCCTCATAATCAACATCACTGTCCAAATCCTGATCATCATGCTCACCACTGCTCTCCTCTGCCTCTGATGCATCCTCCTCCTCTATCATCTCTGCATCTGCTGGTGTGGAGGATGACCCCTCTAATCCATCATCAAATGTGACAGGCTCTAGCACTAGCGCATTGAGATCCAAGTTGGCCAATGCCAACTCAACACTGTTGTCCAGACCCATATCATCAAGAAAGACATCCCACATCTTTGTCTTTCCCTTCAACCAATCCTCCCTCTGCCTGTAGATGAGACGAAGGTTGGTGTGCACATACACCATTGTCTATGCCCTGGACTGCTCAAGCCTGCTCCTCTTCACACTATACAAATTCCCATATGTGCTCCAATTCCTCTCGCAACAAGAGGATGAAGTCACCTGAGAGAGGAGCCTCATGGCTAACTGCTGTAGAGGAGGGCTTGCTGCCCCATGAGTTGCCCACCAAGAATGGGGCTTCTTAGCCCCCCTGTCTCGAATCAAATCATAGCCTCCAAATCGCCCCTGCCAGTGGAAAAATCTGCAAAGGCATCCTCCACCTCATCAAGGGATGCCCTATCCTGAAAAATCCTCCTCAATGCATCTTTCCTCCCCTGTGAGATTTCAGCATCCATGTGAGGAGGGAATCTGCGGGAAGGTCCACCATTCAGCCACTCATGGCTGTAGTATTTTGGGTTCAAGGAGTGAACCAAACAATGTAAAGGTGTGCAATTCTTGTCCCATCTGCTGACAAGAATATCCTGTATGACGGTGAAGAAGGCCTCAGGTGATGTCTCATACTCTGGGCACTCACTCTGTAAAATAATGGTCCTCACAGACTCAATCATGGAATCCCATCCCTCATAAACCTCTCCTAGGATGGGTTGGTCTATATCTGCAACTCTGAGCAAGGAAATGATAGGCTCCATGATCTGAATAATTAGATCTACCTTCTCCCACCATATATCATCCAACACTATGTCCTTCACCTTCTTTGAGGCTGCTTGATCCGTCTTTCTCCAAAAAGACCAAAACTCTGAAATAACCATAGACCCAAGAGCGGTCTTGACCTCCCTCACCCTCTTCAACATGATGAATGAAGAGGCAAACCGTGTATCTGCAATCTTCAACAATGATAGATTGTTGTACTCCTTGTAGATAGTGAGGGCATTTGTATGGTTTGTTACAAAGTTGCGGATATGTCGTGCATCCTCAATAGTGGCTCCAATCCAAAGCACATTAGAAGCAATAGATTTCAGTGCCAAGTTCAATGAATGGACAATGCAAGGTGTCCAAAATACTTGTGGATATTTTGCTTCTACAATCATGCCAGCAGCCTTTGCAAACAGGTGCATTATCTGTAATGATTTGCACACAACAATCCACACCTACACTTTCAATAACTTTGAGAAATAACTCACCCATATATTGTGCATCCTTGTACTCTCCAAGTGCATCAACTGCTTTCAAGAAAATTGCACCATTCGTGGATGACACCATGAAGTTAATGAGTGGGTGGCGTGCTGGATCTGTCCATCCATCAGAAACAATGCTAACCCTAGATGTTGGCCATGTTGATTTAATAAGCTCAAGCATTTTGTCCACCTCTTTCTTTGCCTTTGTCAACAATGTGGTTCTGAGCTTCTCTGACCCAGGAGGCACATACCCTGATGGAGCCCCATGACAAAGAGCTCGACACATCTCAATAAATAGAGGTGACTGTGCAACATTAAAGGATATGAAGTTCTGATAGAAAAAAAATGCAATGGTGAGATCAAGCTCTTCCCTTTTCTCTTTTTGGAAAATCTTGTCCATTGGACCAACTGCAATTGCCTTTCTCTTTGCTAATTCTCCCCTGCTAGAAGTCTCAAAAGGGAACTTGCTGCTGCTTTTCCTCAAGAATGGAAGGGGGTCATCAGTCTTGGATTTTTTTGATTTTGCTGCCACATTTGCCTCACCAATACTCTTCTCTTTCTCCAATTTCTTCCTATCTGGCGATTCAATTGCTGTACAACATTTAATGCCACAACCTGGAATACCCAACAAATGAGCTTTCACACGGAAATATGTGCCAGTGAAATGGCCATTGCAAAAATTGCATTTCCATGAACAATTTCCTCCTCCCTTTTTTGCTGCCCCTTCCTCTCTTGTCGCATATTTCCACAATGGATATTTGGGGTCAACAATTTGTTTTCCCTGCACATTTGAAGCTACTGTTGCAGCCCCACTTCCAATGGATGGAATACTTGCAGACCTTGATGAAAGGAGGAATTCTCTCTCTCTGAATAGCGTTGGAGCTGTGATATATATATGGACTGTCTTTTGTTTGGGTTGTTCTGGGTTATATGTGTGACACGCTTGGCTGAATGACCTATTGGAGACTTTGCTGGTTGAAACATCCTGCCGATCGCCGTAACGCCACCATTTCCTATCTCTGTTTTGGCTTGTCTTCTATCGATCTGTTAGAATGTTCTATCTTCTTCAGTGTTGTGCCCTAATCTGAAATGGCATAGAACATATGCAGAAATTAACATGGTATCAGAGCGAAGGTGAAGACAAAGCCCAGCTTGTTGAGAATCTAGGGCAGCAAGATAAGGACTGTTTGATGCAATCGAAATAATGTGACTCTAACCTTCAGTGTAAAGAACGCTGTTGTTGAAGACCAAGGAACTATAATGAAGGTTCAACAAATTCGTATGAATGTATTGTTTTCATTTTTGACATAATTCGATCTAAGTCTACCTTGGTCAATTTCACTTCCTAACGGCAACAATAAAAGCATTTTCTTTGCTCTTATTCGTCTGAAATTTCGTTACGCCAATTGCCGTTAAGCTGCCGTGAGCTTTGCGATAAGCCTCGTGTCTATTTGATTCACGGGCATCCCCTTAAAATTGTATTGATGCCATTGCCAGCATCCGTGAAGAAGAATTGTTGCAATCCCAGAGCTTTTCTTCGAACCCTTTGCTCGAATTCGTGCAAAATAGCATATACTGTAAGATTTGGTCACAGGGGACCTTTTCGATTCGGGTGCCTCGATTTGGTTTTCGAAGGGGAAAAGATTGAAATAATTTGAGCTGATTTCGAGGAATTTTGGCTTGAAATTTGCGTGGGTTCCAGTGTATTACATTGATCGAATGGTGGTAATTCAGCGGCGTCTGGTTGATCGTCAAGTCGCGGAGTCGATTCTTCGCTCTTCGCGTATGACATCGAATTGCAGGTTTCTTTTCAAGCGTGGATCTCAAATTCGACCACAGGAAATCAATTTGCAGGGGATGCAGAAAAAGACGGAGATTTTGCCAATGGCAACGGCAATGCGAAGCGTGGAATTACAACATGGAATGGCTCAGATGCTGGCATTAAATCACATGGTAGACGACATAGAAATAAGGGTTTAAAGAGAACTGCCACAGATTTGCCACTGTTTTCAGCCCTGGACGATGGCCAAATCCATGGAAATAGTATTGCAGTGAATTCCGTAAAGTCTCCATCCACTGTTCCGGATTCTTGACGGAAGCCGCCGTGAAACGATCCGAACTAGGATTTTCAGAGCAAATTGAAGCGGGGAACGGGATTATTCAATGCCATGCAGAGAACTTTGTTTTGCTATTGCCAGAAGATGATAATAGTCGCAACACCAAGAAAGATGAGCCAGTTGCCCTGGATAACGAGAGAGACCATACGAAAACAGACGATTCTTTGATTTTCCGGGAAGTAACAGATATGGATGCACATGCAAATGGAGTTATGGGTATTGATCAAGTGGATTCGGCCGACCCAGCGGACAGGGTTTCGGTTTCTTTACTAGGGGCACAGAGATCGGCCGTCGTGAATACGCCGTCAAATCTGGAAGACGTTTCGAATATTAGCAACAATTGGGGTTCTCCTCCTGAATTGAGGCATCAGACTGTGAGTGCTAGTTTGAATGTCAAGGCCAACTCTTGCATGGTTGAGAATGAAATAGCATAAATTCAGTCATCGAATGGGGCCGCTTCTCCAAGTGATGGATCAGAACAACAACAACAACCTCACAAGGATTCAAATAAGGGAAAGGTCAGTTTCGGAGATCCCCAAGCATTGATGGATTTGGGTAGCATAGCATTCTGCTGGAGTGGCAGTTAGCAAACCAGAGGAAAAAGACCAGGTCCTATGGGCAGATGTGCGCGCATAATATTACAGTGCCTTGTGTGATTTAGAGCAGACATATGCTCCTGCAGCAAGTTGCAAGTCAAAACGCGGCAGAGATTGATGCTGTGTGTGGCCTGTGCGTGGTGAGCTCTGGTAAAGAGTGTTGACAGATCATTGGATTAGAAACAAAGTTATGAATTGGAGCTGCCCACAGTTGACCTATGCAGTAGCACAATTGGGTTCGAGTTTGCTTAGTGACAGAGTTTATGATGCTTGGTCATATTCTTGCTGATAGTGTGCTGCATAGATGCTTTGCTGAGCATGCTTAACACAGATGTCATACATTGCCATATGTTCTTAAAGTCCTGTATACTCCTGTAGCTTGTATGGCTCGTATATTGGGATAGCAGGACTGTGGAATAGGGGTGGAGGGGTGATTTAAGGACCACCTCAAAAGGAAATGTTTTTTTTTTTTCTCACACAGAAGCCATATATGCCAATTGTATGACAGTGATGAATATGATAGCGATGTGTATATCATGGCAACACTGTAGTGAATAATATGACAGTGTATGATACCTGTCAAGATGTATGACAGAAGTATGACAATATATGGCTATGATACCTGTATGGATATAATTCCATAAAATAAGCTTTGATCTTTAAGACTATGGCATGGGACCCCTCTTCTAGGTAAACCGCATTTCATGGCTACCTATCTCAGGCAGACCGCAAGCATTGACTTGCTAATCAGAGGATTGTGACAGTTGTTATCTGCTCAGGTAGAATAAAGACTTGTTTTGATAAGGGCTGAGTTTGTTCGAGGGCTGAAATGAAAAACAAGGTGTTAGGTCCCGTGATTTGGCCGATTGGCTAACCAAATGACGATGTAACATCAAACCAAGCTTTGGAGCCCAAGGACCTAGCCTTCCTGGACTCAGAGAGGGCTCTCTCTATATGTGTAGAAGATGTCGGTGTGTTTACTTGCGATGTTCTGATATTAGGCTAGTTATGAAGTGTGTTTTTTGGTTTTTTTAGTTTTTAAGTTTGTGAGGGATGAAACTGATCAAATACATAAACTGGATAACAAGATGTAGATAAATTTGGCTATGGGGTCAAACAGGTCAAGGAAGCTATGAAGTGATGATGTAAAGCTGCTGTAGGGCCGATTTGATTCACAGTAGAAGGGATCTCTGGGCAAAATGGATTAAATGGACAGTAAGTTGGTGAAAGACAAGGGATTTCAAATGCAAACTAGTTAATAGCAGACATAAACATGTAATAGCAAGCCATTAATCATGCTAGGAATAACTATAAGCTAATCAATACATAGGAAATCAAACATTCCAGCCATACATAGAGGTATAAGACCCTCTAACTTCGGGAAAAGGCTATCAGACTTTGGGGAAAACAAATGAGACAAACTAACAACTCATAAATTATGCCGGAACGCCTAAACATAATCTCTAAGTCATTGGGCACTTGGACAAATAAGTTTTCATAGTTTTAGGCAAAGGGCTAGATCGGGACTAGGCCTCCTTGGTTCAACAAAATGATCAACAAATCAATCAAAGAGAAAGTTTTATGGACAGAACTATGGGCAGCTGATAGGTAGGTAGGGCAAACCATACATCCTACTCAACATACATGGAACTGATGAATAAAACTTAGCAACAACACCTTAGGTTACTAAAGAGCAGCTAAGAATTCCTTAGCATAACTAAGGGAGAAGAAAACATCAAGCTATGAAGATTCAGGGATTTTGAGGTGCCTCCATGGGCATGTCTCAAAATCAATCTTTACCGATCTATAGCAGCAAGAAAAATGAAATATGAGTGAAAACTAGAAGACAAAACACATTAAGAAGCACTATACCATTCTACCATGTCAAGGAATCCATCAACAAGCCTTCAACATTCCTCAAAAGCATCCAAGAGGCAATCCAAACATCATAACTCAAGTGTATTCTTCAAAGCTCATATGACCAATGCATTAATTCTTCCCTCAAGTTCAGCCTCTGATTTACAATGAGAACCATGGGATAAATAGGCTTGAGGGAGGAAAACCTCATGGAGCAACTAGCTATCCCATTGGCCAAGTCTAAATATCTAAACTTGTCCTTGAGGCTTTGCAAAGCCCAAGGCACAAAATATCTCATAAAATATCTTAAAAACTGCTAAAAATGGAAATTATATTGACTTTACATGATTTTCCCATGATAAAAATAGCCTAACGCACATTTGGGAAAAGCAGATTTTTGGAGTTCAAAAATTGCAAAAATACTTCATATTTATGCCTGAAAAAGGTTCCCTGACTTGCTGGATGCAAATGGAAGTCTTCCCGATGTCGAAATGAGGCTCATGATGGCTCGTTGGAAAGCTCTCTGTGTCTGATTTCCAATGCAAGTAGAATCATCTCAATCTGATCTCTGAAAGTCCCTCAAAACTGCACCTGTGTGCAAAAACCCAGAAAATAGCAGGCTGCTGATATGGCGGGCAGAATGTGCAAAATGAGGCTGTTTTTCGCCAATTTGGAGGGGCGAATGATCTTCGAATGCCCTGAAAATCGCTGGAGAGCCGCTCATGAAATTATGGAATCTATTGGTATCACCCTCCTCCCTTGACGACTCATCAAACTGAAATGGCGCATTTATGAGTTTTTGGCGAAAACCCCAAAAATGCCAAAAAACAAAAAGTTTTCGAAACAGGCCCAAAATTGGCATGCATGACCTTCAAAGGTCCATAGAGACATGCTCCGAAGCTGAAGCCAAAATATCGAAGGCTGATGTGCTTTTTTCTTCCTTCCGTGCTAGGCGCCTCTCTTTCAATTTCTTCAATTTTTCTTGTGCCACCTTCAATTTGCGCCTGGCAAATTGATTTAGCTTCTGAAAGTGAAGAGTTCTCTTTCTCTGTAGCTCAAGATCCCTGTTTGCCTTCTCAAGCTTTGTTTCCAAATACTGGTTGGCCCTCTCAAGCCATACTTCCTTGTTTTCCTCAATTTCCTGTTCAAAGAGGGCAGTGAGAGGAAAGGCATCGAATTGTGCTTGTTCTTCAGCTTTCTGTTTCTCCAAGGCTCTCCTAAGCCCGATGGTTCTAGGCCTCTTTCGCCTAGGTTGGTCCTCTTCCTCTTCATCATCAAATTCGCCAATGAGCTCTTCAATTCTTACTTGCGCCTTTTCTGCCTCCTTTTTATACTTGATCGCCCTTGCCTCATGAATGGCCGCATGATACTTCATTTGTTTGTTTTCAACCTCCAAGAAATGGTTGAAATTCCTCGCCCTTTGAAGATCTTCTTGTAACACCTCAATTTGCCCTTCTTTGTGAATGAGGAGGTTTTCAAGGATGCGTGCCTCATTATCACTGTCATCGCTTGGGATAGGGATGACAACTGATTTACCTCCATGCTTGGCACTTCCTCCAACTGCACCTTTGCCTTTGAAGGCCAATCTAGCGCTCTTTCTCCTTGGCAAGCTAGAAGTTGTCTTTTTGGGCAATTTCTTCTTCTTAGGAATAGTTTTGCTCACTGTCAAGGAGGCAGCTTCAGCTTGCTGTCCTTCCTCAACATCCTGTCCAGCTTGTGGCTCAAAAGATGCTTCAATTGTTTGCTCAACCTGCTGCTCTTCAACCTCTATCTGCTGCTGTCCCTCTTCCTGAATTTGATGCCGTTCATCAACCTCTAGCTGCTGTCCCTCTTCCTGAATTTGCAGCTGTTCATCAACCTCCAGCTGTTGTCCAATGATATCTAACTGCTGCTGTCCCTCAAAATCTGGCTGCTGCTGCTCATCATCCTCCTTTTCTCTCTGTGGCTCACTGCCCTCTCCTTCTCCCTGTTTTCTTGGCTGCCCAGTGGTCATCTTGATTTTTTTAGGGGTAGGCCTACTAGATAAAGGCACTGGGTGATGGACAGGCTGAGTAGGAGACACATGAACAGGAGGGACAGTGGCGAAATCGGCATGGCTAATGAATGAATCCCATGAAACTCCTTTCTTCTCCAGCTGATGTAAGAAAATGATTTTGATCAAGGAATGGTGAAAGAGAGAAGGGATTTGCTGAGGTGGATCTTTCTTTTGGACAGTAGCTGCCATTTTCTCTATGCTTTTGGACAAAAAGTATGGAAGGTTTAATTGCCTGCTTCTAGTAAAATGCATCAACAAGCGAACATGATAGGCAAAAATTTGGCTAAACCTTCCTTCACAAGTGAAATATCTCATTATGGCCTTCATCAGTGGAGCATAACTATCAAGAAGATAGGAGAAAGGGAAAATAGCAGTGATGGTTTCCCTATGTTCAGGTTTGATGAAAGGTTTATAATCCTCCAGATCAAGATGCGCTTGTTTAAACCACTTTTCACCATGATACGAGATCTTGGTAGCCTTGGATACATACCTTGGGGAGATTTTGAAGTCAAGACCTGCTAACTGGAAGTGTTTGTCCTTGAATCTCAAAGCGCACAAATGTGTAAGTGGCGAGAAACTCTTGACTTCTACTATCCTCTGACAGAAATCAAGACAACCTACTTCATGGAAATTGAAAAGCACTGATGGGTGAGCATTGATTTCTTCTACGGAGATAGGCTCATATCTCTTATGTTGTCCGCCTTTGTGATCTCGTTTTGGAGGCATTCTGACTTGAAACAGGCTTTAGAAGAGGCACGCTGCCTTCAATGTATGAAAAATGCTCTGCTGGATTGAAACTGGCCACTTCACTGCTTGGAAAGTTATGGACCCTGTGATTTTGAATAAAATGCAACAATGTTTCTTGGAATAAGCTACCTCTGCACTTATTAACAATAGTCCTTCAAATCTGGATACACTTCAGCTATGCAAACTTCTCAATAAAAAACCATCAATAATAATGAGACAATATGCTGTATGAATTTCCTGTATGTAGTATTAAGCAATCATTTTTCTTGGTGAATCTGCAAGGGATCAACCAACACTGGTATTTGTGTTTTCAAAACAAAACTTCAATCCAAAAAACCTTGCTCTTCATGTCATTCACCTTGAAAAATAAATCTGTTAGCAGATTTCTGTGAAGACCACACAGTGGAAAGAAGGAGACCTTTTGGTTAGGTGAAGTGTTTAAGGAAAACACCTTTCACTTGTGACTTTTGAGAAGTCAATCACCACCTTTACACATCTGGCTTCAATGTACACTTGATCATCAACAAATGCCCAATCACTAACCACCCTACCTTCTAGAAGATGGCCTTGTTTCACCTTTAGAAAACTCTGTTCAACAATCTTCAGAATGATACAATGTAGTGCAATGAAAAAAAAAAAGGCAGACTTAGTTTAGGTGTGAAATCAGTGCAACAGTGGTTTTAGGAAACAAACTCTCTGCTTTGTGAGTTTAAAAAGTCCATCAACACATCTATACCCCTGCCTTTGATGTCAAAATCCACCATCAACCACCTCTGTCCTTTACTATGTTGTCATCTTTGGAAGGTCTCTGTCAATAAGTCTTCAGCTTGTACCTCTGTCTTAATCTTAACTTTACACACCAATAACTCCGCCTTTTAATGTGCTGTTACCTTTGGAAGTTCTCTGTCAACAAACCTTCAGTAGTGAAAAACAGTGAAATAGGGGCAGATCTCTAGAAAAGGCTTGTTGTGATAAGTGTTTTGGTACCCTGTTCTTTAGAAATGACCTTCCCTCGAAACATATCACAACCACAGTTCTTCAAAATGACACCATTCAGTGGAAGAAAAGCAGGACTATGCTAGGTGATATATCAATGCACTATGGTTTTTAGAAAACACCCTCTTTTGCTTGTGAGTTTAAGAGAGCCACCCAAATACCTGTACCCCTGCTTTAATATCAAATTTCAAACACTAACAAACTGTTCTTCAGAAAAAGGCCCCTTTCTTTGTGAAGTTTTAAGAGAACAAAAACTGCTTTTATACTTCTGCCTCCAGAGTTAGAAAAACATCAATTAAATCTGCCCTTCAATGTAACATTTACCCTTAGAGCCTCTTTGTCAATCAGCTTTTCAACATGATAATGAGGTGAAGAAAAAGGGCAAACCTAGGTTAACCATACATAGTGCTTTATGAGGGACACTTCTTCTTGTGAAGTTTTAAGAAAACATCACTTGTATACCTCTGCCTTCAAAGTTTAGATTTGACCACCAACAAACTTTGCCTTCTGGAAAAATGGCCCTATCCACCCTTAGAAAACTCTCTGTCAACAATTTTCCACAATGATATAATACAGTGCAAGGGAGGAGCAGACTTAGCTTTGGTGAAAGAATCAGTGTAACAGTAATTTAGACAATACACTCTTGGCTTGTGAGTTTTGAGATATGCACCAATACACTCTATAACCCTGCCTCCAAGGTTTAAACTCTCATTAACAACTTCGGCCCTTTTAAATTACCTCATCTCACTGTGTAGGAAATCTGCTTTTGTTTTTAGCAAAGATGGCAAGATCCGGGGTTTTCAAACATGTTTGTCACTTATCAACACTTTGCAATTGATGGGATTTCATAAAAATACCTCGAACTTGATGGATGCTCGTTTGAAAAGATGTAAGAAATCCTGGATAGCTTGAAAAAGTTGCGCGGCAATCTCTGGAGCAAACCCGTCGCACAGGAGAAAGGCTGTCGGGTCGACTTGTCGTGCGGTCGGGCGGCCACCTACAGGCACGTCGCGCCCACCTACAGGCACGTCGCGCCGACGAAGGAGGCCTTTGCAAAATTATGCCCAGGCACGTCGCGCCTAACTCCAGGCACGTCGCGCGGCCTTAAACCAGTGCAGAAAACTTCAATTCGCTTGAAAACACGTTGTGATGCTTGGGAGCTGCGGAAATTGGTTTTTTTTAATTTCGAAAGTGACTTACTACTCCTCTATTTCATTCATTTGACACTCCTTCAACGGCTGTTCTCATAAGAGAGACATTTCAAAACCTCGACTTTGTCCCTCTTTTTGGCACTTTAGGTGACAATGTTAACAAAAGACAAGGTCATTCAAAAAACTGTCAAAGGCATTTGAAAGCTGCTTTATCACTTACAGGAGACCACCGGTGCCCTTGCAATTATTTTAACAATCTCGGTCCTTAGGTGATTTACAGGTTTCCTTCTGGACTGTAAGTGTCTTCTACTAGTTGTTTCTTTTTATAACATAATTCTCTGCTTTACAGCTCACTGTGTCACATCCCTGCCACTGTTTATTAAATACTGTATCCTTGTGCTAAGTCTGTCCTTTGGAATGATGACCATTGTGTTTGTTTTTAAAACATATAAACAGTGGTGATTCATCACAACCAACTTCTTTCTGCCTATTCATAAGATTTGAAACACCATTCATCATGCATTCTATAGCTCCACCTTGGTCACTGTTTTACTTTCTCAGTAATAATCCAAAGAACATTAATCAGAATGTGTCAAAGAGTACTTTGACCAACCTTGGCGATTGTTGTGTTTATTCAACATAAGATAGCCTGTGTTCTTTCAAAGTGTTTGATGATTGCTGCTTCCAGGTGATTCACAAGCTTACCTTGGGACTGTAAGTGTGCTCTCTTGATGGCTTGCTTTCACACTCTACTTCACTGTTTACTCAAAGGACCTTCTTTAGATTTTCTGGGCAGGTGATCATGGAATGTCTTTAACCCCTTTTTAAATCAACTGCTCCTTTGGCACTAATAGCATACAATATGTTCAATATTTTCTCCTCTCTACTAGATGGACTGTTGACAGATAGCTTTTTTGAAGAGGGAGATCAATACATTTATATCATAAACAGTAACACTTTCCTTTATTCAATTTCTTTGTGTCTTTTCCCCGCACTTTTTGGACTCACCAGTTTTCAACAGCCTGCAATGATTTTGGCCATCTGCTCATATATGGAGGAGGCTCTTCATCAGGTAAAGTATCAGAAGGCCGGAGACTTTTTGACCACTAGGTTCGACACAGCCTTTTTCTGAATGTAGTGGTAAGAAACCTCTTGAAAAACATCCGTCTTAGCATCTTCACTTGCAAGCATCATTGTGTGTCAGCAGAAACCCTAGCCAGAGTAATACTATTTCCCTGTACTGTCCTAAGGCTGATTTTAGATATTTGGTTTGTTCATCTCATGATTGATTACTTTGACAAATAGCCTTTGTGACTATGAAGGTCAGGGATTTCTTGAAAAACCAAGACCTTTCTCCTGCTTGTGTAATGGCATTGGTTACCATCTGTTCTATTTGATTTTGAACCAAAACAGGCCTCTTATGATTTGGATGTTTACTGATGACAGGCCCTTCTAGAGTTCAACAATCCATATGGTTTGCAAGTTTGAAATGAGCTCTTTTATCAGGCCAAACTCTACTTTCCTTTGAGCTTATCATATTTCCACTATATTCCTGTTATGGTCAGCAATTACATTCATGAAACCTGAAGATATTGTTTCATTGTTTCAGTAAAGGCAAACCTGGACTTCTGCAACCTTCTGAGTCAATACTGGCCTGCGCCCTCTGCTTATGTATGAAGGAGGCGCCCTAACCCTCTGCTTGTAATTGAAGGAGGTTGTGGGCCTTGACAATTTACAATTTTGCTGAGACAGTGGCGACCCTTTCTTACCGTGATTTTCATGCTGGAAAGAGTTGTAAGGTCCTGATGAGTGACTTTTGTTTTGCAGCTTCATCTCAGGCTCATAATACACTTAGAAGCAGTTGTTCCTCTAACTGTAAACTCAAACATTTACTCCATGAGATGAAATATATTTCCTGTTTTTGTAGAACCATAGAAAACTGTGAAAAACCTAATAGTCAGCTTGAGATTGGATTTCATGCAGTGCTGAGATCTAGGGGGGTATGAGTGGCGCGACTTAAGGCTGTTTGTCAACTTCATTTGCAAATTAAGGGATCAGTCATGGTAGGTCTGCTGCAGATGGGGGCTTTTTTTGGCTTTTTGATGATTGCCAAAGGTGAAATGTTCTAAACGCCACTTCCTAACATAGGGTAGACTTTTAAAACAGATGTGGATTTGCCTTTTAAGGCTGCTGGGCAGGTCAATAAAGCTGAAGCTAGATAGGATTGTGATATGAGGTTTTTGATGTTGCCAGGTAGGTAGAAAGGCGAAAAAAGTTTTGGGAGGGTTTTCTGGATGACATATTGACATAAGGAAATCAGTTTCTAGAAAACTCAGCTGAAGATATAGTCATCACTAACATGGAAAAAATACCGATGGCTAACAGTGGCTCCATTTGGGGAGGGCAGCTCCTCGTCAGGAGGTGTCCAGAATTCAGATTTTTGGATTATGAAGACCAGTGCCTTATCCATTGGCACAAAATTTACCCTTCTCTTGATGTTATTTCTGAAAAGTGTCAGCATGTTTAACATCAATGATACTTCTACCTACCCCACTACCTTTCCTAACATTTTTTCTTCTGTTTGGCGCATTTGAACTAGCAGCCTTTTGACAATGCATATTTTTCTTTTTGCAAAAATGAAACTATCTATTTCTACTCTTATATCTGCCGGGAGTTCAGATTAAGCTGATGAACTCCTTCATTTCTCTACCTAAACTAGATCGACTGTCAAGATTAAGCAGTTTGACAAGATTTCATTCTCTAATCTACAACATGAAATTCAAAAATGATCAAATCAGGATTAGGCAGTCTGATTTGTCATGCATTTGCGGCATAGAAGACAAGCTGCACACAAATGTTATTCTGCAACAAAGGAAACTAGAAAAGCGGGCTAAGATGTACAATGTATTTTTCATCCCTTGCTTCTCTCTTTGGTTCTGTTTTAGGCATGTGGAACCAGAATCTCTCCCTAATCTAAGCTCTGTGATAAGTCAATCTTACACAATGTTGACTATCTTGACACTCACTAACTTATCAGCAAATAAATTTAAACATGCTCAGCTATGATTAGGCTAGATAGCTGAACAAGACATTGAAGCACTAGTAGCGGCATTTAGACTTGCTCGCTTTCTGAAAGACTATTTTTGGAACATGGAGCATTTGTTCTATCTTCACTTGCCCTTTTTCTACTTTTTACTGTTTTTGACTTTCCTATCTTTTACTGTTTTTGATTTTTCTATTTTTTCAATATTTCAAACAATGGTATGTACAATGACTGAAAGTGTTTCAAACTCAAAAATCTTGGAAATGACGAAATTTCAGCATCTTATCCTCGTAAGGATCTCCTCTCACCCTAGGCCCACTTAACTCTTGAAAAGAAAAATTTGGGAAATTTTCTCTCTCTAACATGACATAGGGATTCATGCAAGAATCTCTAAACAACCCGGTATCCTCCCTCTGTACCTCTCTGAATATCTGATTTCCACTCCTTTCCTTGCTGTATGCTTTCTTCAGGTAATGTATGTACTCTTGATAATTCTTAAAATAGATAGTGACATCATCAAGGTATGTAACAACACAAAAATTTAACACTGGGAACATGGCTTTCATGAACAGATTTCTGATATTGGGTGGTTTAGCAATTTTGAACTTGAAATCAGATTTACCTCCCGCAAACTGGAAAAAATCTTTAAGTTGTCTACTTTGTAAAGGAATTTGATGATTATGATCTGAAAGATGATCTTGCAAGAATACATCATTAGAAACATTTTCAATTGGTGAATCACGATCTTGAGTAGAACAAACATGATTTTTGTTATATGGAGATGCAGTATTATTTCTAAAATCAAAGCAGATTCTATGGCCATTATTTCTCTCCTTGATCATTTCAGTTTGTTTCAGTTCGCTGTGTTTGTTTCTGTTAAAGTTGTTCTTTGGGGAAAAGGTAGTGATACAATGTTTTCCTTTGTTTTTCCTGTAGAAACTGGTATTTTGCATGAGATTCCTGATTTTAGCCTTTCTAAGTTCTTCATGAAAAGACAAAATATGAGCCAATTTCAGTAGTTCAGGTATGCCGGGATTATGACTGTCATCCTTGCTCATAAAAAGTTTATTTGGCATTTTCTCAAGATGTTGAGCTACTGAGGGTATAGTCAAAGTTTTATTTGCAGTAGGAGGGTCACATGATGGTAAATCTTTGAGGTATGGTAGAAACATCAAACTACCTTTCTCCCGGGTTCCAAATAGGTTTATGATGTGAAGGTCTTCTAAAGCTTTTACCCGGAAGAAATTTCCACAAGTTACTGCTGGTGTTTGATTAAAGCTAGAGCAATTTGCTTGATAGTACATGAGAGTTTGTGCTTCTTGCTCTAACCCCACTTTGGAGAGGGGAAACTTACTTTCCTCAAGACACATTTGTTCATGATCATGGTAGTTTTGAGCGTCCAGCTCATCATAAGGCACCAAGGATAACTGATGTGGTGGATCTAAGTCTATATCAGCTTCCTCTGATTCTTCCTCCAAGTTTACATCAATATGCATAATGAAAGAGTTTAAGTCGGAGCGTAAAGAACACATTGGAATGTTATCGGGCCTATCTTTACTGCTAATCATGTATTTCATGTGTGATTCGCGGTAGAGTATCCTGCTCTGACCAAACACAGGAATGGTGGCATATGACATGTCCAGTTGAATATTCCCTTGGAGTTTGGCTCCCCAAGATCTTGATAGAAGCATCCCATACTTGGGAGGAATGTCTGCCACTACTATATCCATGATTAGATGTTTCGCGGGTATTTGGGCTAGACTAAAGCAAAGGTCTTTGATTAAACCTAGGCATTGGACTCTGCTTGAATCAAATGAGTATAAGTCTTTGTATGGTCTTGTGATTTCCAAGCCTAATCTTTCCATAACTACCTTTGGCATAAGATTATGCGAGGCGCCGGAGTCCAGCATGGCATTGTGGAGGATTTGGTCGTGGATGTTGAGGCTAATGTAAAATGGAAGAGTAGCTCCCTCTTGGAATTTTCCCTCTATCTTTGGACCAAACAATACTTCAGGAATGTCATCAGTGAGATTAACAGTGTTTGCATCATTCCCTAGATTTAGGACCTTTAGTACTTGGGATTTATAAGAGTTTTGGGCGATGAGTTCAGTAAGAGGCATGGTGATTTTGATTTTAGCGATTTCGCCTTCAAAGCTAAAAGGCACTTGAAGTTTAGATATGTTTGTTTCAGCTTTTTCAGCTAAGACCTTGTCTATGTTCCGAGTTTGTTGACCTTGTTTAGGGGTTTTGCTTGCCATAGTTGTTTTGGTGACCTTGGTAGAAGTATCAGGAGTATATGAGAGAGGATTAGTTTGGGTAACTTTAGCTTGGCTTTGATCAGTCTTTTCAACCTTGATTTTGTCACTGCTTGATGCTTTTTTGAGGATGGTATCTGGAGCTTTAGCAGTATCAGAGCTACCTCTCTTGACATTATCTTGGTTTCTCTTGCTCCTAAGGTCATATTTCCTGTGGGCTTCTTCAATAGCATTTTGAAATTCTATGGCAGGGTCATCAAGATCTTCATAATTGGTCTCATCTTGATCAGGCGAAAAGAAGGCTTGTTCTTCTTCGGTGAGGTACACCTCACCTTCATTGTCAGACCTTATGAGGTTTAAATGATGTTCATCAAGAGGTTCTAAGTCCCTATCATCTTCTTTCATTGAATGGTGGCCTGATCTGTTGGTCATTATCCCTTGGTCTGTTTTGGGGCTGTTCCCTCCTAAAGTTTTGGTTTCGGTTTCTGATTGGAGGGTTTGGCTGGTTGTCCCTAACAGGAGATTTTTCATTGATATTTTCCCACATTTTAGCCATGGATTTGACTAAGTCATCTATTCTGGGATCTAGGGAAGGTGATGAAGTGGAGACCTCATCTCTATATGTGACCTTTCTCTCTGATCTAGTTCTAGCTCTTTTTTCAGCTAAGTTGGCATCTGCTTTTATAGCTATTTGTTGCATTTCCTCCAAGGTAGGGGGATCCTTATCTCTTAGGTGATATGTCATGTCCGGATCAAACCCCTCAGGAAATTTTGCCAAAGCTAAACCAAGTGGAGGTTTGAAAAGAGGTGGGAGGGAGTTATATACACCGTTGAACCTAGTACAGTAAGCTTGGACACTTTCCCCATTTTCCCGTTTTAGATTGTTATATTCTGACAGGATTTGAATGGGGTTTCTTCAGACTTCCCACCTATTTCTGAAGATTTGATGTAGTTCTGGGATATCATGGATACTGTTTGGAGCTAAGCTTTTGAACCATGCTTTGGGTTCACCACCAAGACTTTGGGCAAATATTCTCATTCTGACAGTCTCGTCTTGTACCTCTAGGTATTCATAAGCATCAGTCATTCTACTTATATGTTGTTGAGGTGTGGTGGTGTCTTCTCCAGTAAAGTGTGGGATCTTGTCTTGATATTTGTTTGGGAGAGGAGCCAAAGGTGGTGGCAGCACCAAAGGTGTGTACCAGGCTGCCATGACTGGAGCTAATGGATGATATACAAGATGAGGACTAGTAGGCTGAAATGAAGTGGTTTGAACAGTGGTGGTTTGACCAGGTGTAGCGGATGAACTTGGACTAGTGATCTGGTTTTGAGCAGATCTGGGATGATAGGAGCCAAATTGATAAAGAAGCTGGAAATCAGGAGGAGTGGCTGGTGAAGCTTCTTTAATAGGACTCTGTGGTGGGTTTAGGGGTTCAAGATCGTCGAAGTTTATCTTACTATATGATTTGCTTCGGGGAAGAGCTTGTGGTGACTCTAATTCCGAAGGTGAATCTAGAAGGATATTGCGAGTTTTAGGTACAGATCTCGTTCTACGGATGGATCTATCGGTAGCTAGATGGTCAGTTTCAGAAGCTTGCCACAGAATCTTCTCTGGGTCATCCACTATGATAGGGGGATTTGGGTCTGGATGGGATCTGGTATTGATTCTTCGGGAAGCTAGATTTTAGATCCAGAGTTTTAGAGAGAATGGTATTGGTGAATGTTCTGGATGAGTGATTTTTCTAAAGTTATATTAAGGCGAAGGATGGTCAAACATAGAAGGGATGGATTAGTGGAGTCGCCAGGTGGAAATGGATTTTTTTTGTGAAGATAGCTATGGTCCACCACCAAGACTAATCTGAGAATGTTTTGGATTTTCTGAATTTATGTGCAGCCTATGGTTTGTTAAAGTATCCTAAATTTGTTTTAACACTTTGCTAGGGTGATGAGAACAAAAAAAGTTTACTCTAAAAAATGAGTCTATGGACTGCTTGCTTGTTTATGGTACCTAAAGGACCAAAGAGTCTATAAGAGTTTGCTGGACTATTATTTACTCAGTGTCTTACCATCTCCCACTATGTTAGTGAGTGATGGGAAAGGTTTATCGGATAGTAGCCTAGAGTTTTGAAAAGTAGTAAGGCTTACTAGAAGTTTAGTGGAGTCGCCAGGTGGATTGTCAGTTGTTTGAGATAAACTTGTATGGTCCACCACCAGTAATATCAAAAACCAATCTAAGGGAGTTTTTTGTGGTTTTTTCTGAGTTTTATGTGCAGCCTAGGATGTAAGAGTGTTATAAACCTGATTCATCACTTTGCTAAGATGGTGAAACAGAGAGTTTACACTAAATGATTCTAAAGGCTGATGGTTCAAGTTTAAAATTTGAAGGACTAAGGAGTCTATAAAAGTTTGCTAGACTATCATGAACTCAATAAGTCCCACCGTGATCGCCATTATGTTAGTGAGCGGTGGGATAAGTCAATCAGCTAGTAATCTCACAAAGTCTCTAAAGATGAGGGAAACCAAGTTTTTTAATCACTCAGAGTCCCACCGTGATCGCCATTATGTTAGGGTCCCGTGATTTGGCCGATTGGCTAGCCAAATGACGATGTAACATCAAACCAAGCTTTGGAGCCCAAGGACCTAGCCTTCCTAGACTCAGAGAGGGCTCTCTCTATATGTGTAGAAGATGTCGGTGTGTTTACTTGCGATGTTCTGATATTAGGCTAGTTATGAAGTGTGTTTTTGGTTTTTTTTTAGTTTTTAAGTTTGTGAGGGATGAAACTAATCAAATACATAAACTGGATGACAAGATGTAGATAAATTGTGCTATTGGGTCAAACAGATCAACGAAGCTATGAAGAGATGATGTAAAGCTGCTGTAGGGCCGATTTGATTCACAGTAGAAGGGATCTCTGGGCAAAATGGATTAAATGAACAATAAGTTGGTGAAAGACAAGGGATTTCAAATGCAAACTAGTTAATAGCAGACATAAACATGTAATAGCAAGCCATTAATCATGCTAGGAATAACTACAAGCTAATCAATACATAGAAATCAAACATTCCAGCCATACATAGAGGTATAAGACCCTCTAACTTCAGGAAATAGCTATCAGACTTTGGGAAAACACATGAGACAAACTAACAACTCATAAACTATGCCGGAACGCCTAAACATAGTCTCTAAGTCATTGGGCACTTGGACAAATAAGTTTTCATAGTTTTAGGCAAAGGGCTAGATCGGGACTAGGCCTCCTTGGTTCAACAAAATGATCAACAAATCAGTCAAAGAGAAAGTTTTATGGACGGAACTATGGGCAGCTGATAGGTAGGTAGGGCAAACCATACATCCTGCTACGGCTTATACATGGGTGTTTTATAAAGCTTGGCAATACCTTTGGTTACTAAGAAGCTGACTAGATTCTTTAGCATGAACTAAGGGGAAGAAAACATCAAGCTATGAAGATTCGGGGATTTGAGGTGCCTCCATGGGCATATCTCAAAATCAATCTTTACTGATCTATAGCAGCAAGAAATATGAATTATGAGTGAAAGCTAGAAGACAAAACACATTAAGAAGCACTATACCATTCTACCATGTCAAGGAATCCATCAACAATCCTTCATCATTCCTCAAAAGCATCCAAGAGGCAGTCCAAAAATCATAACACAAGTGTATTCTTCAAAGCTCATATGACCAATGCATTAATTCTTCTCTCAAGTTCAGCCTCTGATTTACAATGAGAACCATGGGATAAATAGGCTAGAAGGAGGAAAACCTCATGGAGCAACTAGCTATCCCATTGGCCAAGTCAAAATATCTAAACTTGCCCTTGAGGCTTTGCAAAGCCCAAGGCACCAAATATCTAATAAAATATCTAAAAAACTGCTAAAAACGGAAATTATATTGACTTTACATGATTTTCCCATGATAAAAATAGCCTAACGCACATTTGGGAAAAGCAGATTTTTGGAGTTTAAAAATTGCAAAAATACTTCATATTTATGCTATGTATGGTTCCACGACTTGGATGCAAAATTAAGTCTTCCGTCTTCGAAATAAGGCTCATGATGGCTCGTTGGAAAGCTCTGTCTTTTTCCAATGCAAGTGGAATCATCTCAATCTGATCTCTGAAAGTCTCTCAAAACTGTACCTGTGTGCAAAAACCCCGAAAATAGCAGGCTGCTGATATGGCGGGCAGAATGTGAAAAATGAGGCTGTTTTTCGCCAATTTGGAGGGGCGAATGATCTTCAAATGCCCTGAAAATCGCTGGAGAGCTGCTCATGAAATTATGGAATCCATTGGTATCACCCTCCTTCCTTGACGACTCTTCAAACTGAAATGGCGCATTTATGAGTTTTTGGCGAAAACCCCAAAAATGCCAAAAAACAAAAAGTTTTCGAAACAGGCCCAAAATTGGCATGCATGACCTTCAAAGGTCCATAGAGACATGCTCCGAAGCTGAAGCCAAAATATCGAGGGCTGATGTGCTTTTTGCTTCCTTAGTGCTAGGCGCCTCTCCTTCAACTTCTTCAATTTCTCTTGTGCTACCTTCAATTTTCGCCTGGCAAACTGATTTAGCTTCTGAAAGTGAAGAGTCCTTTTTCTCTGTAGCTCAAGATCCCTGTTTGCCTTCTCAAGCTTTGTTTCCAAATGTTGGTTAGCTCTCTCAAGCCATGCTTCCTTGTTTTCTTCAATTTCCTGCTCAAAGAGGGCAGTGAGAGGAAAAGCTTCGAATTGAGCTTGTTCTTCTGCTCTCTGTTTCTCCAAGGCTATTCTAAGCCCAATGGTCCTAGGCCTCTTTCGCCTAGGCTGGTCTTCTTCTTCTTCATCATCAAACTCGCCAATGAGCTCTTCAATTCTTACTTGCGCCTTTTCTGCCTCCTTTTTATACTTGATCACCCTTGCCTCATGAATGGCTGCATGATACTTCATTTGTTTGTTTTCAACCTCCAAGAAATGGTTGAAATTCCTCGCCCTTTGAAGATCTTCTTGTAACACCTCAATTTGCCCTTCTTTGTGAATGAGGAGTTTTTCAAGGATGCGTGCCTCATTATCACTGTCATCGCTTGGGATAGGGATGACAGCTGACTTACCTCCATGCTTGGCACTTCCTCCAACTGCACCTTTGCCTTTGAAGGCCAATCTAGCGCTCTTTCTCCTTGGCAAGCTAGAAGTTGTCTTTTTGGGCAATTTCTTCTTCTTAGGAATAGTTTTGCTCACTGTCAAGGAGGCAGCTTCAGCTTGCTGTCCTTCCTCAACATCCTGTCCAGCTTGTGGCTCAAAAGATGCTTCAATTGTTTGCTCAACCTGCTGCTCTTCAACCTCTATCTGCTGCTGTTCCTCTCCCTGAATTTGATGTTGTTCATCAACCTCTAGCTGCTGTCCCTCTTCCTGAATTTGATGCTGTTCATCAACCTCTAGCTGCTGTCCAATGATATCCAACTGCTGCTGTCCCTCAAAATCTAGCTGCTGCTGCTCATCATCCTCCTTTTCTCCCTGTGGCTCACTGCCCTCTCCTTCTCCTTGTTTACTTGGCTGCCCAGTGGCCATCTTGAGTTTTTTAGGGGTAGGCTTACTAGATAAAGGCACTGGGCGATGGATAGGCTGAGTAGGAGACACATGAACAGGAGGGACAGTGGCGAAATCGGCATGGCTAATGAATGAATCCCATGAAACTCCTTTCTTCTCCAGCTGATGTAAGAAAATGATTTTGATCAAGGAATGGTGAAAGAGAGAAGGGATTTGCTGAGGTGGATCTTTCTTTTGGACAGTAGCTGCCATTTTCTCTATGCTTTTGGACAAAAAGTATGGAAGGTTTAATTGCCTGCTTCTAGTAAAATGCATCAACAAGCGAACATGATAGGCAAAAATTTGGCTAAACCTTCCTTCACAAGTGAAATATCTCATTATGGCCTTCATCAGTGGAGCATAACTATCAAGAAGATAGGAGAAAGGGAAAATAGCAGTGATGGTTTCCCTATGTTCAGGTTTGATGAAAGGTTTATAATCCTCCAGATCAAGATGCGCTTGTTTAAACCATTTTTCACCATGATACGAGATCTTGGTAGCTTTGGATACATACCTTGGAGAGATTTTGAAGTCAAGACCTGCTAACTGGAAGTGTTTGTCCTTGAATCTCAAAGCGCACAAATGTGTAAGTGGCGAGAAACTCTTGACTTCCTCTATCCTCTGACAGAAATCAAGACAGCCTACTTCATGGAAATTGAAAAGCACTGATGGGTGAGCATTGATTTCTTCTACGGAGATAGGCTCATATCTCTTATGTTGTCCGCCTTTGTGATCTCGTTTTGGAGGCATTCTGACTTGAAACAGGCTTTAGAAGAGGCACGCTGCCTTCAATGTATGAAAAATGCTCTGCTGGATTGAAACTGGCCACTTCACTGCTTGGAAAGTTATGGACCCTGTGATTTTGAATAAAATGCAACAATGTTTCTTGGAATAAGCTACCTCTGCACTTATTAACAATAGTCCTTCAAATCTGGATACACTTCAGCTATGCAAACTTCTCAATAAAAAACCATCAATAATAATGAGACAATATGCTGTATGAATTTCCTGTATGTAGTATTAAGCAATCATTTTTCTTGGTGAATCTGCAAGGGATCAACCAACACTGGTATTAGTGTTTTCAAAACAAAACTCCAATATATAAAAAACTCTGCTCTTCAGGTCATTCACCTTAAAAAATACCTCTGTCAACAGATTCCTGTAGAGACCATACAGTGGAAAGAAAGGAGACCTTTTGGTTAGGTGAAGTGTTTAAGGAAAACACCTTTCACTTGTGACTTTTGAGAAGTCAATCACCACCTTTATACCTCTGCCTTTGATGTCAAAATCCAACATTAACAACCTCTGTCTTTCACTATGCTGTTTACCTTTGAAAATCTCTGTCAACCAGTCTTCAACATGATACAATATTGTTTCTAGGAAAGGCAGACTCAAGTTGGATGTATAACTAATGCACAGTGGTTTTTAGGAAATATACTCTTTGCTGGTGAGTTTAAGAGATCAACATAATACCTACACCTCTGTTTTAATATCAAATGCAATCACCAAGTACTCTGCCCTTTAGACAGTGGCCATTTTTACTTGTGAAGTTTTGAGAAATCTAACACCACCTTGGTACCTCTGCCTTTAATGTCAAAATCTAACCATCAACAATCTCTGCTCCTCATTGTACTGTGTACTCCTGGCTTCAAATGTTAAACTTGATCATCAATCAACCGAGCCTCATAGAAAATGGCCTTATTTTACCCTCAGAGTACCTTTGTTAACAAATCTTCAGAATGATATAATATAGTGAAATGAAGAAACAGACCTAGCTTGGGTGAAAAAATCAGTGCACAGTGGTTTTTAGAAAACACCCTCTTCTGCTTGTGAGTTTAAGAGAGCCACCCAAATACCTGTACCCCTGTTTTAATATCAAATTTCAACACTAATAACTCTGTTCTTCAGAAAAAGGCCCCTTTCTTTGTGAAGTTTTAAGAGAACAAGAAAAACTGCCTTTGTACCTCTGCCTCCAGAGTTAGAAACACATCAATGAAATCTGCCCTTCAATGTAACATTTACTCTTAGAGTCTCTTTGTCAATCAGTTTTTTAACATGATAATGAGGTGAAGAAAGAGGGCAAACCTAGGTTAACCATACACAGTGCTTTATGAGGGACCCTTTTCTTGTGAAGTTTTAAGAAATCACTTGTATACCTCTGCCTTCAAAGTTCAGATTTGACCACCAACAAACCTTGCCCTCTAGAAAAATGGCCCTATCCACCCTTAGAAATTCTCTGTCAATAAACTTACAGCAGTGAAATCTAGTGAAATAGGAGGGGCAGCTTGTTACAAAGGAGTGCTTGCAAGATAGGCAACAGTCACTCTGCTCTTGAAACCTATGCTGTCAATAAATACAATGATTTGAAAACGATACAAACTGGTCCTCAACCACAAAACCCCGTATTTCAATCACCTCATCTCACTGTGTAGGAAAACTGCTTTTGTTTTTAGCAAAAATAGCAAGGTCCAGGATTTTCAAACAGTTTTGTCACTTATCAACACCTTGCACACGATGGGAGTTCATAAAAATACCTCGAATTTGATGGATGCTCGCTTGAGAGGATGCAAGAAACCCTGGATAGCTTGGAAAAGTCGCGCGGCAACCTCTGGAGAAAACCCGTCGCGCAAAAGGAATGTGTCGGGTCGGCCTGTCGTGTGGTCGGGCGGCCACCTACAGGCACGTCGCGCCCACCTACAGGCACGTCGCGCCGGCGTTGAAAACCTTTATAAAATGATGCCCAGGCACGTCGCGCCGAATTCCAGGCACGTCGCGCCGCTGTTGAATGCAAATTTGTGAATTTTCGCCCGGTTTTCTTGCTTGTTTGATGTTGGGGATGCACGGGATTTTGACTCTAGTTTTTGAAAGTGAATTTCCCACTCTCACACTTCAAACTTATATCATTTTCAAACAAGCATCCCAACGGTCATTTGAACATTAATTTTTAACTTTGTTTAGTGTTCAAACCTTGGGTTTGTAACTTGAATATATACATCCGATCCTTGATTCTACCCCCGGGCTTTGAACCTAAGCAACTTCAACAAATCCTTCATTACTTCCGTCACAGCGTTACAAAATTGCCAATGAGATACCTGAAATAGGTTTGTAGCTGATAGGACATGATTCTGTAGGCCTGTTTTGACAATCTTCGGTCCTTTGACTGCTTTCTCCAATATTTAACATAGAAGGTGCCAAGTTCACTGACCCAACTTGGATTTTCATATGGCTTCTCAATTTCAAAGGCGCCTCCTTTTTGCTTCAAACAACTTCCTGCTTGAAGGTACATTAGTGATGATATATCTATCTTTTGAATGGTGGGAGGAATGCACTTGCCTCAAACTCAAAGACTGACCATTTATCAAACTACCTCTTTGTCTATTCATAGCATTGTATACCTGTCATCATGCATTCTATGACTCAACCTTGGTCACTGTTTTACTTTCCCAATGATAAATTGCTGCTTCTAGGTGTTTCACAAGTTTTTCTCTGGACTGTAAATACACTTTTTAGGTTGCATCCTTTCACACTAGACTTCTCTGTTTACTCAGAAGGGATTTCCTTAGATTTCTGGATAGGTGATCATGGAATGTCTTTAACCCTTTTTAAATCAACTGCTCCTTTGGCATTAATAGCATACAATATGTTCAATACTTTCTCCTTTCTACTAGATGTACTGTCTGACAGATAGTTCTTGAAATAGGAGTATCAATACCTTTACATTATCAGCACTATCATTCATCTGTGAAATGACCTTTCTTCCTTTTTTTTTTTGGCATCCTTCCACCGCTTTCTCAGACCGGGCCAAGACTTCGCAGTAGTTTTGGCCCTCTACTCATGGCATGGAGGGAGGCTCTTCATCGATAAGGTGTCCTGGAGACATTTTGACCACTAGGTTCAACATGTGCCTTTTCCTCGAATGCTGTAGTGGTAAGAAAACTCTTTGAAAAAACATCAGTCTTAACACCTTGTCTTGTAAGCATCATTGTGTGTCAGCAGAAAAACCCTAGCCAGAGTAATACTATTTCCCTGTACTGTCCTAAGGCTGATTTTAGATATTTGGCTTGTTCATCTCATGATTGATTACTTTGACAAACAAACTTTGTGACTATGAAGGCCAGTGTTTCCTTGAAATAACCAAGCACTTTCTCCTGCCTGTGTAATGGCATTGGTTATCATCTGTTCTATTTGATCTTGTGGATAGACAGGGTCCTTATGCTTTGGAATGTTCACTGATGACAGATCCTTCTAGAGTTCAACAATCCATATGGTTTGCAAGTTTGAAATGAGCTCCTTTATCAGGCCAAACTCCCTTTTCCTTTGAGCCAGCATATTTCAAGCTCCATTCCTGTTATGGTCAGCAATTACATTCATGAAACCTGAAGATATTGTTTCATTGTTTCAGTAGAGGCAAACCTGGACTTCTGCAACCTTCTGAGTCAACACTGGCCTGCGCCCTCTGCTTATGTATGAAGGAGGCGCGCTAACCCTCTGCTTGTAATTGAAGGAGGTTTTGGGTCAGATAATTTACCTATTTTTGCCGAGACAAATGGCGACCCTTTCTTACCGTGATTTTCATACTGAAAGAGTCAGAAGGTCCCGATGGAGTGACTTTTGTTTTGCGCTCATCTCGTGCTCATAATACACTTAGAAGAAAACTGCCTCTAACCCGTAAAAAAGTACATTTACTCCATGAGATGAAATATATTTCCGTCTTTTTGTAGAACCATAGAACACTGTGAAAAACCTAATAGTTAGCTTGAGATTGGATTTTATGCAGTGCTGAGATCTAGGGGGTGTGAGTGGCGCGACTTAAGGCTGTTTGTCAACTTCATTTGCAAATTAAGGGATCAGTCATGGTAGCTCTGCTGCAGATGGGGGCTTTTTTGGCTTTTGATGATTGCCAAAGGTGAAATGTCCTAAACGCCACTTCTTAACATAGGGGAGACTTTTGAAAGAGATGTGAATTTGCCTTTCAAGGCTGATGGGCAGGTCAATAAGGCTGAAGCTAGATAGGATTGTGATATGAGGTTTTTGATGTTGCTAGGGGTGGACTGAATAGGTAGAAAGGTGAAAAAAGTTTTGGGAGGGTTTTCTGGATGACATATTGACATAAGGAAATCAGTTTCTAGAAAACCCAGCTGAAGATATAGTCATCACTAACATGTAAAAAATACTGATGGCTAACAGGGGGCTAACTATAGGGCTACCCCCTCATGAGGGCTGAGACATCTCACACACACCCAGGAATCACTGATGTCAGCTGTTGCATCACTGAACCATCGAGTATACGGCTCTTGATTATGCTGAAAGGAGCTGGAGCTGAGAAACAATCAAGTCAAAGGGAAATAAGGAGTCCCTTTGCCTGATCCGAGGCACCGAACAAGACCGGAAGCTGGAACCAAGGTACACTGCCCTCTAGACCTGTCTTCTGGAATGAATGAGCTGATGTCGATAGAACGAGGTCTGCCATAGGTGAGGCAATAAGGGATCCTCAACTAAGGCAAGAGATAAAATAGTAGAGTGATGGAAAGACTGACACCAATTATGATGATGAAATGGGGGGGGGGGAACTGAGTAGCGAACGAATGAATTCCCTTGTTAGAGCATAAATGGCATGGATGACTTGGCAGCGACTGACACAATATCATGAGGGATAAGGGACAGTGGGGCTGAAGGCCATAATGTAGGACACAAGAGAGGGACCAAGCAATGAAGGATGGAGGACTATGGCAGGATGCGAAGGGACGTAGGATAGACTCCATGAAAGCAATGATGACTCAACTTGGATGCTCTAAACAAGGGTGACTCGATGGTGCTGCCACACAGGAGAAGGGTCCAATGGGGACCATAAAAGCATGAGTACAAGATGGGAACTCACGACGAAAGTCAACACGAGCATTGAAAAGTATGGAGGCAACATGGTGCCCCCGATACGAGTGTTGCAAGTGAAGAAATTCAATTTTTAGGAAGGGTGATGTGGCACTTCTTGGAAAACATGTTTCCTAGTGAAGTATCAAATCAAAAAAATCTAATAGATACCCATTTGAGGGCTTGGTGAGATCTTTCCAATGGTATATATGGTTTGTCAAACTCAGCTATGGTTTGGTCACAGTAAGCGAAATAAAAATCAAGGGTTTTATTTTTAATAAGGCATTTTCCTTCCAGATTCACTTATTTTCCTGTGGAGTTGTGGTGAATGTCGTGAGGAGAGGAGGCCTTAAATATTGTGGCGGTTGTAGCAGATAAAATAACCATTGGAATTTAAGATCCGATAGTTGTAGGTAAGATGCCTAATCCTACT
Source organism: Pinus albicaulis (assembly GCA_034641835.2). Taxonomy (NCBI): domain Eukaryota; kingdom Viridiplantae; phylum Streptophyta; class Pinopsida; order Pinales; family Pinaceae; genus Pinus; species Pinus albicaulis. The sequence goes on from MU968551.1 coordinate 37,095,961, forward strand.
CTTTCATTTTAGTGGGTTGAAAGTTTAGCTTAGGTACCCAGAACTCATGAACACGTTAGGTCGCACTTTCTTGGGGTCTGTTCTGTGACCTGGGTAGTAGGTACTGGGTAGGAAACTGCTACCTATCCCATGGAATGACTTGGAAAGTGGGACCAGTTAGAGAAAGGGGTTTCAGTGCTGTTATGGGCTGAGATCTGGTATTTTATGGTTGAGGGGCATGGGTGCCCCCAGGCATGTTATGAACATGCCAACATGTATTTAGAAAAAGGAAAATCTAAACATATTTCAATGATGTGGTGTACCACTTGTTTTTGGTATGGTTATGTAGTTTGAGAAAGGAAATAGATGATTACCAATCTCTTTTGGTACTGCATATATGAATCAAATGGACTTTAAGTTTCTGGGTTGGAAGACATGGTGTTACTATCCCAAAGATAGGATTTGGGGATAATGAATTGATGTTCTCCTAGAAAACCCATAGGTTGGTCAACCATAATGTCTATGAGACTGGGTTGCTGATGAAATGTGAAGGAATGATGAGGGGTATCATCCCTAGAGAGATCTTGAAGTGATATGGGACTCTAGAGGTTCTTCCAAATGTGGAAGAATAATGGGACTATATTCGACACGACTAGATTCACTAGGAGAGTGGTGGAGAACCATTTCTCTTGGTCCCTCAAATATGGGTGCCCCCTTACCCAAAACATTGGGTTTTAATGTAATGGCCACAAGGTGCATGTGGTTCGAATGCATGAGTTTGATTTAAGGGGGATAGATAAAGTCAGGAGTGGTGGCTACTTCCATAATGTCATCATTGTCAATACAATATGGGGTAATTGATGGAAGGAAGACCCCTTGATGTGGCGAAGCTACCTTACTCCTCATCATGAGAGGAGAGGTTCGCATGCGTATCATCACAAGGGGTGACAGAAGAGTAAGTAGACAGAGGATCAACCAATGTTGAGACTAGGGAGGGTGCTGAAGGGAAGTTAGGTGAAACATTAGGGGAGGTTTCATCAGGGACTTCTGACAAAGGCCCTATTATCTTGACATCATAAGGGGGAAAGTCAATGGGAGCATTTGTGTCCTCTAGTGTTGCTGAAGCAAGATGTGAAAATAAGGGAGCCGTTGACTCATGGTGCTTGGCCTCGAATTGGCATAAGGATTCTAAAGAGGAACGATACTCTTCAAGGTGAGCAAAAAGGTGAGTGTAGTGGCCATGGAAATCACACAAAGCACAAGGGTGATTTCTGTGCAATGGTTTGAATTTCGAGATTAAATCGAGTATAGTGACATATACCTCTGGGATATCAGATTTCAGAAATGTCTCATTGACCATGGACTTGAGGTGAGGAAATTCTGGACAAGTATGGGTGGCGTGGCTGATAGAATCACACAAAGCACACTGGGTGGTACGCTTTGGAGGCCAATAAGGGGCAGGGTTTGTTGGGGTAGCCTTGTCTTCTGATTCCCCCTTGCGAGCTTTTACCTTCTTACCCGAAGCAGTCGCAACGGGAGGTGGTTTCTGTTGAGGTGAATGAGGCACTGTTGCAGTGGGAGAAGTCATAGGGACCAGTTTAACTAGGGTCAAAGCGAGATAAGGTTTAGGTTGACCAGGCGGGGTAGCTGCTGGAGGATTGAAGTACCATACGAGAATCCCAAGGGTCAGGTTACAAAGAGAGAGGGTGAACATAACACGTACTGTGTACACTCCTGGTGGGGGAGCTAGGAACGATATCTAAATAGAGGGGTAATGACAGGTGAGACCGCACCACGATGGTTGAGGCCTGGAGGAACCAGCCCAGGAGCGTAAACAGGGTCATTAGTTCAATTGAAGGTGAAGGGCCAAGAGAAGAAGGCTCAAAAGCCTGATCAGAGGACATCATGAAAATATGGTAATCGGGGGAGCCAAATGGAAGAGTTGGAGTGGTTACCTGACCTTCAGGTGGTTGGGTAGCCACAAATCCCTGTTGGGGGAAAGGATCAGTAAGCACAATTGGTTGACTAGGTGCAGGATTGGGAGGAATGGAAGGGATGTCTTGCTGTCCTCTCAATGTTGCTTGAGACTCCCATAGCTATCTCATCTGTGGTAGAAGAGGAAAATCATGCGTATAATGACCATAAACACCACAAAAAGAATAGGGCTTGTTTGTACGAAGAGGCCTATCCTACATGGGCTGAGTAGTGTTAGGAGCATTACCTTGATTAGGTCCAGTATTACCAGGGGCAGCTTGATTTTGATTGCCTTTCTCTTCCTTTTTGAGGGAGGAGGATTAGTTGCACCATGCTGTGCATACACTTGTCCCTGAGGGGGTGGTAGTTGTTGTTGCGGGGGTTGAGAAGGCAAGGGAGGAGGAGGTGCTAATGCTGGAGGAGTTGGAGCACCAGGCTGTGTATACAGATAAAAAGGGGGTTGGGTAGAAGTGTGGTAAACAGGAGGTTGGGCAAAAGGAGGAGGCATGCCATATCCTGGATACGTGCTACCAGGGGGGAAAAGTGCCGGAGGTGCTGGCCCCGCCCTAAGAGAAACCATAGCATATGGATTAAAGAGAGCTACAACGATACTGTCGACGGCATGAGATGCCCCCATTGCATTGGCACCACTGGGTCTAAGAAGATTAGGTAGAATGGTATAAACATGACCTGACTGAGCGTAGATCAGGTCATATTTTAACGCAAATTTGAGAGAGGCTTCTTCGGTTTGAGGAAAGTGCGATGCGACCTCTTTCTCGATAGGCGGCAAGGGAGTCTTAAGGAACCAATCCATATAGACATGGTCTTCGAAGGTAGGGGCTCCAAATAGGTTCCTTCTTCTCGACCATTCCTAAACATGGTTGGATAGGCGGGTCACAGATGATTGAAGGAAGGAGGTCAAGAGATCGGTACCAGTGTCGTAACGAAGGGGAAGCTAGAAATAATACAAAAAGGCCCGGGCAAGAGTCACAAAGGTGGTATGAGAGGAAGGGTCTTGATCAGCATACCACTTAGAAGCTTCACCAGTAAGCGTTCGTTGGAACAACCGAAGACAGACAGAGTCATCGGTAATGGAATTAGATGAAAACCATATGTGGAAAGATCTAACATGATTTGAGGGATCTTGTCCAGCAAGACCTTTAAAATTTGGGATGTTTGAAGGGAGCTTTGTTGGCATAGCGGGCCAACTAGCGTCATGGTGTATAGGGTCATTTATCAACTGGTCGAAGTCGGGGAGGCTGAGGCTTGCCATGAAAGGGAGCAAGGGTGCAGCCGGGGTAGTGTCCATTGCAGTCCCACTAGTGGTATTTCCAGCGGGAGGGCCAGGGTTGCCACCAGTATTAGGTCCTGCACCAGACATGCTGAAGGTGACAGGGGGAGAACTGAAGGTGAAACGAGAAGGAGAACCCAAAGGACCAGAAGAAGAGTCGGAGTGCGGACTCGGTTGAGGACTAACTCAAATCTTATGTAGAGGAGTAAGTCTCCCTACCGGAAACTGAGGATGAATTCCAAGAAGTCTCCAAGATGAATGCCTTGGTGGTGCAATGGTGATGAAACAAACACGAAACAAAGGAAAAAGAGACCGAAAAGGGCAAGGAGGTGCAGGATCAACTGATTACAATGTCGAAACAAGGGCAAAGAGGTGCAGGATCAATTGATTTCAATGTTTTAGAGTATTTTCTTGGTAAGTGTTAACCAAGCCCTTTTTCGCTTAGGGTGTGTGTGTAAAAGTGTGTAAATTTTAATTTTTAAACCCAGACATTTGTAGAGAAAAAAAAAAGTGTTGTTTTATAGCTGTAAATAAACATGCAAATGACAGTATATAGGCCTGCAAAAACATAAAATAAACAGATAATGATGCAATAATTTAAACCCAAGGAGGCAGGCCTCTCAAAAAATAGTTTATAGGTGTTGGAAGGATAAGTCATTCTTGTGGACAAGACAGACCTCTCAAGTGTCCTATGGACATCTAGCAAAAAACGGACAAACAAAACAATCGTTCTCTAGATATATTGTGATTCATAATTAAATGCTATAAAGGTTTAATGATCTTACCTTTGATCCAACGCTTGTTTGTAATAGTAGTCCTTCAGTGGCCCGAAAGAGTTGTCTTCGAAGATCTGCAATCACAAAAAAATAAACATCAAATAGCACCTGCATGGCATATATTCATAAATCATATCTATTATGGTGATCAAGGAATCCATAAAATAAACCAATTAATTGACAGCTTATTGAGAAAAATAGATTTATTTGTATTAACTTAAATGAGGAAGAGCCTTACAACCATATCTGTCTTGATGTCATATAGGCCTTCTTGGGGTCTGGAACGGGCGTTTCCTTTACTTTGACCAGCCTTGCACTCTTCCAACCGAGATACATATAGGTATGTAATATTTCCCACATGAAATCTCAGCTAAAAGGGTCTAAATTTCAATAGCACTTCGCCTCCAACAATACGAAAACTTAAACTCATCAATTGTAACCCTTTGAGGCTGTTCTATGCCTCTTTTTATAGTGGAAGAGAGGAGGTTACAGCTCCATACAAGAAGGGATAGAATCCTCCTTCAAAAGGATTGGTTCCTTACATCAAGGGGTTAGCTCCTTATTGGATGGGATGCATGAACATGAAAGGAGCGGACTTTCCACCGCAGGAATGTTTCTAGAAGCTTCCAAAAATGACTTAAATTGAGCTTCTAGATTTTACTTGCGCCTTTTATTATCTTTTATAGGGGTCCGCACTTTTAATAAACAGAAAGTGCATTTGGCTACACATGATTTATAGCCAAAAGGTGCAGGATCGCAAGAAAAATTAAGAGAAAGTGCGGTACCAGAGTTTTTAAGAATTTTATGAGCTTTTCTCTTAATTTCAAGGCTTGACTTTAGGAACTTTGATATTGTAGACTTATAAGGGAGACTAAAATGTAATGGTGACAAATTTAATTGTAACAAATTTCTCCCTAAAGTGCGAAGTATGAGAATATTTGAAGAGTGATGTGCTTTATCATTTCAAGGATCAGCCTGTGGACACCCCAGTCGGAACCCTGTAAAAACATTCAACACAACACACACACACACACACACACACATAGATATATATCATCGCTGAGGTAGGCATTCCCATACTCAGATAAAAACTAACTAAACTTGTTCTGATATAGAAATGATTTTAATATTACATCAATAGTGTAGACACAGCATGGACACAACCATCTGTAATGAATCTTCTACTGCATAATGAATAATAAAACTCCTCGTAGCCTGGATGGTGGAAACTAGATCCAGGGTCTTGATTTATGCTTCTCGAACTAGTATGATTCTATCCATGCGATTAATTGTGTTGAAGTCGAACATGGTAGAAACCACTTGATTACCAATCAATGATGTGATCTGTTAACAAGTGTGAGAGAAACCATCAATAATGATAATGGATCTCAAAGTACTCAATACAATCCATGAAATGTGAATAAGTGATCTGAAGTCGAACATTTCACGGAATCATTCGATCGAAGGTCAATGATGCAACCTGTCGTCGAAGGTGAGAAACCTGCCATTAAGGCATGAAGATTCCAAGGTACTGACGGATTGTAGATCAAATTCCCAGATGATGAGTTGTCGTCGATATAAGGTGATCCGTCGTAAGCAAGCTCACGACACGAAACCATAGATCAGGTTTTGAATAAGTTTTTGTAAGGACTGACTCAGGGATGGTCAATGCGAATGGAGACAAATTTTTGTATATGAATGGTTTATTTGACTGGCCTCTTGAACAAATAACGACACTGCAGATGGTTTGGTGACAATTTCCCTAAGCTAATACCCAAAAATTGGTTGAAGAATTTCAATGTGGTTTGATTAACTGATAGGCAAAGGATTTCCCAACCCAGGTGGAAGTGCGACAAAAAGTGTCGCGTTCAAGAGTGGTGTAATGCTTTTTACAAATCAAAGTGTAACAAACGAATCTATTTTTCTCTCTTTTCCCCCACCATTTCTGGCAAGTACCTCTTCATTTTTGACAAGCTTGAGGAGAATAACATTTGCTTGTTTATAAGTTCATCCTTCGGATCAGTCCAACTTAGTTTAAAATCGAACCCTAAGAAGGAGTGGTCCATTCCTTTTTGTGATCGACAGGTCCTTTATTGTTAAATTTTAACTAGTCCAGTATACGAGAAACTCGGTGTTTTTCATTTTTAGGGAGTCAGAAGAAAAACTTAAGAAAACTCCATGGGTGTTCTTTTTCGTAAATTTAGTCTCTTAGGCTCGAAAAAGGATAAAATAATGCAAGAGAGAATTCTATTGACCATGATTAGTCAACGTATACCTTTTTCGTAAATAATCTATTTCAATCTGGAAAAGGGGTAAATTTATACTAAAGGGGCAACCGTTCATTTACTTTAACGAGTTCGAATAGTCAAGTACTTGGCAATATTTTTGCTTTTAGAGAGTCTGAAAAGGGCTTAAAAGAGGACTCCATGGTTTCACTTTTTCGTAAATTTTTAAAGAGCCCGAAAAAGTGATAAAAGTTTACTCTTCATAAAAAATGACCATTTTTCCTAAAAAATCCATTATTCTACACAAAAACTCGAAAAATTAAACATACCTGTTTCAATAATAAAAAATATTTTGAAAAACCGACTTTTTAAAGTGAAAAATAAACAAATTTAAAATTCATCTATTCGAAAAAAACTTATAAAAAGGAGTTTTTCAAGTTCATTTTTACCATTTGAATTTGCAGTGACGTTTTTAGAGCTCTTGGTAAAAAATGCTTCGAAGAAGATTTTGGGCAAACCGACAGTCGGAATCGAAAATCGTCCATTTTAGGTAATCCAAAACCTCCTTATCTTGCTTTTCATCCGTTCAATTTTTTAAATTAGGGTCAAAATTTGATTTTTGGGAGGAAAATATGTTGAAAAATTTTCCCTCGGGGGTCTGCACCTAAGACATTAGGTACCTACGGACCCCGACATTTTTCTACAAAGAAAAATGTCAGCGCCCCGCACTTTTAACACAGGGGCCGTGCAGAGCTATGCACTGTCCCTGAACATAAAGTGTGGGGGCACCGTAATGAATTTAAAAACATATTTTCTTCCTAAATTACCCAAATTTTTTGCTTCAAAATGATTCTAATCCTTCATTTGACTTGTTGTAGGATATCTACAATGCTCATTTGGTGAGAACAGGAGCACAAAGAGGTAGATGAAGTAGCAATAAATCATCAACCTAATTTGAAAGCTTTAAGAGTATGCAGGCTTTACAAATTTTGGGCTATCAGTGGCATGAGAGCTCAAGTGGATCTTCTTACTTGGCTGGTAAGTAAATGGGATGTTCAGGACTAGTGTTTCGTGATTGAAGGTCACTGGCTCAAGATTGAGCTGGAAGACATCTATTTTTTGATTGGTTTATCCAGGAGAGGCGAAACACTATCTCTATTTGGGGCTAGGCTAGGTGGCCAGTCTGTTTCCAGCCTACAATTAGAGTTCTATAATGATGAAGCCAATCCATGAGACAAGCGGATTAACATAAAAAATATCATCCATCCCGAGTTAAAAGTGATCGCTTTTACCGTTGTCAAGTTGTGCGGAAGTGCAACTTTGCATGTAGCCACTGGATCTTAGATGCACATAGTAGTAGATTGCTTTTGAGGCACCATATTCAACTGGTGCGAGGCAGTGTTGGCAAATATGAAAGGCCAACTTACTAGAGCAAAGAATGGGAAGCTAAACAACTTTGGATATGGGTCCATTATAGTCACCTTTTCTCTAGAGAGGATCCCCATGTTAGCCCCGCAGCATATTTCTGTTGATGCTGGTTGACCTCGAGAGCCTAGGATGGTTCGTTGGGTTGCTTTGATGGCCCACCACAGCGAGGGTGGGGAGATTGTTCGATTTCCCTCGACATATTTTCGTTGGTTGAAACACAAAATTTTTGTGATAGAGGATTTTCCTTATGCTGGCATGGATTTTCATGGCGACCGAGAAATGGCCCTTCCTCCAGGAGCTCAGTGGGATGAGTCAGGTAAAAAATATCTTTTGACATGTTCTAATTTATAATTTTTATTTTGTTTTTTTTTTTAAATCGTCCAAAACTGATAACAAATATTTTAAATGCAGATGTGGGTCTGAGTTGACCAATCATTCTCTGCCCCTTTGACCAGAGGCAAAGGGATGCAGCAGCAACAACACCACCCCCACAGGATCAGACTGCAGAGATCCTGACTAATTTAGAGCACCATTTGGAGCCGCTCACTATGGATATTCCTGAGACCACCATAGATGATATCCCACTCTGTTTACAGTGATATGTCATTGGTGTTACTGGACCATTCGGGAGGTTTTTGACTAGGGTGGCAATAGTGTATTATCGTGATCATCACCATGGATAGTGGATGATTGACTTGTAGACTCATTTTTTGTATCACTTTTTTCGATCATAAGGCATTTTGGGCCTATGATCGAAGACGATGTACTATTTTTTGAACACTACATTTATACTATGATATACTGTTATTTCCAGTTACCTGTTCAATCATGTTATGGAATGTTGATTTTTTACTTTGTTATCACAAATGTCTATTTATAACATTAGAAGCAATTGCATCTGCTAATGCATTTAAATTTCTTGGAATGTGTTGATACTCAATATAATCAAACTCTCGTTACAAAAGACGAACCCTTAAAAATAATCCTAATAATACTGGATTTCTAATGGCATATACTCAGTTTAACTTTAATACAACGAGTTCATAATCTAACTTAACGATCAAACTCCGAATTCCAAATGAAATGGATTCCGATAATAATTCAATAACTGCACTATATTTGGCAATATTGTTCGTCATTTGACCGAGACTTACCCCATGCATTGATACTAACTCGTCAGTGGGTGAGTAAATAACCCAAGCTGCAGAAGAGATGTTCCATATACTACGACAAGCACCATCAGCAAAACCAATATACATTTGAAAGGATGTCGACATCTTTGATATCAAAAGTATCTAGATAAGTGGGAATAATAGTAAGAGCACACTTAAGCTAGGCACATGCTTCTAATCTATAGCACACCAGCTAAAAATTAACTAATATACAGAGAAGATCTCCACACAAAATCAATCATAATATCTCTTCAGATAAAGTCCATTTCTGGGTTTACCTAAAGAGACCTCGTCAAAATCAATCAATTCATAGGCCCCTTTGGCAAGCTGTCGCTTGACAATGTAAGGACCATGCCACATGGGTTCAAATTTCCCAGCCCCTAGTTTATCATTAGCTTGATCATAAATCAAAACTAGGTCTCCTTCTTGAAACATTACGAGGGGTAACACTTCTATCATACTGAGCTTTCATTCTTTTCGCATGAGCCTCAGTAGCTAATGCAGCAGTGCGCTGATTCTCATCTAATTGAGCCAAGTATAAAAAACATTTCTCCTCTTCAGAAGTGTCTGGTAGTAACTCTATGGCTAGTTGGAGTGACGATATCTCACATTCAATGGGTAATACCGCTTCTAAACCATAAACTAGTTGAAAAGGGGTAAAACCTGTCGATGTTTTTGCTGAGGTTCGATATGTCCAAAGTGCTGAAAAGAGCATGGTATGCCAATTTTACTTATGAATTCCAATGATTCGTTTGATCATGATGACTAAAACTTTATTAATCGCATCAACTAAACCATTGGCCTGTAGATAATATGGTGTAGAACTGTCATGGCGCAGGCCAAGTTGGTTCGTTAACTCGGTCATTATGATATTTCGAAAATGGCTCCTGTGATCAATAATTATCTCTTGGGGTACACTGAAACGATCAATCACATGATTGAATACGAAATTAGCTGCAGTTTTTCCATCTGCCGCAAATGTAGGCATTGCCTTGGCCCATTTGGTAAAATAATCTACTGCTAGAATAATATACCCATGCCCCCCGGCCGAGTGAGGGTTACATGTAATGAAATAAATGCCCCATTTTGCAAAAGGACCAACAGTAATTGTAGGGTGAAGAGGAGCAGGTGGTGCATGCATTTTTTGATCGAATATTTGACAATTATGACATTTTCAGACCGCATAAATACAATATTTAAACAAGGACAACCAGAAATAACCTACGCGCAATATATTTTGGGCTGTGGCGTACCCAGACATATGACCGCCACAAGCTCCAGAGTGAGTCATTTAAAACTTTTTTGGCTTCGTCATGATTTAGACAACGTCGAAAAACTGAGTCCGCACCACGACAGTATAGTGTGTCTTCAACAATATGATATTGCTGAGACTGGAAACGAATTTTTCGTCATTGCGACCGCAAAAGCTCAAGCTGAAAAGATTGGGTCTGAAGATAAAAAATAATATCTCCATACCAAGGATCAATGGTACTAATAAGAAACAAGGATTCATCCACGATTGGTTGTTCCGCCATAGTTTCTGTATTAGTATGTGGGAAATCATACATAAGTTCAAAAAATATCAATGGTTTCTTGGATTTGGATTTTCCAAACTCCAAATCAAACTCCTATAGGATAACAATCCACTTGGAGTATTTTCCTCCTAGCAATTGTTTGGTCAAGATGTACATCATAGGGTTACAATCAGAGATCACTGTTGTTTTACGTAAAAGTATGTAGTGACGAAAATGTTGGATAGCTTGTACAACTGCCAAGGCCAATTTCTCCACATGTGAATATTTGATCTCAGTCAGATGCAAATTTGGAATAAGATATTAAATCACATGTTCAGTATGGAATTCATCTTCCTGAACTAAAACCATCAATATGGTGGAATCAGAAGTGGCGAGGTGCAAAAATTAATCTTGGTTGTAGTTGGGAGGATGTAGTAACGGTGCATGGGTCAATGCGTTTTTCAAAGCATCAAAAGATCTGTCAGCGATATCATCCCAAAAGAAGGGAATATTCTGTTTCAAGAACCTAGTGAAACCTTTCGTTAACTCAACCTAGTTAGGAATGAATTGATGCAAAAGGTTTTCTTTCCCTTGCAAACTTTGGAGTTGGCGAAGGGTAGAAGGAGGAGGTAAATTGATGATTTCCTCAACCTTCGATGGACCGACACGAATACCTGCCTTTGAGACAATAAATCCTAATAATCGTTTGGATTCTACGCAGAAAAAACATTTGTGAGGATTCAAATGAATCTTATAGTGCCTACATCATATAAAAATGGCTCGTAAATGACTAATATGATCTGCTCTGTGTGAATAATAAGCAGGAAAATCATCAAGGTAGGGCTGCAAAATGTGTTTAATGTCGTGAAATGCATAAGACATGGCCCTTTGAAAAGTGGCGCTAGCGTTCTTAAGGCCAAAAGGTAATTTGCGATTGTTAGGGTCCCGTGATTTAGCTGATTGGTAAGCCAAGTGACAGGGTAACATCAAACTAATATTTGGAGCCCAAGGACCTAGCCTTCCTAGACTAAGAGAGGGCTCTCTCTATTTGTGTAAGGGATATCTATGTGTTTGATTCTTATGTTTCTGATTTTAGGCTAGTTATGAAGTAGGTTTTTTGTTTTTATTTTAGGTTTTTGAGGGAGGAACTGATCAAAGAATAAGATAGATAAAAAGAGTGTCAGATCAACTGGGCTATGGGGTCGAAAAAGTATACAGATCCTCATATAGTGATACAAGGTATGTTGAAGGGCCAATTTGATCAAGGTAAAATGGATCTTAAGGTAAAATGAGGTGGGATGGACACTAAGTTTGTGAAGAACGAAGGCTTTCAAACATAAATAGTTTAATAGTTGACATAAACATGATAGGGCTAACCATTAATCATGATGAATGTAACTACAAACTGATAAATGCATAGAAATAAACATTCAAGCAATACATAGAGATATATGACTCTCTAACTTTAGCAAATTTCTATCAGACTTTGGGGAAAGACAATTAAGAGAAACAAATAATTCAAACCATTATGAGGAAACACCTGGACATAGTATTTCAAGCTATCGGGCACTTTGAAGTAGGTTTGCAGAGTTTTAGGCAAAGGGAAAGATCAGTACAAGACCTCTTTGGTTCAACTAGGACAATCAAACAATCAAAGAAAGGTTTCAGAGGTGGAGCTATGACTAGCCATGAGTAAGTAGGGCATACCGTGAATCATACTTAGCATGCATAAAACCATAAATGAAATAAGCAAACAATTTCTTCAGTGATCAAAGAGCAATCAAGATTTCTTTTATATGACTAAGAAGGAAGAAAACATAGAAGCTATAATGAAACAGGAAATATGAGGTGCCTCCAAGGGCATGTCTCACATCTATTCTCTACTGTTTTATAGCAAGCAAGCACATGAAATATGTATGAAAACTAAGAAGCATAACAGAGAGGGACACTATACCATTTTACCAAGTCAAGGAATCCAACAACAGTCCTCTTTCATCATCCAAAACATTCAAGAAACTATCCAATGCATGAGACAAGTGTTTCTTCCAAGATTATATAACCATATATTGCTCTATTCATCAAGTTCAACCTTGTTTACAATGAATTGTCTTGGAATATATAAGCCAAGATGAGGGAAAACCTCCTAGTGCAACTAGCAAGCTCATTGGCCCATCAAAAATATATGATTTTGTCCTTGAGGCTTTGCAAAGCCCAAGGCACAAAATATCTTAAAAATGCTAAAAAATGAAATTATATTGACTTTTCCTAACTAACCATGGCCAAAAAAGGCTAAACGCACATTAGGAAAAGCCACTTCAGAAAAGTGCATTTTTCACAAAAATACTTGAGAAATATATTAGCAGAAAGTCCCTTGTCTTGTGGGCAACTTTTGGAGGCCTTCCTGATGTCGAAACGAGGCCCGTGATGGCTCGTTCGAAAGCTATGGATGTCTATTTTCTAAAAATTCTTTATTTTTTCCAAACTGATCACTAGAAGCTTGTCAAAAAATAACCTGTGTGGAAAAACCCAGAAAATAGACTTTGCTGATATGCGGGGTAGAGTGTTGAAAAAGTCACTGTTTTTCGCCATTTTGGGGGACCAAATCATCTTCAATTGATCTAAAATTCATTGAGTAGATTCCCCTAAAAAATTTTCATCCAATGATACAATTTTCATCCTTTAAGGATGTCTAAAACAGAAATGGTGATGCCCATGATTTTTAGCAAAAAGCCAAAAAATGTCAAAAAACCAAAACTTGTCGAATTTTTCCCAATTTTGGTGAGCATGACCCTCAAGGGTTTTTAGAAGCATGCTGAGAAGCGGAGGCCAAAATTTGGAGCCTTGATGTGTCTTTCTTCATTTTTGGTGCCGGGCGCCTCTTTTGAGCCTCTTTGAGCTTTTATTGTGTGGCTTTCAATTTCCGCCAGACGAACTGATTAAGCTTCTTATAGTGCCCGGTCATCCTTCTTTCAAGGTCCAAATCTCTATTGGCCTTATCCAAATTCTTCTCCAAGTGTCATTCACCCTTTCAAGCCATGCCTCTCTATTGTTTTCTATCTCTTGGGTGAATAAGGTAGTAAGAGGAAAAGATTGGAAAAGGGCAGCCTCTTCCTCTTTTTGTTTCTCCAAAGCTCTTCTGAGTCCCATGGTCGTTGGCCTCTTTCTCCTTGGCTGATCTTCTTCTTCACTATCATTGAACTCGCCCATGAGTTATTTCAACTTAATTTGCACTTTAGAGGCCTTTTTTTGATATTTGATAGCCCGTGTCTCATACACCGCCATGTGGACACTCATCTGCTTGTTTTGTGTTTGCAGAAAGTGAATGAGGTTTTTAGACCTCTCTAGATCCGATTTTAGATCATGAATTTGATATTATTTATTTATCAAGAGAGACTTTAGGATTCTAGTCTCATTTTCGCTATCATCACTGTTTATTTGAATTATGTCAAAGTCCCTCTATTTCTCATGGCTACTTTCCTCCTTCTCCTTTCCCTTGCTTTGGGTGGCCTTCTTGGTCTTCCTCCTCTTTGGTAATTCCACAATGGATTTCTTGGGAAATTTACCTTTGCTTCGGAGGGCTCTAGTGGCATTTGGAGTTACAGTTCGAGGCACTCTCTTTCTTGATGTTCGGCGCTTTGTCACCTTTGGAGAAGAAAGCATGGCCCCTTGCCTAGGAGAGGCAGCTAGCACATGCTCAATTTGGTCTTTGTCCTTGCTACTCCACTCATCATCCTTGCCACTGTTTTTGACCTTCTTCATGAATGCTTTTAATGTCACTTTGCATGTCTCTTTGAAGGCTTCCCTTTTCACTTTTGTCCCTGCTTTCTTCAGGACTTTTAGGCTCTAGATATTCAATGTTTTGTGCTTCCTCCTCATCATGTTTGCTGCTATGAGGGCTACCAATATCCTCCTCTTTGTGGCTGTTGTGTTTCTCATCAAACTGTTTCATTTTTTCATCATTTCCCTCTTCACTGTTTTTCTCTTCTTCATGGTATTCTTCTTCATCAATGTGCTGCCTTCCCTCACTGTGTTTTTCTTCACTTTGCTCCCTTTGACTTGGATCCTCTTCATTGTTTTGTGCTTTATCACTATGCTGCCTTTCCTCACTGTGCTCCTCTTCATCATTATGCCGTTCTTCCTCACTGTGTTTTTCTTCTTCATTATGCTCTTCTTCTTGATCAATCATGGGAGATTTTAGCTTCTTAGGAATGGGCTTACTAGAAGAAGGAGAAAGATGCTGAGTGGAAGGTGAAGGAGATGCATGGGATGAAGAAACAATGGCGAAATTGGGATGTGCAATGAAAGTGTCCCAAGAGATTCCCTTCTTCTCAAGTTGATGAAGAATGAAAATCTTGATAAGTGAATGATGGAAAAGACAAGCTGGCTGCTGAGAGGAAGGTCTCTTTTGAAGAGCGTAAGCCATCTTTTCAATACTTCTATGGAGGAAAAATGGGAGGTTTAACAATTGGGTCCTCGTGAAGTGCATGATTAGCCAGAAATGGTAAGCATAGACCCAGGAAAACCTTCCCTCGTATGTGAAATATTTCATGATTATCTTCATGAGGGGAGCATAGCTAGTCAAAAGATATGAAAAAGGAAATATGGATGGGCATGCATCCCGACTCTCTGGCTTCAAAAAGGGTTTGTATTGATCTGAGTCTAGGTAGTTCTGCTTAAACCATTTTTCTCTGACATATGGGATTTTAAATTCAGAGCGGACCTATATGTACTTGAAATTATTTTCCAACAGCTGTTTCTATGCCTAAATGGAAAGATAGATACGTTAATTTAATCTCACTCTCCTAACCTTGAACAACTCAATCCACTGAAATTAAACAGAACTATGATGTGTACTATTTCTAGTTGAAAATAATATACTTCAGAGGTTGTAATAATATCCCTTCCAGATGAATTTTATTAATATTATTTTTGTTGGTTGACTATATGTTGAAGCCCCGAAAAACAGGTCTACAACAAGGGGGATACCCACCCGGTTCGGACCTTGGTTAGCAGCTCCTTTTTCGTTTGGTATAGTGGGTCCGACTGGGATAATAACATTTATTGAGGTACAAAGATAATCATTTTTCTAAAACCCATAAATCTGATTTCATTTTCTATTTCTAATCTAATAACATGCAATTGTATTCTAATTAAATAGAAATATCTAGTTCTAAACTAACCTAGGATATAATCTTTCTATTATGTGATCTAAAATGATTTCAAATAACAATTGGTAATAAAGATCATTCAATTGTTATAAGAAAATAATTCAATAAAGATAAACCACTTCGTATAAAAAGTTAGACGAAACAGTAGTGAAAAACATATCACATAATAAGCTATTCATACATTAAGCATAAATAAATAGTTATCACCGTACAAAAGTGCCAAATGATAACTCAAACATTCAAGCATTAATACATAAACAACTGAACATAAATATCACTTTCACACAGAGGCAGAAATAGTTAAGAGATAAAAGTACCATTTATAACTAGTTCTACTCATGAGCTTCAAGCAATAATGACTTATCTCTTCTTAATCCAACATCCACTAAGAGTACATAAGTGCAACATCAGTAGCAGATATTAAACGTAGATATCAATAAATCATGTTCCATTCATTCATCAAAACCTCCTCTGAGGGTGCAAAAGTGCATGTTTTGAAGACAAGTTTTTGACAAATTTCAGGACCCTTCTCTAAATGCATGAGAAGGGTTTAAATACTACTAACTAAATCTAAAAATAATTTATTACAAAAATATAGGATATGGTTTAAATGACCATCCTCTTTTTAGGAAAAAATAAAGCAAAACTAATACTAAATCTAAAATTAAAATTTAACAACTAACTAATTGTGAATATGTTCTTTGGAATTGCAAGCATTCAACATTGATTTGATAAGAACAGGCTGGCCAACTTCAGATTTCAACTATCCCATGAAAACGAAATTGGCAAGAGTTGGCGCTATCTTCTCGGCAGAATTGATGATACACTTGAGAGTCATACACTGGCTGTGTGGTTTTACCAGACATGCCCAGTAAGAATCCAATTTAACTTTGTTAATCCTTTAATCAATTATGCCTTTTCTTGGGCTTTCTGTTTCCAGTCTGTCTGTAGTTGCTGTGCTTTTGGTAGGTACCCTGGAGTAGTTTCAAAGAACAGATTTTCCTTGTGTAAATTTTCATTTATACAATCAATAATATTGCTGGCTGTTGTGGCTGCTTCTCCTGCTGCTTGCTCTGCCTTCTTGATCTGTGCATCCCAATTATTAAAAAGTATTTCTTTGTGATTTTCATTGATTATAGGTGCATCTACTCTTTTCCCCTCCTCTGTATCTTGCCAAGTCAAATAGTCAGTAACTCTTTTTTCAGTTAAATCATAATCATGTCGTAAATATATGACATGATTAGTGATTTTATCACTTTCTTCACAATAAGAGTTCCATTATGATATTCTTTGGCATAATATTTCTTGTTGTTGCAGTAGTTGGTCATTTAAAGAAATAGACTCTGTGATAAATTCTGTAAGCTTGGGATCATCTTTGTGCATTTTTTGCATATCTTGTAGCTGTTTCTCTTTTTCGGCCAAACTGTTCTGATATCCAATCTGCATTTGTTGAAAATCTTACTATAATTTTTCAAGTTGTTTCTGAGCTTCACTGTTAGCATTGGCTTCTTGCAGCTGTTGTTGCAAGACCTATATCTGATCTTCTTTCTCATTCAATAATTGTCGTACCTCAGATGCTTTGTCAATGGCTGCAGAGGCATAAGCTCCTGTAATCTGAGATAATTTAGTGAGATTTTCGGTTGGATCAGAAGTAGGATCTTGCCATAGAACATCTAGGTGCTCTGCATCATGAGAGAGTAAATTTTCTAATTTCCTCTTCTTCCTTTGTCTTCTTACCACTACCTTGTGTTTTGGACTATAGAATACATTAAGAGGAGGAATTTCCTCTATCTTGAGCATGAGTTCAGAAGATGGGGTGATGGGAATATGTTATTTTTCTGAGACATTGGTAGTTACTCCTGTGACTATATTTATTGCTGTCTGTACATTTCTCACAGGTGTCTGTGTGTTTTGTGCTTCAATATTAATCAAATCATTGAATGTTTCCCATTCCTTATCTAATTCAGTTTTGACTGATGATTGCTGTACAATGAGAGGGGGAATATTTAACTGTGGAGAGGTTGAAATCTGTCGCTGTGAGAGCTCTTTAGACTGGGCAATATCTCTTACTGACCCTTCACTTTTAGAGTGTTCAGAGGTTTCTCTTCCGGACTTTTACTTAGACCTGTTTGTACTTGAACTTCTATTGAGACTGACACTAGGAGTTGGTTCCCTTATGGGTTCCAAGCGTAATTTATCCAAAGGGATGGTAGTTAACCTCCTTTCTCTGTACATTTCGAATTCTTGAAACTCTGCTGGAGGAAACTGCATTTGAGCCAAATGTAGAATCTCTTTAAGTGTGCCTTTTTCTTGGAACATGTCATTAAAAAGATCTTCTTCTTTAGAAAACACTCTTATCTTGACTGCAGTAGTGAAATTTTTAACAACATCATATGGGTCGAATGGTCTTCTTGGAAATTTGAACAGATGTAAACATGTAATATTGTTTACTTCTTTAAATGCATGACCAACATCAAATAATGAAAAGGCCCCACAGGCCACAGGAAATTGAGGCTAGATAGCCTTCTTCTTGTCTTTCAACTCTTTAGTCAAACCTCCTTTTCCGTAGGTTTGATAAGCAATTTCTCGGGCGGTGAGTTTATCAGGAACATACAATGGTAAAACATGAGGGGAAGCAAAACTTCCAAAAACCCTAACATATGTAAATAATTCTTCTCCAAACCATCTCGCAATAGATAGAATGTCCACCTTTGCTTCAGTAGAAAACCTTGGAGCATCTTTATCATACAATATTCTATACAGGGGCAACATGACGCCATGGAAAATCTTGTAAAAATAGGAAATGAACTCTGAATCTCATAATTATTTGTGATAAACATGAATGGGAAGGGGATCTTGAATTTTAAATTTCCAACCCATTAATGGAAACTTAGAAACAAAACAGATTGAATCCATCACATAAGTAGATAAATAAAAAGGAGTATAAATCCTATGAGAAATAGTTCTCTTAGACCGATAATTCAAAATAGCCGTGGCTAAGTTGTCAGATAATATCTTAGCCCAATCCGCAATAGTAGCATTAACAACAACATTCAATAACGGAAGCCATTTAGGTGAAAACTTATTAATGTCTGGCTTTCCAAAAAGTCGACAAAGCATAGCAGCAACAAAGCAATATAGAGAAGTGAGAGAACCAGTACTATACATACCGTGTTTATCTTTCTTCAATGGTTCGTCTCTCCTGGACCAGTCCTTGGTGCATTCTACCAGGTTTTCATTTTCTTTGGCAAACTTCTCCATGAACTGTTTGTTATAAGTTGCCTATGGCTCCGAAAAATGATACATAAGCTTCAAATCTTGTGGAGTGAATGAGCGAATGAGCTCTTGACCCTGAGTCTTAAACTGTCTGTTCGTAATATCAGTGCTATCCAACACCCATTTAATCATATCTGTGTATGGAAGAATTCTAGGTCTCGCTGCTATTCGGTGCAAGAATGAACAAGCTATCTCTGTAAGAGATGCTTCAGAAGACCCATGTGATCCCGCAGTAGTCGTAACCTCCATTACTCTGGGGTTTTCTTCCTCAAGTAGATTATACATGCCCTCCCAAGTAGTAATACCAGCGTCTTTGTTGCAGGCGGTTTCTGTGTATAAGGATGTCATCTCTTTATCTTTAGAACTTAGAGCTTTGTCTTTCTTTCCCATAATACTCTGAATACTGCTTTGTATAGTTCTCAGTTCTTCACTCCTGCAGTTTATGAATTAAGTGAGAATAATGATATGAAAAAGGTGACGGGAAAGTTTTAAATGCTGAAGATGTATAAAATATACTACCTTACGTGAAATAACCCTTTGATCAGAACGAAACCATTTCTCATTAATGAATGACAACCAATTCATTAATTTAACATTAAAGCGCATAACAGGGTCTCGATTTATGAAAATATTTCTTCGTGTAATGAGCCTTTGAAGATCTGCGATAAGGCGATCTGCGATTTGCTTCGCAATATTGCAAAATTGCAATATCGCAGATCGCAATCTCATGGAATCAAAATAGCGCAATATTGTAACATCTTGAAATCGCTATATCGCAATATCGCAAGATCACAAGACATAACATATGACAAACATCCGTTAACATATTTTCTGTGACATGTGATTTGCGATATATGTTATCGCTCATCGGTGATTTGAAGTTTTCATCGTAGGATATAACATTCTAAGCATGCGATGCGATGAATGTATTTTTGCATCGCGATCTCTCTATTTTTGTGTTCTGCTTATAAAGAAGCATTCATTACCTTTTTGCGATGCGATATTCCTTGAAGAATGATTTTATTCTAAGCTATCATAAAACTTGATTTTTTTAGATTTTTCAAGGAATTTTCTCCTAAGTTTGTGATAGTAAGTTTTATTAAAAAAAGGAAAACAAGCACTAATTGATTTTTTGGATTTTTTCTGACTAAGGGTCCCCACTTGTTTAGTATTACCACTAATACTAAATAAGAAGGGGGTTGTTGCTGGCCACAACAATTACCAATTCACTCGGAAGAACCAGTTATCTCTGTTTTTCTTTTGAATTTTCTAAACTTTCAAAATAGAAAATTTTTCAGAAAATCAAACTTTATACTAAAAAGACAAAGCACATTACGCTTTTATCTATCAATGATATTTCGTTCCTTCTATATTCAATTTTGATTATTTACTTCCTCAAGCTAGTCCTTCTATTTACATCAATCATTACTTGGTTTATAAGGATAAAAACAAAAGGCTTCTCTGTAAATCAGTTTTAAATATGCTCATTTTTCGTAGGTAGAGCCTCTGCTGCCAGCAGGCGTTTATAGCCTCGATAGGGTTACATATTATCCAGAAATGATCCTGTGTCCCACTTAGAGAAATATGCAATTTTCAAAGAGAAATCCATACTCACACTTATTGCATTTCATTTTTCTTTTTAATCCTTAAAGAACAATGTCTTGGTTTGGTAGCCAATTTATGACAGTGCCATTCACTTGATTTATAACTTTGCTGAACAAGCTGGCTCGTGATGAGACTGCTTGTATTTTTATTGCAACAATATTGAGTCATTGCCCTGTTGTGGTATGCAGTTTTGGCAAAGTCAGCAAGCTATAATATCTATGATCATGATAAGTTAAAAGTGTATCATTGGATTATTCCCTGAACGTTGTAATTTCCTAGGTGGGGAGGAAATCATTGTTTCCTTAAGATAACTCTGGACGACAATGGTAGAGTTTTTTGGAAATAAATTTTCTACAGAGAATCTTTGTTTTGTTATTGATACCTTTCATTAGACTGACATAAAACAATTTCCCACTAAAAGTTGCTTTTTATCAAAAATTTTAAAGTTGAAACTAGTATCATTTCTAGGCCTAAAGCTTTTAACTGTATATTTGAATAATAATGATCAATTTTGTAGAAGAATTCTATTTATACAAGTGAAAAAACAAAAACCAAAAAGAGAATTTGTGTCTTTTTCGTGAATTTCAAAATGTAACCATTTACAACCGGTTTTATTATGACAATAAAGAAAACTAATATACAAAATAGAAGAGTGATCTTCTATGGAAAATATTTTTTAAGGATCTGTCCATTAACAAGTAAAGGCTCTCTTTTTCTTGTCAAATCCTGTAACATAAAAGTAGATGGACCTATGATCTCTGTGATTTGGAAAGGACCGAGCCACATTCGTTGAAATTTCGTATGTTTCCCTTTTTCCTCATGAGCTTTGTCCCATTTTAAAACTAGATCTCCGACCTGAAAGTCCTTTCTGGATGTCATGTTTGAATCAAAAGAAGCTTTAACTAACACTTGGTGATGATCATGAGTTATTTTGGCCTTTTCTCGTTGTTCTTCTAGCTTAATTATTTCCATCTGCCTTAGTTTTAAGGAAGAAGTTGGTGCTTCATCAATATATTAAACTAAGGCTAAAGAAGTAATTGCTAGATGAGTTGGAAGAACCACTTCTTTCCCATAAACTAAATTAAAGGGAGAAGTGCCAATTGAGGCCTTTTGTGCTATTTGATCTGCCCATAAAGCATATATTAAATACTTATGCCAATTTTTATGATTTTTATCAATGGTTTGCTTAATGATTCTAATTAAGTTTTTATTTGTGGATTCAGCTAAACCATTTCCCTGTGGGTAATAATTGGTAGAGTATTTAAGTTTGAAACCTCTCTTGAGTGCAAATTCAGTCATAGCATTGCCAGAAAAATATGATGCTTATCAAACATTAAAGTAGAAGGTAAACCAAACCTAGTGATTATGAACTGATCTATGAACTCGATGATATGCTTGGAACTGCTTCTACCGATTTAGTAAAATAATCAGTTGCTGTAATGATATACCTATGTTGCTTAGAAGAGTGAGGAACGATCTAACCTATTATATCTAATCCCCATTGATCAAAAGGTTGTTCAATGTTAACTGGTTGTAATGGAAATGATGGTTTCTTTTGTCTTCTAGCAGCGGTTTGACAAAATTGACATTTTATTACGTAGCTATGTGAGTCCTTGAATAGTGTGGGCCAGTAATAGCCTGCACGAAGGATTTTTTGTGTAGTAGTATCCCCAGCATAACTTCCACTTGCTAGCCCATCGTGAAGTTCCTGGAAGAATTTTTTAGCTTCAGATTTCTCAAGACATCTAAGGAGAACAGAATCATAATTCATTCTAAAAAGAACATCATTTACAAGCTGATAATGTTTAGCATTTAACCTCAGAGCTCTTTTCTTGGTGTAATCGAGATTTGGAGGAGCATATCCATTCTTTAGATAAGAAATGATATCAACATATAATGATTCAACATCGTTTAGGCTTACCTCATACTTTTGTATCTCTGCAGATGGTTTCTTAGAAATAAGTGATGCCCCAGCTAGTATTTTGCAAAAGCCTTGACCTCTTACAATACTTGCTGGTTTGATTTCTACATCATATTCTTGTAAGGCAGTAATCCAATTGGCTCTTTTCTCACCCACATCTTTCTGAACTAAAAGATTTCTTACCACTGGAAACGGTACTATGATTTTTGTATGGGTTTTAAGTAGAAAGGGTCTGAAATATTTAATTGCTTTGAAAACAGCATAAGCTTGTTTCTCCACATCTGAATAATTTAATTTAGCCCCCTGTAAATTTGAACTGAAGAAAGCAATTTGGGCTTCTGCCTTGTCTTGATTTGCTTGAGTGAGTATCGCATCATATGATTTATCAGAGGCAAATGTATAAAAAATAAAAGGATCAGAAAAATTTGGAGTTGCTAAAGATGGAGCATTAACAATTGCTTGTTTGATCAGATTGAATGCTTCATATTCATTTTGGCCCCATTTGAAGTTTGAATTATTTTTAATCATTTCCTGTAAAGGAGATAAAATTCTTGAAAAATCTGGCACAAATCTCTTTACAAAATTAATTTGGCCGAGGAAAGATTGCATAGCTTTCTTGTTGTGAGGTAAGGGTATTTCAGAAATCTCCTTGATTCTATCAGGATCAATATGAATTCCAGATTTTGATACTATGAATCCAAGAAGTTTGCCTTCACTTAATGCAAAAAAGGATTTTTTTGGGTTAAGTGAAATTCCATACCTTTGACAATGTTTAAAGATATTTTTTAAATCTCTAAGATGATTGCTTCGTTTATTGGAATATACAGTTATATCATCCAAGTAAATTACCACTGATTTGTTAACTAATCCCTTGAAAGCGATGTCCATGGCTCTCTGAAATGTGGCACCAACGTTGATCAGACCAAAAGGAATCTTTTGATATGCATAAGTGCCCCATTTGGTCCTGAATGTGGTTTTCAATTGGTCATCAGGATGAACCAACACTTGGTTGTAGCCAGAGAAACCATCTAAGAAAGACATTAATTCTGATCCTGCAACTGCCCGCAATATTTGCTCCATAGGAGGCAAAGGAAAATTATCTTTTTGGCAAGCTTTGTTAAGGTTTCAAAAGTCAATGCAAATTCTAATATCTCCGTTCTTCTTTCTAACGTGAACCATATTAGAAACCCATTTAGAATGTCAAACGGGAAAAATAATCTTGGCTTTCAATAACTTATTGAGTTCCGATTTGATCTGATTTTCTAGATTGGGATGGATTTTTCTCAGCTTTTGTTGAACAGGTTTTTCATCATTTATCATTGGAATGGTATGTTGGATAATAGAAGTGTCATAAGTTTTGAGTTCATCGTAGTTCCAAGCAAAGACACTTTTATATTGTTTCAAAAGACGAACATATGCTAATTTTTCTTCAGGAGCTAGACCAAGGCCTAGGTTGATATTATGTGGTTTGGTATCAGTTCCTAGATTTACTAATTCATAATTCAAAGTTGAACTTTGCAGTTTTGAATTGGTAGATCTTTTGAATCGATCTTTCAAATCATAAAGGTCTTCTAACTTGACTATTGACTTTGGCATAGCATTATTAGTGCTATCTTGTTGCAATTGTCTATCATGTTGGTCTTCATCAATTATCTGATTAGTGTAAGATCCTTCAGATGTGAGGAAACTTACAATATCAGGATCATCATTGAAAATCCTCCAATTGGTAATGTTATCAGGAATCGAGGGTCTAAAGATTAATTCGATTGAAAATCGATCAGGGCTATAGTCTTCTGCAGGAATGAGCTTGGAGGCTACGTTAGCTAGGAGGTCTGCACTAGAATTTTGGATTCTAGGAATTGATGAAATATTAAATGCTATAAAATGTTCAGTTAGATCTTGAACTAAAGATTGATAATGCTTTAAATGACCTGATAAAAAATGTATAGTATTGCGTACCTGTTTGATTACAATTTCAAAATCTTCGAAAACTTGTAAATATTTGATGTCTAATCCGATTGCTTTGTATAATCCTTGGACTAAAGCCTCGTATTCTGCGGTATTATTGGTGCAATCGAACTTGAGTCTACAAGTTAGCATAATTTTGTTTCCCTCTGGACTAACCAACACGCATCCTACTCCTGCTCCTTCGTTAGACTTAGAACCATCAAAAAATAACTTCCAAAATAAAGATTTATTTACAGGAGTATCTACAAAATTAATGCATTTAGAACTATCTGTTTGAGAAAAATTTTCTACTTGAGTTAAAACAGAATGTTCTAAGTAAGGTGAAGTATGAGCATTGAAATTTCCTAAGAAAGAATCAACTGAATAATTGCCAATGATATTATCGCTGTATGCAACCGGTTCATTTTCTCCTTCCAATTCTGTTACTATATACTTTTGATGTTTTTTATGCTCAACCTTTATCTGATTTGGTTTACCATTGTAAGGAAGCCACATGTGCGACCAATCAGTTGCAAAGTATCCATGAAGTTTTTCTGACCAATATCTGCTAAGAATTAAGCCATAAAATTCTGGAATATCTGCAACTAAAATATCGATAACTTGACATACCTTTGGATTAGATGACAGTCTTATGTTAACCTGATTTAATTCACCAATCACTTCAACTTGCGATCGATCTAGCTGAACTATGCGCACATCAGATTTTTGAGGTTGAATATTCAATTTTGCACATATTGATTTTGGTGGAATATTAGACGAAGCTCCAGAATCCACTAAACAATCATGAAAATTTTTATTGAAAACTTCATAAGTAAGAAGAAATGGAGGAGTATGAGATCTCGACCTTCCTCCAATTAAAGCGATATTTTCCAGATCAACTTTACTAATCACATTAGTTGGAGGTCTTCCCATCTCGTTGGAAGCTTGAGAAATTACTGGATCGGGCAAAGGTTTTTCTGGTACAACATGTAATTCTTTCAAAAGTACCTTTTGCTGGTGTTTTAACTTGCTCAATTCATAAAAATTGATGTTAGCCGTAGTAGTCTTCATATATTTTATGATATTATACTCCATTTCATCCGAAACGATCAGTGTTTTTGATGGAGTTGATGAATCTGTTTGGACTGGGCTAGTTTGAGTTTTTTTTGATGTTGTTTTCTTGGGTGCAACTTTATCCTTAGTCATTGAGCTTGCGTTATTTGGCTTAGGAGTAGGTTGAGGAGGATCAAGTTGATTTCTACTTCGAGTGCTAACCGGGGATGCTTCTTGATATTCCTCATCTGGGAGGATGAAATCCCACATACCTTGTACTTCTACAACTTATTCTTCATCGATAGTTTCTTCAGTAACAGTTTCCTCTTCTTCTTCTTCTGATTCAGCATTAGTAATAGAATTTGGTGGCTTTGGATTAGTTGAAGGGTTTCTTCTAAAAGGCTTGAAATAATTTTTAGAAGATGTTTCTACCACTTGTTTCTTAATGTCAACCATTTCGTTGGACATGGTTTTCAAAAAATTTTGCAATCCTTCTAAATAAAATGGATCTTTTGGTTGTTTTTTCTTTGGATATTCCTTAAAAGTAACCTTCTTGGATTTTCATTCTTCTATCACATTTTTCTTTTCTAGAGCAATAATACGTTTCTCTACTGTTATTGCTTCCTTCATATTGTCTGCTAAAGTTATTTTGTTAGCCCTGTCAATGAAGATTGCTATGTTTGATTGTAAAGCTGAGATGTACCATTCACTTCGCACTTCTTCACTAGGCTTGGAAGTAGTAGGAATTTTATTTAACAATTTATTGAAACGTGAATTAAAATCCTTGATAGGCTCTTTTGATTCAGCTCTAAGATTAGACAGGTCATTGATCAGTGTCGCTGTGGACCTGTCATCACCAAACTTAGTCAAAAATTGATCTTGAAAGATATCCCAACTAGTGATAGATCCAGATGGTAATGAGAAATACCATGATCCGGCTGCTCCTTGTAGAGTATAGGGAAAAAGTCGAACAACAACATCTTCATTAATAACTCCATTGAGATTTATGGACAACATAAAATTATTTATATGCTCTTCTGCTAGCATGCCTGCTTTAGGGTTAAACTTAGGCAGCCATTTTTCAGGATGGGCTGGTAATTGACTCAAGGGTGCAGGCATTAGGACTGCCGCTAGGTTATTCCATGGCATTTGGGCCATCGCTGAAATACTAACAGAAGAAAGTGCAGAAGATGATCCTTGTGATTTGGAAGATGAGGGAATTACGATTACAGATGTTTGAAAAGGAGATGTGGAAGTTCCAATAGATTGATGGAAAATAGTATGAGGTGGAGGGGTGGATGGTTGACTTCGCGGTGAAGAGGTTGAGATGGATGATGATGATGAAAGAGTCTCACTATCAGATCCTTTAGGTGATTTCCTTGCTCTCTTCCTTGTAGGTAGAGGTAACTTAGTTGGCTGAATGCCAAGCTTTTCGCTCTGTAATCTGGTAAGAGGATGAGTAGGATTATATTGCGAAGTCACACTACCTTGAGATTTATCAGATCTTTGAGGTGATATTAAAAATCGCTGAAGTTTATGAATCAAAGATTCAACTTCAGGGGGTTCAATAGCAGATTCTTCTGAAAAAGTCAGGGTTTGTGGTAGTGGCTGTTGTTCTTTCGACTTCTGGCTCTAGATTTAAAAATTCTATGTGCGATGGAGAAGTCGGGGGAGATGGTGAGGGCGATTTACTCTCAGAATGGTATTTAGATTTTGATTTACTTGCCATTCATAGTTCGGGGCCCTCCTTCTAGCACCAAATATGTTGAAGCCCCGAAAATCGGGTCTACAACAAGGGGGATACCCACCCGGTCTGGACCTTGGTTAGCAGCTCCTTTTCCGTTTGGTGTAGTGGGTCCGACTGGGGATAATGGGACTAGTTTCCCAATATGTGTGTGTGTGTTGAGAATAGATATTTCCTTTCTAAAAAGGTTCCTAAGTGAAATGCTTTTATTCTATTTCTAATCTAATCATATGCAAATTGTATTCTAATTTAAACAGAAATATCTAATTCTAAACTAACCCGGGATGTAATCTTTCTATTTATGCGATCTAAAATGATTTCAAATAACAATTGGTAATAAAGATCATTCAACTGTTATAAGAAAAGAATTCAATAAAGATAAACCACTTCGTATAAAAAGTTAGACGAAACAGTAGTGAAAAACATATCACATAATAAGCTATTCATACATTAAGCATAAATAAATAGTTATCACCGTACAAAAGTGCCAAATGATAACTCAAACATTCAAGCGTTAATACATAAACAACTGAACATAAATATCACTTTCACACAGAGGCAGAAATAGTTAAGAGATAAAAGTACCATTTATAACTAGTTCTACTCATGAGCTTCAAGCAATAATGACTTATCTCTTCTTAATCCAACATCCACTAAGAGTACAGAAGTGCAACATCAGTAGTAGATATTAAACGCAGATATCAATAAATCTTGTTCCATTCATTCATCAAAACCTCCTCGAAGGGTGCAAAAGTGCATGTTTTGAGGAAAAGTTTTTGACAAATTTCAAGACCCTTCCCTAAATGCATGAGAAGGGTTTAAATACTACTAACTAAATCTAAAAATAATTTATTAGAAAAATATAGGATATGGTTTAAATGACCGTCCTCTTTTTAGGCAAAAATAAAGCAACACTAATACTAAATCTAAAATTAAAATTTAACAACTAACTAATTATGAATCCATTCTTTGGAATTGCAAGTGTTCAACATTGATTTGAGAAGAATAGGCTGGCCGACTTCAGATTTCAACTATCCCGTAAAAACGGAATTGGCAAGAGTTGGCGCTATTTTCTCGGCATAATTGATGATACACTTGAGAGTCGTACACTGGCTGTGTGGTTTTACCAGACATGCCCAGTAAGAATCCCAATTTAACTTTGTTAATCCTTTAATCAATTCTGTCTTTTCTTGGGCTTTCTGTTTCCAGTTTGTCTGCAGTTGCTATGCTTTTGGTAGGTACCCTGGAGTAGTTTCAGAGATCAGATTTTCCTTGTGTAAATTTTCATTTATATAATCAATAATATTGCTGGCTGCTGTGGCTGCTTCTTCTGCTGCTTGCTCTGCCTTCCTGATCTGGGCATCCCAATTATTAAAAAGTATTTCTTTGTGATTTTCATTAATCATAGGTGCATCTGCTCTTTTCCCCTCCTCGATATCTTGCCAAGTCAAATATTCAGTTACTCTTTTTTCAGTTAAATCATAATCATGTCGTAAGTCTACGACATGATTAGTGATTTTATCACTTTATTCACAATAAGAGTTCCATTCTGATATTCTTTGGCATAATATTTCTTGTTGTTGAAGTAGTTGGTCATTTAAAGAAATAGACTCTGTGATAAATTCTGTGAGCTTGGGATCATATTTGTTCATTTCTTGCATATCCTGTAGCTGTTTCTCTTTTTCGGCCAAACTGTTCTGATATCCAATCTGCATTTGTTGAAAATCTTGCTGTAATTTTTCAAGTTGTTTCTAAACTTCACTGTTAGCATTGGCTTCTTGCAGCTATTGTTGCAAGACTTGTATTTTATCTTCTTTCTCATTCAATAATTGTCGTACCTCAGATGCTTTGTCAATGGCTACAGAGGCATAAGCTCCTATAATCTGAGATAATTTAGTGAGATTTTCGGTTGGATCAGAAGTAGGATCTTTCCATAGAACATCTAGGTGTTCTGCATCATGAGAGAGTAAATTTTCTAATTTCCTCTTCTTCCTTTGTCTTCTTACCACTGCCTTATGTTGTGGACTATAGAATACATCAAGAGGAGGAATTTCCTCTATCTTGAGCATGAGTTCAGAAGATGGGGTTATGGGAATATGTTCTTTTTCTGAGACATTGGTAGTTACTCTTGTGACTATATTTATTGTTGTCTGTACATTGCGCACAGATGTCTGTGTGTTTTGTGCTTCAATATTAATCAAATAATTGAATGTTTCCCATTACTTATCTAATTCAGTTATGACTGATGATTGTTGTACAATGAGGGGGAATATTTAACTGTGGAGAGGTTGAAATCTGTTGCTGTGAGAGCTCTTTAGACTGGGCAGTATCTCTTACTCACCCTTCACTTTTAGAGTATTCAGATGTTTCTCTTCCAGACTTTGATTTAGACCTATTTGTACTTGAAATTCTATTAAGACTGACACTAGGAGTTGGTTCCCTTATAGGTTCCAAGCGTAATTTATCCAAAGGGATGGTAGTTAACCTCCTTTCTCTATACATTTTGAATTCTTGAAACTCTGCTGGAGGAAACTGTATTTGAGCCAAATGTAGAATCTCTTTAAGTGTGCCTTTTTCTTGGAACATGTCATCAAAAAGATCTTCTTCTTTAGAAAACACTCTTATCTTGACTGCAGTAGTGAAATTTTTAACAACATCATATGGGTCGAATGGTCCTCTTGGAAATTTGAACAGATGTAAACATGTAATATTGTTTACTTCTTTAAATGCATGACCAACATCAAATAATGAAAAGGCCCCACAGGCCACAGGAAATTGAGGCTAGATAGCCTTCTTCTTGTCTTTCAACTCTTTAGTCAAACCTCCTTCTCCGTAGGTTTGATAAGAAATTTCTCGGGCAATGAGTTTATCAGGAACATATAATGGTAAAACATGAGGGGAAGCAAAACTTCCAAAAACCCTAACATATGTAAATAATTCTTCTCCAAACCATCTCGCAATAGGTAGAATGTCCACCTCTGCTTCAGGAGAAAACCTTGGAGAATCTTTATCATACAATATTCTATACAGGGGAAACATGATGCCATGGAAAATCTTGTAAAAACAGGAAATGAACTCTGAATCCCTTAATTCTTTGTGATAAACATGAATGGGCAGGGGATCTTGAATTTTCCATTTCCAACCCATTAACGGAAACTTAGAAACAAAACAGATTGAATCCATCACATAAGCAGATAAATAAAAAGGAGGATAAAACCTCTGAGAAACAGTTCTCTTAGACCGATAATTCAAAATAGCCATGGCTAAGTTGTCAGATAATATCTTAGCCCAATCCACAATAGTAGCATTAACAATAGCATTCAATAACAGAAGCCATTCAGGTGAAAATTTATTAATGTATGGCTTTCAAAAAAGCCGACAGAGCATAGCAGAAGCAATGCAATACAGAGAAGTGAGAGAACCAGTACTATACATACCGTGTTTATCTTTCTTCAATGGTTCATCTCTCCTGGACCAGTCCTTGGTGCATTCTGCCAGGTTTTCATTTTCTTTGGCAAACTTCTCCATGAACTATTTGTTATAAGTTTCCCGTGGCTCCGGAAAATGATACATGAGCTTCAAATCTTGTGGAGTGAATGAGCCAATGAGCTCTTGACCCTGAGTCTTAAACTGTCTGTTCGTAATATCAGTGCTATCCAGTACCCATTTAATCACATCTGTCTATGGAAGAATTCTAGGTCTCGCTGCTATTCGGTGCAAGAATGAACAAGATAGCTCTGTAAGAGATGCTTCAGAAGACCCATGTGATCTCGCAATAGCCGTAACCTCCATTACTTTGGGGTTTTCTTCCTCAAGTAGATTATACATGCCCTCCCAAGTAGTAATACCAGCGTCTTTGTTGCAGGCGGTGTCTGTGTATAAGGACGTCATCTCTTTATCTTCAAAACTTAGAGCTTTGTCTTTCTTTCCCATAATACTCTGAATACTACTTTGTATAGTTCTCAGTTCTTCGTTCCTGCAGTTTACGAATTAAGTGAGAATAATGATAGGAAAAAGGTGACGAGAAAGTTTTAAATGCTGAAGACGTATAAAATATACTACCTTACGTGAAATAACCCTTTGATCAGAACGAAACCATTTCTCATTAATGAATGAAAACCAATTCATTAATTTAACATTAAAGCGCATAACGGGGTCTCGATTTATGAAAATATTTGTTCGTGTAATGAGCCTTTGAATATCTGCGATAAGGCGATCTTTGATTTGCTTTGCAATATCACAAAATCGCAATATCGCAGATCGCAATCTCGTGGAATCAAAATAGCACAATATTCTAACATCGCGAAATCGCTATATCGCAATATCGCAAGATCGCAAGACATAACATATGACAAACATCCATTAACATATTTTCTGCGACATGCGATTTGCGATATATGTTATCGCTCATCGGTGATTTGAAGTTTTCATCATAGGATATAACATTCTATGCATGCGATGCGATGAATGTAGTTTCGCATCGCGATCTCGCTATTTTTGTGTTCCGCTTATAAAGAAGCATTCATTACCTTTTTGCGACGTGATATTCCTCAAAGAATGATTTTATTCTAAGTTATCTTAAAACTTAAGTTTTTTAGATTTTTCAAGGAATTTTCTCCTAAGTTTGTGATAGTAAGTTTTATTGAAAAAAGGAAAACAAGCACTAATTGATTTTTTGGATTTTTTCTAACCAAGGGTCCCCACTTATTTAGTATTACCACTAATACTAAATAAGAAGGGGGTTTTTTCTGGCCACAACACCAAGACAATGGCTGATTCAAATGGTTTCTGAAATAGTCTCCCAACACCACACCTTGTCCTCTTTGCAAGTCACTGTGCTTCTTTGATGTTATTAAACAAGTGTTTGTCAAATGAGGAAAAAAAACACTTTGATCACTGTCTTTGAGAAAAGATCTTGAAAAATATATGTTTGGGGTCCTTTGCTGAAGAAGGATCTCTTTTTTTTTGGCACAAAATATCCTACCCTCAAGCACTGCTCTTTTGCTGTTTACTGCCCTTTAAAAGGTAAACAAAAACATCTTTCAACTGACTTGAAGACCTTCATAACAGACTCTGTTTTTGGACCCTGGGGCTACACAAAATTTACTATCTCACAACACAGAAAGGACCTCTTAAAATGACCAAGCCTTCACCTTCTAACCATTGTTTCCCTCTGAGTTTTTAACAAACACAAGCCTTTGCAAAATATTGTTAAGATACTTCTCAAATATTGATTTGAAGACCATTTAAACTAACTCTGCTCCTTTCTAGCAACTGTGGGAAGTCTTAGCTATTTTTATAGCACAATAAAAAAGCCTTCAAATTGACATAATAAACCTCCCTTTTTCATTGTTTTATCATTTACTAGCCATGACCAAAGAGATTCTTTTCAATTTTGACAAACTACCTATCTCCTTTAATCACTGTGTCTGAGCAAAAGACTTAAACAAGGTATGTTTGTGGTTTTGTTTGGAGAGGAATCTCCCTTTGTTTTGGCACAAACCTCTTTCCCTTCAAACACTGCTCCTTTGTTATCACTATTTTTGAAAGGAAATTAGTGCTCTTTAAGATTGATAAAACACCTTCCTCTATTACTGTATTGATCTTTGACACCCACAGTAACAAAAAAATTCTTTGATTTGGAAAACAAGGTTTGTTCTTTGTTAACACTGTTAGGACACCCCTTCACATTGATTTGAGAACCTCTTTAAACTAACTCTATCTTCCTTCTTGCAACTATGGGTGTTTTAGTTATTTCATGGCACAAAGAACACCCTTCAAGATGGTATATTAGTCTTCTCTTTCACAGCTGGGAAAACACCCCCCTTAACCTAAAAAATTATCAAGAAGCTGAGAAATACCTTGAAGATAGCTTCGTGGACTTGGTTGATCATTGGAGCAGCCTTTAAAAGTTTTTTTGGAGGCCTAGAGGATGAGCAGCACATTTGCAACCAAGAGCGCCACATAGATGGAGGTTGTCGAGTGTTTTTCGGGCACCAGTGAACGAACACACATGCACTCCACTATAGGCATGCCACGCAGTAGTTCAAACACTGTGTTCAGGCACTCATAGGCATGCCACGCACACCTACAGGCGCGCCACACAGGATTTGAGCTCAAAAAACTTGAATAAATGCCTGAAATCACCTTGTTTCTTCAGTGAGCAGCTAGTGGAGTATGCTTAGTGTTTTGGAAATGCTCGTGGGGCCTTTTAAATGGTCACTTATGCCTTTATAATTCAAATGAGCTCAGAAAACCTTTGTATTTACTTCTTAAGGGTTTGAATGCCCTTTGAAAAAGGTTTTTGTTATATAAAAATACAAATAACCACCTTGAGTAATATATCACCCTTTCTAAAATACCACAAAGACCCATCTTCGAACAAGACTTATAGACATAATGATGTGGCTAGCTTCCTTTGCAAACACTCATATGGATGAGTTTATTGAAGTAAAAAGGTCTCCTTAAAAACAATATTTTTCTCACTGCCTTTTATTAAGGAAATAACCCTGTTACTGTTTGTCCATTTCTGTCCTTCAAAAGGAACACTGCTCAAGAGCCATATCAAAGACTGTTGATGCATCCTTTGCCTATCTCTTGGAAGGAGATGATTTAAAATTCTAGAACTTACTTTGATGATTTCAACTCTCTTGGTGTTTGATGACTTGTTATGCCCATTGTTGAAATTGGTCAAACACTGTTAGGCACCTTTTAAATTTTTCCTTTAACTGTGGATGAACCTTTAATTGTACTTTCCAAGGCTTGACTTACATCTATTCACCAAGTTGATGGCCTTTAAAAACCCTCAATGAAATCATGTACAACAGCAGAGTTTGTTCATATGTACATAAAGATGTCTTGTCTATGACTGTGGTATGCCTTGTTTCTTTGAATGCTGTCTTTGAATTTGAAACATTTTGTCATACCCTTTCTGTCATTATGATGAGCCTATTCCAAGTTTTGGACATTTTGACCTCAGATTTCCTTTGAAGAAGACCTTTATGAACAGGAAAAACAAAGCTTCTTGAAAATCATACTATCACTTCTTGGCCTATGTTTAACACCAGACTTCAACTCATAAACCTTCAATTGCTTCCCACTGAATTTCAATTCTGTCCTTTAAATAGTGAACCTATTTAAGCACCCCTTGAAACACGACTGCTGTATCAATGGTTTCATTCATTTGGAGGAAGTGATGTAAACAAGTTTTTAGGCCATTTGAAACACTGTTAGTCTTGTTCTCTTTGAATGAGGCTATGCCTCTGTTCCTAGCCCTTTTCTTTTTAAAATGAAGGAGGCCTTTATCATGTTCCTAACGATCTACTTTTAAATGAAGGAGGTTAACATAATATTTCCAAACCATCTGCTCTTTATACTAGAGGAGGTTTACAACAAGTGACCCAACCATCTTCTCATGTTTGGAGAAGGTTTGCAACAAGTGACCCAACCATCTGCTTTTTCTTGGAGGAGGTTAACACAATGATGACATTTCATCCATTCCTTAAACTGTGTCATCTTTCCTTGTAACACATATCTCTACTTGGTATATCACAATAAGTAATAAAGTGATATTTGACAATATGTTATAATAGGCATGTTCTGAGATATGTATCCTGTGGTCAGAATATCCTTGTGAATCTTTTAAAACAGGAGCCACATGATTTGTATTTGTAGAGTAATTGCTGGCTAGTCATTACTTACTAGCCTTTCTTGACTGTGTTTGCAGAGGCTTACTGAATTTGCTCTCTGACTAGTATTCTTATCTCAGGCTCAAGATAACATCAGGAGCCACTGTCTTCATATGTTTAGTTTGATGATGTATTCTAGAATACTTGTGCATCTTTGCTTCTGAAAGAGACACTGAAACACTATAGATCAACATAATATCAGTTTGGATTTTGAAACATGTACTGCTGAGACATCAAAACCTTTTAGTGGTGCGAACTATGGGTGTATCAAGCTTCTTTTTTTTGCAGATTAAACGCTAATTCAGGGTTGGCTAGTATTGAACAAAATATTTTGGCTCAGGATGCTTTTGCCGAGGAAGGGATTCCCTAAAGCGCCACTACCTAACTTAGGGGAGATTTTTGACATATTTTGAGTATTCTCTTTGGTATGACTAGATCTTAAGATGACATATGACCATAGGTAGGGTGGCTGAATTTTTATCAACATTTGGTTAATGAATGACCTGGGGATGAGGGTAAATGACAACAGATGACTTTAGCTTATGACAACTCATGGACAGGATTATATGACTGAAACTAGATAGGATTTGACAACTATGTTTTTTCTCATCATAGGCTGACTAAAAAAAAGGCAGGCGGACAGAAAATGTTTAGGGGTGTTTTCTAGATGACAGTTTGGACAAATTGGTGATCAACTTCTAGAAAACTTGGCTTTAAAAAACTATTCATCATCAACAAGTGAAAAATACTGATGACTAACAGTGGCTTCATTTGCGGAGGGCAGCTCCTTTCCAGGAGGTGTCTAGAATTTCAGAACCCTGGCCTTTGAAGACCATTGCCTTTATCCATTGGCACATATTTCTTTCTTCCTTGATGCTATTTCTGAAAATTGACAACATGATTAGCATCAGAGTCATTTATACCTACCTTGCTAAATTTCCTAACATTTTTTCTTCTTTTGGGTGCATTTGGACTAGCGACCCTTTGACATAATATTTTTGAAAAATGACACTATCTAATTCTACACTTATATCTACCGGGAGTTCATATTAAACTGATGAACTCCTTTTTTTCTCTACCTATGCGAGATCGACTGTCAAGGTTAAGCTGTTTGACAGGATTTTATTCTCTAATCTAAAAAATGAAATTGAAAAATGACCAAATCAGGATTAGACAATCTGATTTTTCATGTACTTGTGGCATGAAAGGCAAGCTGCACACAAATATTATTTTTCATAAAAATGAAATTTAGAAAAATTAGGGCTAGGATACACAGTTTGTTTTTCATCCCTGTTTTCCTCTTTGGTTCTATTTTGAGCATATGGAACCAGTATATTTTCCTAATATATTTTCTTGGACAAGTCAATTTTATACAATATTGACTATCTCTTCTCTCACTAACTTATCAACAAATAAATTTAAAACATGTTGAGTTATGATTAGGCTAGATAACTGAACAAGACATTTTGAGCACTAGTAGCGGTATTTAGACTTGCTCACTTTCAAAATGACTATTTTTTGAACATGGAGCTTTCTTTCTATTTTTCAAATTGCCCTCTTTTTCTACCTTTCTATTGTTTTTCGAATTTTCTATTTTTTGTTTTTTTCTTCATGTTGTCAACGCTAGAGATAGCCTTGAGTTGTGAAAGACCAATGCCTAGGACATCTTATACAGCAAGGAGCATACAATATAATATGAGAAGTTATCAGAAACAGACTCTCATGCTATCTCTTGTAAACAAGAAGGTTAATTTGAATGGGACCAAAACTTCCAGAAACTTGACATAGGGAAATAAATACTGCAGAGGCAAGGTGTGAAAATATAATACAAATGTATTAGAAAATTCAAAGGAAGCTTACTGTAAAGAGGGTTGGGTTCTAAAATACCTCATGCCTAAGCCATATTTAAAGCGCTTGACCAGTTCTAGCATGAGTATCAATTAGGATAAATTCATATCAAAAACCAGTGAGCCACTAGCATTCCAGAACATGATATAAGCGAAATGGATGAAAACGAGATGAACAATTAAACTATCACATATAGGAGAGAGTTACTGACTGTGAAGCACAAAGACCAGAATCTTCATTAAAGATGGAACTCCTCATCACTAAAACCCGACAGGCTCTTTGCATTCATATAAAAGTTTCAAAAAAATTGCATACAAAATTTTCTCACAGCTTATTTTTCTGAAAATCTGGAACCCCTTATCATCTGTTCTTGGGGGTTCTTATAGGAGAAAAATGAGTAACAAGAGTGGAAGATGCACATTAAATTGATTCATTAAGACATCATGGAGGAAGCGTCCATGCCCATATTACTTAATGGCACTGCATTGCTGTATTTACTTCATAGTATGGCTGAGGGGTCTTCGTCAGGTCGATATCTGACCTTTGATGTTTCTTTGGAGTCCTTTATGGCTGTAAAGTCCTCTGTTCTGCCTTCTGGAATTAACGGCATGGATATAAGGTCTGTGGGTCTCCATAATCCATAACTACTGGTTCTGACAGTCTTTAAGAAGCTTCTGTCAGTGTAATTAACTGTTTTTTGGGCTCGAGGAGGCATGTAGACTTCTGTAGGAAGGTGTCCTTTTTGGAGAAACGGTGCTCTGCTGACATTAAACACAGATATGGCTTGTTTCATGTGCATTTTGTCTTCAAACTGTGCTTTCTTCCTTTAAACACAGGGTTAAGCATTAATTATTCAATACCAGGCTTAAACCCCTTTAATCTTCTTTACTACTGATACACTTTGCCATCGCTGAAAGATTATCTCTGTGCATTGAATCACAGTGGCTATGATTGTGAAGGCTGAGTGAATTTTCCACTCTGTAATCCCCGCACGAATGCAATAAAACTGTTATAAAAATCCAGGGGAGATGGCGGAAGGATGCTTTGGAGGCCTGTGGATGGGCGGTTGAAATGGTGGATGCAATGGAAAGCAGTGGAGATGACCTTTTAATGAAAACATTTAGGTTGGGGCTTTTGAATCATGATACAAAGGGGAATGCGCGAAAAAATATGAAATGAGTTTGATGGTGGGACTCGGCATGGGCGGAGGGCATTTAAACACGAGTCGTTGGATTTCAGGAGCAGATCAACAATAGAGATTAAAAGAAGAAATTTTTGTAAATTCCAATGGGAACAAGATGGTTGAGGTGCGATGCGATGTGAGCCGTAGATCTGGATCAAAAAAATGGTCATGATTAAATTAGAAAATTGCAATCAGGGGAGGCAGCGGGGGACACATTTGAGATCTTGCGATTGGCAATGGTGCGATTGAGTGCTAACCGTCCGATCTGGGTCAGATCAATGGTGGAGATTAAATCGGCGAGGAGACGAGATGGAGGTATAGAAGCAAATCGGGAGAAATGAGGTCCGTCGAATCTAAGGGAACGAACGTCGGGGATGGAATCGGGGATTGGCAATCGGTGTAACACAAAAATACGCTTTACGAAATCTTCGATTGGCAATGGGGTTGCGATGCGATTAGCGCTGGGCCGTCGGATCTGAGAATAGATCGATGGTTGATATGTGATCGGAGGGGGAAAAGGGGAAAAGATATGGGTGCGATGTAGAACTAGCGCGAACCATTGGATCTATATAGATCGATGGCGGGTATTGCACCCGCGCTCCACAGAAAATTACACTATCGCATTGGAGATATTTGAGTTAACAAATAAATGCGCTTCCGTTCGTCTCTCTGATTGCGATAAGTGCCTTGCGGGCTAGCACCTTGTCTTGGTGCTCGGGCATATGGGGAAGTGGTTAAGGGGCTAGCTTAAAAGGGGCTTAGCCTGTCATAAGGTGGAAAGTGGGTTTTTGGCTCGTTTTTAATGCATTTTAAGGCCAACAAGGGATAACGGTAAGGGGAATGAAGGGATTTTAAGCCAAACAAAGGGTATCTGTGAGGTTAAAAGGGGAGATGGGATGATTTAAAGGGATTAATGAGGAATTAAGAGAGGGGAAAAAGGTGAAGAGACATAGGTTTAGTGGGAAATGAAATAAGGGAAAAGGAGGCCTTTTAGGCATTTCTTCTTCACAAACAAAGGGGTTTCAAAACTGGGAACAAAAGTGAATGTTAACCATATGATAAACATATCAACATTGGCTCCACCTAGGGATGACACACTCATTTTTGGGCATGTTGAGAACTTTGCAGACCACCTATTAATCTTCTATGTAGACACCACTCTTCAGCACTTTTTATTTTTCTCTTCATGATTCATCACGACACACACATCATTCAAACAAGGATGAAAACAGAATACTAATGTACAATATAATGCATCAGGCTCTCTCTGCCTGAATTAGAACTGGAAGTAAGGTTTGAGGAACTGACCATTTATAGGGGCATCGAGCAAGTCTCCTTGTAAATTTTCCAACCTGAAAGTGTTATTGCCCCCTTGTTCCACAATTTTAAAAGGGTCGAACCAGAGTGGGTCGAATTTACCATGTTTCCCCTTTTAAGCTCTTTGAATATCCCATATAAGCACTAAATCCCCAACATGCAACTTCCTATCCTTGGCATGCTGATAAAAAAGGTTCTTCATCTTCTCTTCATATTCTGTTAGCCTCTGACTTTCCTGGTTCTGTGTTTCTTCTAACTCCACCAGCTGATTTATTCTCCTGGTCACATCATCGGGTTCTTCTTGACTTTCTTGCATGAATCGAGCTATAGGTAAGGATAACTGTATAGGGAATATTGCTGCCCTCCCATATACTAATTCATATGGGGACTTCCCGGTTGCTCTCTTACTGGTAATCATGTTGGCCCACAGAGGGAATTTCAACTGGGAATCCCAATTTTTCTGATTTTCATTGATAGCCTTCTTCAGTGCCCTCACCAGGGTTTTATTTGAATACTCTGCTAGGTCATTTCCTTGTGGGTAATAGGCCATAGAGTGACCTAGCGCAATGTTATACTGCTGGAAAAAGCTGACAAAATTTGCAGAATTAAAGGCCTGTGCATTGTCAGTCACTATCTTGGCAGGTCAGCCGAATCTTGATATGATATTTTCTTCCATGAATTTCATTACCAAAACATATGTTGCATTCCTCACAGGTATAGCTTCCACCCACTTTGTGAAATAATCGGTAGCAGTTAATATCCACTTGTGCTGACCACTTGACGGAGGATGTATTTCACCGATAAAGTCGATTCCCCATTGCTGGAATGGTTCATACACGTGAACAGGGATCATGGGAAGAGGTGCCAAATTCTTTCTTTCAGCAAAATTCTGGCATTTCTCACAAGCTCTGACCCAGGCAAACACATCTCCAAAGATTTTGGACTAGTAGAAACCAGCCTTCAAGATTTTGTGAGCAATGGCCCTCCGGCTGTAATGACCCCCACAAATTCCTTCATGAAATTCAGCCATTATATTCTCTACCTCATCCTCTGTGAGACACAAGAGCAGAATACCTGAAGGATCTCTCCAGTGCAGCCAACCATTGGCAACAGTGAATTTCTGTGATTTCAACCTTAGTGTTCTGTATTTAGCTTTGTCACAACTGGGAGGACAACTGAGGGTCAGAAGATACTCCACGATCTCCTTATACCATGTGTTGATGAGATACTTCATGTGTGTCTTCTGAGTAGCTATCTCTACTCCCTATTGCTCTTCTTTCTTCTCAGACTCCTCATTTGCTATCATGGACAGATTTATACCCAGAGCCTGACAGTTTGATTTGGATAAGATTCTGGCTAGCCCTTGTCCCTTGATCAGTTTGGTAGGATGGATTTCTAGCTCATACTCTTGTATTTTGGCAATCCATTTCCCTCTTTTCCCTTCGCTATCTCCTTGGACAAGAATATCTTTTACTGTAGCTATGGGTACAAATTCCGTGATGTGTGACTACAGGACATACATACGAAATGCATTGAGGGACTTCACCAGAGCATAAGATTATTTTTCTAATATATTATATTTCAATTCTGAATCATGGAGCACCTGACTGAAGAAAGTGATGGGTTGCTCATACCTTTCTTCATTTTTCTGCAATAAAACTCCTGTCACTATATGAGGTGATGCAAATGAAAAGATCATGAAAGGTTTGGCATAGTTTGGTCCAGCTAGCATAGGGGCTTCTGCAAAGGCATCTTTTATCATGGAAAATTCCTTTCGTGATTCCTGAGACCACTTTACCTCGTTATTTTTCTTTAGCATGTCATTTATATGTCTAACTATCTCTGCATAAGTAGGGATAAACCTCCTCAGAAATTTAATGCGCCCTAGGAACACCTGCACCTCCTTTTTATTTCTAGGAAGAGAAATTCCATTTATAAATTCTACTCTCCTAGGATCAAGTTTTACCCCATCTTTGGTCACAATATGTCCTAAAATCTTACCCTCTTCTAATGAAAATAATGACTTTTGTGGATTAAGAGAGAGACCATACCTTCTACATTTCTCAAAATTTCTACAAAAATGTTCAATGTGCTCAGTATCATCCTTTGAAAACATAGTGATATCATCGAGATAGACCACCACAAACTTATCTTGCTCCCCAACAAAGGCAATGTCCATGGCCCTTTGGAAAGTGGCCCCTGCATTAATCAACTCGAAAGGCATCCTGGCATACATAAATGTACCCCATGGCGTGGTAAAGGAAGTCTTCTTCTGATCTTTTGGTAGTACAACCACCTGATTGTAACCCGAGAATCCATCCATCATCGACAACCAAGAAGCTCCTACTGCTTTCTACAGGATGTGATCCATCTTGGGCAGTGAATAATTATCTTTTAAGGATGTTGGGTTTAAATTTCGAAAATCAACACATAGCCTTATTTCTCCATTCTTTTTCCAGACAGGGACTAGGTTTGCTAACCACTCAGAATACCTCAATGGCAAAATGATTTTGGCCTTCAAAAGTTTCTTAATTTCTTTCTCAATTGAGAGAATCAGTAGGGGATTAATTTGTCTGAGCTTCTACTTGTGCGGCTTCGCATCTCCTTTAAAAGGGATTTTATGTTGCATGATGGCAATATCAAAGGTTTTCAGGTCTTTATAAGACCATGCAAACAAATCTTTGTAAGACTAAAATAATTTCAGGTAGAGCTCTTTATATTCTCCTGGGACTTTCTTGGACAGCCTCACAATTTTGGGGTCAGCATCAGTACCAAGATTTAGGTCTTCTACCTGATTTTCTTCTACCACTTTGTTTGGCTGTAGTGGGACGTCGTTCTTGTCAAAAAATATTTCTAGAGGCACCATCCCTCTAGGTATAACGTTTCCCTTCAATTGCAACACTTTATGACCTGCCACCTTTTCCTCCCATTTGTTTTCTAAAAGGTCTTCAGCCTCTTCTTCTTCACAAAAATCTCTCTCCATGTTTGAGACTTCTCTGATTGTTTCCATAAATATTTTCACTTTCTCTTCATCCTCAAACACCTTCCAGTGCTTGATGTTATCTGGGATTGATGGCCGATAATGCACCTCAATTTCATATCTTAAGAGAGGGTTCCGAGTTGGACGAAATGTACTAGCAACTACTGCAAGGGAATCAGCCATCTTGTTATGCTCTCTAGGCATAAATTGAATGTTAAATACTAAGAAGAAATTTTCCACCAGGTCCCACACTTCGTTCCTATAAGACCTCAGCCTAGGATGTTTGGTTTGACACTGATTCCTCACTTGTCTAACTGCCAGTTCTGAATCTCCCAGAACTTTTAAACTTTGTATATTCATGCTTCTGGCTGTATGTGCTTCATAGTCAGGCACATTATTAGTGGCTTCATATTCTAGCTTGAAAGGCAGTGGGACCCATTAGCATGTATGAGAAATCAGTAGTACTCCAACACCATTACCTTCTCTAGAATTTTCTCCATCAAAGTGAAGTGTCCAGATTCCTACTTCACGTCTCTCTGAGGGCTGCTCGGTATTGATCCGACAGAATGACGATTCTTGAGCATAATCTTGGTCTTCCTCCAGCATTAGACATGAAAAATCACCTTCTTTACTATAGACTGGTAAATTAACCAAGTTTTCAGCCTTAGTAACCATCTTGACAAATCTGGTTTCCCTGTACAACCTCCTCTCCTGGCCACCAAAAATAGGGATAGTAGCATATGTTAAGTCCAACTTGATTGATGCACCGATTTTTGTCCCCCAGGACCTTGACAGCAACATGCCAAAGTGAGCTGGGATGTCAGCCACCACAATGTCCATCACCACACTTTTTGCAGGAATCTGGGCCAAATTGACCACCAAATCCTTGATCATACCTAGACATTTAACTCTTTTGGAATCAAATGAATAGAGGTCCTTGTATGGATGGGTGATTTGTAATCCTAGTTGTTCCATGACTGACAGAGGCAATAGATTATGGGAAGCTCCCGAATCTAACATACAGTTATGTAATAGCAGGTCATGAATCACTAGCGACACATAAAAAGGAGGATTAAAAGCATCTAATTCCTCAACGTGGGGGCCAAACACAACCATGGGTCTTTCTTCTTGAAGGTTGAGACTATCTGGGATGTGTGTTGCTTCTGGAGGGAGCATGAAAGAGGTGACCTGGGACTGATATGCAGGCTATTTCAACAATTAAGTCAAGGGAACTAGGATTTT
The DNA here is from genome assembly GCA_034641835.2 of Pinus albicaulis. Taxonomy (NCBI): domain Eukaryota; kingdom Viridiplantae; phylum Streptophyta; class Pinopsida; order Pinales; family Pinaceae; genus Pinus; species Pinus albicaulis. The sequence continues at coordinate 37,139,292 of MU968551.1, forward strand.
GACCTTCTCAAGCTCCTTTTGCAAACTAAAGGCAGGAGAGGGCTTTTCTCTTGCAACCTCCTTTGACTCTTTATTTTAGGCCAAGGGTTTGGCTTCTTTTGACAGAGACTTGGTATTAGGGGGAATGAATACTTTTCAAGAGGAAGGACTTTGATCATTAGACTGCAAAGGTTCGTTTAGAGGCCCCTTACCTTTTTCTGTGACCTTTTGCATTTTTGACTCCTTCTGAGCAGGTGCTTCCTTCTGGGGTGGTTCTTCTTCTAGATCTTGAGTACGAGTCCTTTTCCTAGAAGATCTGAGATCATATCTTCTATTGAACTGTGCTTGCATGAAATCAAAAAATTTCTTACAATAGTCATCAATATTTGGGTCTTCTATGCCTCTAGGCTTCTCTTCTTCTTGTAATGAGATCTCGGTTCCATCACTATTCGAAAAAGCAATATATGCACCCTCTTATTCATAGGCAGTGTCTTCAGTAGGACCATCTACCTGGCCTTCAAAATACAGCGGGTGTGGTACCTGATATTTTTGCTCTTTCCATTCCCTCTGCAGTATTTACAGAGGTGGTTTCCTATACTGAGGATTGTAACCCCTGTTTGGAGCATTCTGGAAATTCTTGGAGGATGAATTCTTGGCCTCCAATTCAAGTTTGACCTGCTTACTAGAAAGGTTCTTAATCATTTTGTTCATTTCTTCAATTTTGTTATCAGCTGAGTCTTTGTCTTGGCTAGAAGTAGACACCTCCTCTTGGCCTTTCCTTCTATCATCTTGGTCTAGCTTTCCTTTTGATTTACCAGTGGAGGCGAAATTTGCCTCCAGCTCTAGTGCATCTGTTTGAGCATCATCCAAGGTGGCAGGCTTTCTTTCTCTCAGAGAGAAACCAAACTCTGAGTTAAAAGCTGCCATGAAAACAACTTTAGCGGTAGTTTGATGAGGTTTCATATCAGCAAGAAGGCTCAAATACAATTTATTAAACCTCTTGATGAACTCTGACACTCCTTCGTTATGTATTTTCTTGAGTGTGTTAAACTCAGTAAGACAATGTCCATGATCTTTCTTCTCCCCCCATTTTCTAAGAAAAGTATCCTCCATTCCTTCCCAAATGGTAATAGAACGGTCTCCCAATGTCTTTAACCATTTTCTGGCTTCACCATCAAGAGATTGAACAAATAGACTTAAGACTACATCTAGGTGTTCCACATTAAATTTCTCTGCAAAAGAACAGAAGACCTCAAGATGTTTTTGAGCTTCAATCTCGTTTTCCCCATTGAATTGGGGTAAGATCTTATGATATTCCTATGGAATATCATTCAATATTTGAGGTAATGCCAGGGGGGCATACTTATTCAAAAAGAAACCAGGAACATTGGCCATTGGGGGAGGTGGAGGTAGCATAAGAGTTTGATGTGTAAAAGGAGGAGGAGGAGATGGAAGTGAAGTATGAATGAGAATAGAAATGTATTGGACAACAACTTGAGGTGTTGATGGGAAAAACGGGCTGTTAATGGCAGATACTTCGGTGACTTCTTTGACCTCTTCGACTTCAGGAGTAGGGTGAAAGGTTTAATATGGGGTATCACTTGACTCATCTTTGCCTTTAATTCGAACACCTCCTCGGGGTGGACTATCTGAGTAGTAATCAGTATCTCCCACAGTGGATTTGGGACCTGGCACTTGGGAAACTTGAGAGGAGGAGGACGGAAAGTATTCTAGAGAGAATTCAAGAATCTCATTATGTACTGATTTTCTTTCCTTCCAACTCCTTCTATGTAGGATCTTCTCTGGGTCAGACACAGAAGGTGTCTTTGGCTGAGATGTATCTGACCTGAGGTGTGGCCTACGAGGAGCCAAGACTACAAGTAAATTTATCTGATAAATGAATGTGGAGTCGCCAAGGTGAGGGATCTAAAACTCTCAACTCTCCATGCTCACTTATTTGAAGAGTGAATAAGGTTTTTTCGAGGCCCAGGGATTTAACTTTTCTCAACTTCGCTTCCCCAGCAACGACGCCAAAAAGATGTTTTCAACCCTAGAGACAGCGTTGAGTTGTGAAAGACCAGTGCCTAGGACATCTTATATGCAAGGAGCATACAATATAATATGAGAAGTTATCAGAAACAGGCTCTCATTCTATCTCTTTGGGATGGTGAATGGGATAAACATAAACGATACGGAAAGCCTTCGGCAGTGTGAAAATCTAATACAAATGTATCAGACAATTCAAAGGCAGCTTACTGTAAAGAGGGATGGGTTCTAAAATACCTCACAGAGATGAATAATTAGAAGGTGTTTACTGCGTATGAAATATTGAGATAATACTAACTTTCATTGGGATGATATCCAGAAACAAATATCAACATGTAATGGGCTTACAAAATTAAGAATCCATACATGACAATAGAATTTTTAAAAATAACATCCTGTAGAAGCTAATATAGTAGAAGTGTGGTTGAAATGGAAAATGAAATAATATATCACGCCTGAGCCATATTTAAAGCACTTGACAGGTTCTAGCATGAGTATCGATTAGGATAAATCCATACCAAAAACAAGTGAGCCACTCACATTCCAGAACATGATACAAGCGAAATGGATGAAAACGAGATGAACAATTAAACTATCACATATAGGAGAGAGTTACTAACTTTGAAGCACAAAGACCAGAATCCTCGTTAAAGATGAAACTCCTCATAACTGAAACCCGACGGGCTCTTTGCATTCATATAAAAGTTTCAACAAAATTTCATACAAAAATCTCTCACAGCCTATTTTTCTGAAAATCTGGAACCCCTTACCATCTATTCTTGGGGGTTCTTATAGGAGAAAAACGAGTAACAGGAGTGGACGATGCACATTAAATTGATTCATTAAGACATCATGGAGGAAGCGTCCACACCCATATTGCTTAATGGCACTGCATTGTTGTATTTACTTCATAGTATGGCTGAGGGTTCTTCGTCAGGTCGATATCTGACCTTTGATGTTTCTTTGGAGTCCTTTCTAGCTGTAAAGTCCTCTGTTCTACCTTCTAGAATTAATGGCATGGATATAAGTTCTGCGAGTCTCCATACTCCATAACTGTTGGTTCTGACAGTCTTCAAGAAGCTTCTGTCAGTGTAATTAACTGTTTTTTGGGCTCGAGGAGGCATGTAGACTTCTGTAGGAAGGTGTCCTTTTTGGAGAAATGGTGCTCTGCTGACATTAAAAACATATATGGCTTTTTTCGTGTGCATTTGGTCTTCAAACTGCAATTTCTTCCTTTGAACACGGGGTTAAGCGTTAATTATTTAATACTAGGCTTAAACCCCTTTAATCTTCTTTGCTACTGATACACTTTGCCACTACTGAAAGATTATCTATGTGCATTGAATCACAGTGGCTATGACTGTGAAGGCTGAGTGAATTTGCCACTATGTAATCCCTGCACGAATGAAATAAACCTGTTATAAAAATCCAGGGGAGATGGTGGAAGGATTCTTTGGAGGCCCGTGGATGGGCGGCAAAAATTGTGGATGCAATGGAAAGCGGCGGAGATGACCTTTTAATGAAAACATTAAGGTTGGGGCTTTTGAATTGTGATAAAAAGGGGAATGCACGGAAAAATATGAAATGAGTTTGATGGTGGGACCCGGCATGGGCGGAGGGTGTTTAAACACGAGCCGTTGGATTTCAGGAGGAGATCAATGGAAGAGATTAAAAGAAGAACTTTTTGGAAGGTCCGATGGGAACAGGATGGGTGAGGCACGATGCGATGTGAGCCGTAGATCTGGATCAAATAGACGATCGTGATTAAATCAGAAAATCAAAATCGGGGGAGACAACGGGGGACACATTTGAGATCTTGTGATTGGCAATGGTGCGATTGAGTGCCAACCGTCCGATCTGGGTCAGATCGACGACGGAGATTAAATCGGCGGGGAGATGAGATGGAGGTATAGAAGCAGAGTGGGAGAAATGAGGGCTGTCGAATCTAAGGGAATGAATGGTGGGGATGGAATCCAGGATTGGTAATTGGCGTAACACAAAAATATACTTTACGAAATCTCCGATTGGAGATGGGGTTGTGATGCGATTAGCGTTGGGACGTTGAATCTGAGAACAGATTGAAGGTTGATATGTGATCGGAGGGGGGAAAGGGGAGAAGCGATGGGCGCGATGTAGAACTAGCACGAACCGTCGGATATGTATAGATTGACGGCGGGTATTGCACCTGCGCTCCATAGAACATTACACTATCGCATCAGAGATATTTGAGTTAACAAAGAAATGCGCTTCCGTCCATCTCTTCGATTGCGATAAGAGCCTTGCGGGCTAGAACCTAGTCTTGGCACCCGGGCATATGGGGAAGTGATTAAGGGGCTGGCCTAAAAGGGGCTTAGCCTGTAATAAGGTGGAAAGTGGGTTTTTGGCCGGTTTTTAATGCATTTTAAGGCCAACAAGGCATAACGGTAAGGGGAATGAAGGGATTTTAAGCCAAACAAAGGGTATCTGTGAGGTTAAAAGGGGAGATGGGATGATTTAAAGGGATTAATGAGGAATTAAGAGAGGTAAAAAAGGTGAAGAGACAGAGGTTTATTGGGAAATGAAATAAGGGAAAAGAAGGCCTTTTGGGAATTTCTTCTTCACAAACAGAGGGGTTTCAAAACTGGGAACAACAGTGAATGTTAACCATATGATCAACATATGAACACTTAAAACAATGATATATACAATGATTGAAACTGTTTAAAAATGGAGTTCTTGAAAAAAATAATGCTTTAATGTCCTGCCATTCACAGGACCTCCAAAAGTTTTAGTTCCATCGAGTTCTTGCAGGAAAAAGGCATTGTTTCCACTAACCAAACTGATGATGAAAGGCCCCTTCCATAAGTTTTCAAACTTTCCATGTTTACCTTTGTATTCTCTTCTAGAATCCCATTTTAACACTTTATCCCCAATTTGAAAATCATTTTCTTTGGTCCTTCTGTAAAAAATCTGTTTTATATTGTCTTGCGCTAACTGAGCCCTTTGGTAAACTTCTTCTCTTGTTTGTTGTAAATGGATAGTCTAATTTACCCTCTTTTGCATGTCATTTTCTTCTATTTGAACTTCTTGTAATAGCTTCATTACTGGAACCCCTAAAGATGTTAGGAAAATGGCATCCATGCCATACACTAGTTGGTAGGGAGACATACCGATTGATTTTTTGGTGGTTAGTCTATCAGCCCATAGTGCATGCAATAGTTTTCCATGCCATGCCTTTTGATTTTGTTCCAGAAGCTTCTTGATGATGTTGACTAGGCTTTTGTTAGAGGACTCGGCTAAACCATTATGTTGAGGGTAATAAGCTGTGGAATGTACTAGTGAAATGTGATATTTGTAACAGAAGTCAACCATTCTTTTGGAGGAAAAGGCATCAGCGTTATTTGTAATAATCTTCCTAGGACAGCCCAATCTAGATAGAATGTTGGTTTCTAGGAACTTAATGATGACTGAATTGGTGGCATTCCTAGAGGGTATGTCTTCTATCCATTTGGTAAAGTAATCAGTGGCTGTAAGGATCCATTTATGTTGAGCGGATGAAGAAGGGTGGATCTCCCCAATAAAATCTAAACCCCATTGCTGGAAAGGTCCTTCAACTATGATGGGATGTAAGGTCAAAGGTAAAAGCTTTTTCTTGCCATAAAAAATTTGGCACTTATGGCATGTCATAACTAGTTTGTGAGTGTCAGGAAATAAGGTAGGCCAATAATAACCGGCTCTAAGTATTTTGCTAGCTGTGGTTTTCCAGTAGAGATGACCTCCACATTCTCCTTCGTGCATTTCGTGCATAATTTTCTCTGCATCATACTCAAGAAAACATTTAAGTAGCATACCAGTGGGATTTTTCCAATACATAACTCCATCTATAATGCAAAACTTTAGGGATTTTTTTTTAAGGAACCTTGCTTTTGTTTTTGATAAAGCTAGAGGAGCATTTAGATAAAATAATACATGAAGAATATCCACATACCAAGGTGAATTTAAAAACACTTCTTCAACATGAGGGGCTGTGCATTCTTCCTGTTCTTATAAGGTGTCAACAAAATTTATATCTAATCTTGGAGGTTAGTTTCAGCCATTATTATTGCAAGTACTTGTCCTTTAATCAGTTTGGTGGGTCAGATTTCTAAGTCATATTCTAAGATTATAGCGATCCATTTTCCCCTTTTACCATCGGGATCTTGATTTAATATGTCTTTGACGACGATATTAGGAACGAAAGAAATGATATGAGAATGCAAGATATAAACTCGGAAATATTTCAGTGCTTTTACCAATGCGAATGCCTATTTTTCCATGATGTTATATTTTAAGGGAGAATCTCTTAGAGATTTGCTAAAAAAGGTAATGGGTTGTTCTTGCCCTGCTGCATTCTTTTGAAACAACACGGCAACTATCGTGTGTTCTGATGCAAATGAGAAAATGTAAAAATCTTTGGTGAAATCAGGACTTATCAGCACCGGTGTTTCAGTTAGGGCTTTTTTAACCAATTCAAAAGATTTTTTGGCTTCTATAGTCCATTCAACCCCCACCTCTTTTTTTAACATATTTGTGATATCTCTCAGAAGTTCAGCAAGATTCGGGATGAATCTTCTTAAGAAATTAATTTTTCCAATAAAGGATTGCAAATCCTTTATGTTTCTGGGGTGACTTATTTGTAATATGCCTTCAATTCTCTAGGGGTCTATTTTTATTCCATCTTCCGAAATGATGTGACCTAGGAGTTTTCCTTCTTCGAGACTGAAAAGTGTTTTCTTGGGGTTCAGAGATAGACCATATTTTCTACACTTGTTAAAAATCTTTCTCAAGTGAACCAAGTGCTCTTCATCTGATTTGGAATATACTGTGATATCGTCCAGATATATGACTATGAAAAAACCTACGTCTTCTGAGAAGGCTATGTCCATGGCTCTTTGGAATGTGGAGCCAGCATTCATCAATCCAAAAGGCATTTTAACGTACATGAAAGTGCACCAAGGTGTGGTGAAAGTTGTTTTGTGTTGATCAGTGGGGTAAACCAGCACCTGGTTGTAACCGGAAAAACCATCAAGTAATGAGATCCTTTTAGCACCTACCACTTTTTGAAGTATGTGGTCCATTTTAGATAACAGATAGTTTTCCTTCAAGCAGGCTCTATTTAGGTTTCGGAAATCGATATAGAGTCTGATCTCACCAGTTTTTTTCCTAACTGAGACTAGATTTGAAACCCACTCAGAGTACCTGAGGGACACTATTATCCTAGCATCATACATCTTTTTGATTTCCTTTTCAACCAAAGGTAGTAAGACTGGGTTTATTCTTCTCAATTTTTGTTTGAAAGGCTTCTGGTTTTCTTTAAGGGGAATCTTATGTTGAATGATGCTTGTGTCGTATGATTTCAAATCTTGGTATCCCCATGCGAACACATATTTAAATTCTTTAAACAACTCTATGTACTTTTGTTTTATGTGAGGAGGGAGGGTTTTGAACAGTTTGATCTTTCTTGGTTCTTCCATGCTTCCTATGTTATATTCTTCTATGTCAACCTTGGTAGATTCCATTTTTGGCTTTTTGGCCACATCGTTAAAATCAAACAATTCCTCTAAGGGTGCAAGCCCTCTAGGTATGGTGTCATTTTCACAGTGTAAGACTTCAAGTTCTCTTTGGTATATGTATTCTCCTGTCTCAGTTTCATATGGATGGTTTACCAAGTTTACATCTGTTCAAGAAGGTAAATTTGGATCTTGATCTTGATTTTTGCTAAGATTCTTTTCTTCATTTTCTAAGTCTATTTTGGTTACTTCAAATTTGTTTCTAGATTGTAAAAAATCATCAATTTGATCGTCATCTTTGAATATTTTCCAATGGTCAATATTTTATGGTACTGTAAGGCGATGTTTGACCTGAATACTTTATTACTCGTTTAAATATGGCATTTGGCCATTTCTTGCAGCAAAGGCGAGCTCATTTGCTAGGCTATTTTGAACCCTAGGAATATAAGTGAGTTCATATTTCTCGAAGGTTTTGAGGATGTTTAAAGCTACATTCCTGTATTCTCTTAGTCTTGGGTTTTTTTCCGAGTATTCACCTTTGATTTGTCTAATTACAAGTTTTGAATCTCCCTGGGCTGATATTTTCTTAGCGCCTAAGTCCTTAAGTATGTGTAGACCAAGGAGAAGGGCTTCATATTCTGCAATGTTATTAGTACATTGGAATTCTAATCTGAAAGAATGACCTTCATTACTATTGTGTATCCAGATGCCGGCCCCCGAACTAGTTTTGCCACAAGAACCGTCAAAGCTTACACTCCAAAGAGTCTCTTTTTCATACATGATACTAAGCTGTTTTTCAGATTTCTTGGAGCTTTGGTCATCAGTTTCTTCATTTGGGGATGGGAAATGTTGTTTTGATGGTTTGAAATCCTCTTCATTTTCTTTTATCTGCTCATTTATATCACTTTCATTGTATAAGATAAAAGAATCTAAATTGGAATGAAGGGAATAAATGGGAGTGTTGTTTGGCCTATCCCGGTTGCTAACCATGTATTTCATGTGAGTCTCTCGGTATAACCTCCTAGTCTGGTTGAAAACTAGGATGGTAGCGAATGACATATCAATTTGAAGGTTACCTTGTATTTTGGCAGCCCATGATCTTGATAATAGCACTCCATACTTCGGAGGAATATCAGCCACTACTACATCCATGACTAGGTTTTTTGCTGGTAGTTGTGTTAAAGAAAAATAGAGGTTCTTTATTAGGCCTAAGAATTTGACCCGACTTGAATCAAATGAGTACAGGTCTTTGTAAGGTTGAGTTACCTCTAGACCCAGATTTTCCATGACTGCTTTAGGCATGAGGTTATGGGAGGCACTAAAATCTAACATGGCGTTATGTAATATCTTGTTCTGGATGTTCAAACTTACATAGAAAGGGGAGACAGTTCCTTCTTGGTATTCACCTTCTATTTTGGGACCGAACAAAAGATCGGGTTTGTCATCAGTCAGATTTAAAGTATTTGCCTCATTTCCTATGTTAAAAAATTTGAATATTTGAGATCTATACCTATCTATAGTTATTAGCTCAATAAGGGGTATGGTTATTTTTATTTTGGCAATTTCCCCTTGAAAACTAAATGGCGCTTGTAGTTTGGATAGATTTGTTTCAGTTTTTTCAGCCATGATTTTCTCTATGTTCTTAATTTTCTGACTTTGGTTCAGGATTTTGTTCAACACAGCTATCTCGAGAATCTTGGTAGAGGTACTAGGAAAATATGAGCCAAGGTTTATCTGAATATCTTTATCTTTGTTTTGCTCAGTTTTCTTGACCATGATTTTGTTGCTATCCACTGCTCTTTTAAGGATGTTATCAGGGGTTTTGGTAACAACAGTGTATGAGCTACCTTTCTTGGAGTTGTTTTGGTTTATTCTACTCCTAATATCATACTGTCTGCGAGCTTCTATTATGGAGTTCTCAAATCTTATAGTAGGATCTTCGGGGTCCTCATAGTTGGTTTCATTTTGATTCGAAGAGAAGAAAGCTTGTTCTTCTTCTGTGAGGTAAACCTCACCCTCGTTATTAGAACCTATTAGGTTTAAATGACTTTCATCTATGGGTTTTGTATCCCTCTCTTCCTCATCAACATAGTTTTCATTGAAGGGTGGTCTAATTTGTTGGTCAGTTTCCCTTCGTTTTTTTTTAGGCTATTCTCTTCTAAAGTTTTGGTTCCGATTCCTGTTTTGGGGGTTTGGCTGGTTGTCCCTAAGAGGTGTCTTTTCACTCATTTTTTTCCACATTTTCGCCATGTATTTAACCAAGCCATCTATTCTAGGATCTGAGGAAGATACTGAAGGGGCAAATTCGTCACGGTATGTGACTTTCTTCTCTAATCTCATCCTAGCTCTCTTTTCAGCTAAGTTGGCTTCTGCATTTATGGCTACTTTTTTCATTTCCTCTAAGGTTGGGGGGTCCTTGTCTCTTAGTTGATAAGTCATGTCTGGGTCGAAACCTTCAGGAAACTTTGCTAAGACTGAGCCAAGTGGAGGTTTGAAGTGAGGCGGGAGGGCGTTATAAACACTGTTGAACCTAGTGCAGTATTCCCAGACACTTTCCCCATTATCCATTTTTAGGTTGTTATACTTAGAAAGGATTTAAATGGGATTCTTTCTAATTTCCCACCTATTTATGAAATTTTGGTAGAGTTCTGGGAGATCGTGTATGCTGTTTGGAGTTAAGATCTTAAACCATTTTTTGGGTTCTCTGCCCAATATTTGGGCGAACATCCTCATTCTTATGGTCTCGTCTTCTATATCCATGTATTCAAAGGCATCACTAATTCTATCTACATGTTGTTGGGTGGTAGTAGCCTCAACTCCGGTGAAGTGCGGGATTTTGGATTGATAGTCATGTTGTAAAGGTGCTAAAGGCTATGGCAACACCAAGGGTGCGTACCAAGCTACCATGCTGAGAGCTAATGGTTTATTTACATTACGAGGGCTTGTAGGATGAGCTGAGGTGATTTGAAAAATGGTGGTTTGAATGGGTGTGGCGGATATACTTGGACTAGTGAACTGATTTTGAGCAGATCTAGGATGGTAGGAGCCAAATTGGTAGAGAAGCTGAAATTCGGGAGGTGTAGTAGGTGAGGCTTCTCTACTAGGACTCTGTTGCAAATCTAAGGGCTCAAGATCGTCAAAATTGATTTTACTTCGTGACTTGCTTCTAAAAAGGGTTTTTGCTGATTTTAAGTCAAATGGGGAATCCTGCAAGGATGTGAGATGTTCAGGTACTGATCTTGCTTTACGGATGGAACTATCGGTATCTAAGTTGCTAGTTTCAGAAGCTTGCCATAGAATCTTCTCTGGGTTATCAACTATGATAGGGGGATTTGGGTCTGGATGAGATCTGGTATCGATTCTTTAGGAAGCCAGATTTCGAATTCAGAGTTTAGAGAGGATGGTATTTTGTGATTGTTTTGGATGGATGGCCTCTCTAGGGGTTTCACTAATGAAGAATGGTTAAAATAGAAATGAAGGCTAATGGAGTCGTCAGGTGGATTTCTTTGAGATCTATGGTCCACCACCAATACTATCAAAGATGCTTTTGGAAAACGTTTTCTAGAAAAAATTGAGGTGAAGACTTGCAAGGAGGACCTATCACTTAGTTTCAACAGTTTACTAGACTGTTTGGTCAAGCTAAAGGTTCTATTTGAAAGATTATTTCTGTTTATCTCCTATGTTTAGGTGAAGTTTTCTGAATCACTAAGTTATAATTAGTTTGTCACTGATCACAGAGTTTGCACCATGAATTTTAAGCTTTAGAAAGGATGAGTCAACAGAAAGGTATGGTTTATGAAATTTTTTGGTTTTTATGGAGTTTTTGGCCTAATGGAGGCTAGTGGAGTCGCCAGGTGAAATTTGGTTGTTTTAATAGAGATGTACTTATGGTCCACCACCAATAACTAGGAAAAGCCAATCTGGGGATGTTTTGGGGGTTTTTTGAGTTTTTATGTGCAGCCTATGGATTATTAGAGTATTCAAAACCTGATTCATCACTTTGCTAGGATGGTGAAATAAAAAGAGTTTACTCTAAATGATTCTATGGACTGTTTGCCTGTCTAAATTTTGAAAGACTAATGGATCTACAAGAGTTTTCTAAATTGTTATGTACTCAGTTAGTCCCACCGTGATCGCCATTATGTTAGGGTCTCGTGATTTGGCTGATTGGCAAGCCAAGTGACAAGGTAAAATCAAACCAATCTTTGGAGCCCAAGGACCTAGCCTTCCTGGACTCAGAGAGGGCTCTCTCTATTTGTGTAAGGGATATCTATGTGTTTGCTTCCTATGTTTCTGATTTTAGGCTAGTTATGAAGTAGGTTTTTGGTTTTGCTTTTAGGTTTTTGAGGGAGGAACTGATCAAAGACTAAGATAGTTAAAAATATTGTCAGATCAACTGGGCTATGGGGTCGAAAAGGTCTAGAAAGTCTCAGATGGTGATACAAGGTATGTTGAAGGGCCGATTTTATCAAGGTAAAATGGATCTTAAGGTAAAATGAGGTGGGATGGACACTAAGTTTGTGAAGAACGAAGGCTTTAAAACATAAATAGTTTAATAGTTGACATAAACATGGTAGGACTAACCATTAATCATGTTGAATGTAACTACAAACTGATAAATGCATAGAAATAAACATTCAAGCAATACATAAAGATATATGACTCTCTAACTTTAGGAAATTGCTATCAGACTTTGGGGAAAGACAATTAAGACAAACAAATAACTCAAACCACTATGAGGAAACGCCTGGACATAGTATTTCAAGCTATCGGGAACTTTGAAGTAAGTTTGCAGAGTTTTAGGAAAATGACAAGATCAATACAAGACCTCTTTGGTTCAACTAGGACAATAAAACAATCAAATAAAGGTTTCAGAGGTGGAGCTATGACTAGCCATGAGTAAGCAGGGCATACCGTGAATCATACTTAGCATGCATAAAACCATAAATGAAACAAGCAAACAATTTCTTCAGTGATCAAAGAGCAATCAAGATTTCTTTGATATGACTAAGAAGGAAGAAAACATAGAAGCTATAATGAAACAGGAAATCTGAGGTGCTTTCAAGGGCGTGTCTCACATCTATTCTCTATTGTCTTATAGCAAGCAAGCACATGAAATATGTATGAAAACTAAGAAGCATAATAGAGAGGGACACTATACCATTTTACCAGGTCAAGGAATCCAATAGAAGTCCTCTTTCATCATCCAAAACATTCAAGAAACTATCCAATGCACGAGACAAGTGTTTCTTCCAAGATTTTATAACCATATATTTCTCTATTCATCAAGTTTAGCCTTGTTTACAATGAAGTGTCTTGGAATATATAAGCCAAGATGAGGGAAAACCTCCTAGTGCAACTAGCAAGCTCATTGGCCCATCAAAAATATTTGATTTTGTCCTTGAGGCTTTGCAAAGCCTAAGGCACAAAATATCTATAAAAATATTTTAAAAATGCTAAAAAAGGAAATTATATTGACTTTTCCTAACTAACCATGGCCAAAAAAGGCTAAACCCACATTAGGAAAAGCCACTTCAGAAAAGTGCATTTTTCACAAAAATACTTAAGAAATATATCAGTAGAAAGTCCCTTGTCTTGTGGGCAACTTTTGGAGGCCTTCCCAATGTCGAAAAGAGGCCTGTGATGGCTTGTTGGAAATCTCTGGATGTCTAGTTTTCGAAAATGTTTTTTTTTCTTCAAACTGATCAATGGAACCTTTTCAAAAACTGACCTGTGTGGAAAAACCCAAAAAATAGACTTTGCTGATATGTGGGATAGAGTGTTGAAAAATTGACTGTTTTTCGCCATTTTGGGGGACCAAATCATCTTCAATTGATCTGAAATTTGCTGAGTAGATGCCCCTGAAATTATTTCGTCCAGTGATACCATTTTCATCCTTTGAGGATGTCTCAAACAGAAATGGCGATGCCCATGATTTTTAGAAAAAAGCCAAAAAATGTCAAAAAACCAAAACTTGTCGAATTTTGCCCAATTTTGGTGAGCATGACCCTCAAGGGTTTTCAGAAGAATGCTAAGAAGCGGAGGCCAAAATTTTGAGCCTTGATCTGTCTTTCTTCATTTTTGGTGTCGGACGCCTCTTTTGAGCCTCTTTGAGCTTTTCTTATGTGGCTTTCAATTTTCACCGAGCGAACTGATTAAGCTTATTATAATGCCCGGTCATCCTTCTTTGAAGGTCCAAATCTCTATTGGCCTTCTCCAACTTCTTCTCCAAGTGGTAATTCACCCTTTCAAGCCATGCCTCTCTATTGTTTTCTATTTCTTGGGCGAATAAGGTAGTAAGAGGAAAATATTGGAAAAGGGCAGCCTCTTCCTCTTTTTGTTTCTCCAAAGCTCTTATGAGTCCCATGGTCCTTGGCCTCTTTCTCCTTGGCTGATCTTCTTCTTCACTATAATTGAACTCGCCCATAAGTTATTTCAACTTAATTTTCGCTTTGGAGCCCTCTTTTTGATATTTGATAGCCCGTGTCTCATACACCGCCATGTGGAAACTCATCTGCTTGTTTTGTGTTTGCAGAAAGTGAATGAGGTTTTTAGTCCTCTCTAGATCCGCTTTTAGATCATGAATTTGATCTTCTCTATTTATCAAGAGAGACTCTAGGATTCTGGCCTCATTTTCACTATCATCACTATTTATCTGAATTATGTCAAAGTCCCTCTCTTTCTCATGGCTACTTTCTTCCTTCTCCTTTCCCTTGCTTTGGGTGGCCTTCTTGGTCTTCCTCCTCTTTGGTAATTCCAAAATGGATTGCTTGGGAAATTTCCCTTTGCTTCAGAGGGCTCTAGTGAAATTTCGAGTTACAGTTCGAGGCACTCTCTTTCTTGATGTTCAGGGCTTTGTAACCTTTGGAGAAGAAAGCATGGCCTCTTGCCTAGGAGAGGCAGCTAGCACATAATCAATTTGGTATTTTTCCTTGCTACTCCCCTCATCATCCTTGCCATTGTTTTGACCTTCTTCATGAATTCCTTGACTGTCACTTTGCATGTATCTTCGAAGGCTACCCTTTTCACTTTTGTCCCTGCTTTCTTCAGGACTTTTAGGCTCTGGATCTTCAATGTTTTATGCTTCCTCCTCATCATTTTTTGCTGCTGTGAGGGCTACCAATATCCTCCTCTTTTTTTCTACTGTGTTCCTCATCAAACTGTTTCATTTCTTCATCATTGCCCTCTTCAATTTTTTTCTCTTCTTCATGGTATTCTTCTTCATCAATGTGCTACCTTCCCTCACTATTTTTTTCTTCACTTTGCTCCCTTTGACTTGGATCCTCTTCACTGTTTTGTTCTTTATCACTATGCTGCCTTTCCTCACTATGCTTCTCTTCATCATTATGTTGTTCTTCCTCACTGTGTTTTTCTTCTTCATTATGCTCTTCTTCTTGATCAATCATGGGAGATTTTAGCTTCTTAGGAATGGGCTTACTAGAAGAAGGAGAAAGATGATGAGTGGAACGTGAAGGAGATGCATGGGATGAAGAAACAATGGTGAAATCGGGATGTGCAATGAAAGTGTCCCAAGAGATTCCCTTCTTCTCATGTTGATGAAGAATGATAATCTTGATAAGTGAATGATGGAAAAGACACTTTGGCTGCTGAGAGGAAGGTCTCTTTTGAACAGTGGAAGCCATATTTTCAATACTTGTATGGAGGAAAAAGGGGAGGTTTAACAATTGGGTCCTCGTGAAGTGCATGAGTAGCCGGACATGGTAAGCATAGACCCGGGAAAACCTTCCCTCGCATGTGAAATATTTCATGATTATCTTCATGAGGGGAGTGTAGCTAGTCAAAAGATATGAAAAGGGAAAGATGGATGGGCATGAATCCCGATGCTCTGGCTTCAAAAAGGGTTTATATTGATCTGAGTCTAGGTAGTTCTACTTAAACCATTTTTCTCTGACATATGGGATTTTGGTAGCTCTAGAAATGGATCTAGAGGAAAACTTGAAATCTAAGCCTACCAACTAAAAATGTTTCCCTTGCAGTCTTAAAGCACATATATGTGTCAAGGGAAGGTAACTTTTCACCTCCTGAACCCTTTGACAAAACTCTAAACATCCAACTTCATGAAAGTTAAACAGAACTGAAGGATGGGCATTTACTTCCTCAGTTGAAAAAGGTTCATACCTCTTGTGAGGGCCACTTCTGCTATCTTTCCTAGGAGGTATTTTTCTTTGGATACTCTTTGCTGGTTGACCAAGACAATGGCTAATTCAAATGGTTTCTGAAATAGTCTCCCAACACCACACCTTGTGCTCTTTGCAAGTCAATGTGCTTCTTTTATGTTATTAAACAAGTGTTTGTCAAATGAGAAACAAAAACACTTTGATCACCGTGTTTGAGCAAAGATATTGAAAAATATATGTTTGGGGTCCTTTGCTGAAGAATGATCTCTTCTGTTTTGGCACAAAAGATCCTACCCTCAAGCACTGCTCTTTTGCTGTTTACTGCCTTTTAAAAGGTAAACAAAAACATCTTTAAACTGACTTGAAGACCTTCATAACAGACTCTATTTTTGGACCCTAACACAGAAAGGAACTCTTAAAATGACCAAGCCTTCACCTTCTAACCACTTTTTCCCTCTGAGTTTTTAACAAACACAAGCCTTTGCAAAATACTATTAAGATACTTCTCAAATATTGATTTGAAGACCTCTTAAA
Organism: Pinus albicaulis; assembly: GCA_034641835.2. Classification (NCBI taxonomy): domain Eukaryota; kingdom Viridiplantae; phylum Streptophyta; class Pinopsida; order Pinales; family Pinaceae; genus Pinus; species Pinus albicaulis. Next base: position 37,155,517 of record MU968551.1, read on the forward strand.
CTAACTCTACTCCTTTATAGCAACTTGGGCAGTCTTAGCTATTTTTATAGCACAATCAAAGAGCCTTCAAATTGACATAATAAACCTCCCTTTTTCACTATTTTATCATTTACTAGCCATGACCAAAGAAATTCTTTTCAATTTTGACAAACTACCTATCTCCTTTAATTACTGTGTTTGAGCAAAAGACTTAAACAAGCTATGTTTGTGGTTTTTGTTTGAAGAGGAATCTCCCTTTGTTTTGGCACAAACCTCTTTCCCTTCAAACCCTGCTCCTTTGTTATCACTGTTTTTGAAAGGCAATTAGGCCTCTTTAAGATTGATAAAACACCTTCCTCTATTACTGTATTGATCTTTGACACCCACCGTAACAAAAAAACTTCTTTGATTTGGCAGACAAGGTTTGTTCTTTGTTAACACTGTTAGGACACCCCTTCACATTTATTTGAGAACCTCTTTAAACTAACTTTGTATTCTTTCTTGTTACACCATTTTTTTGTTCATCTAACCTATTATCATTAGATGAACCCAAGTACACCATGTAAGACCAATTTTACCCTAAGTAAAATTGCTTTCACTATGTGAAATAACTTAGTAAAACACCTTTATTAAGTTGTTTATGGTCTAAATAGGAAACCCCAAAAAGGAAATAATAAACAAATCTATATTTGTTTATATTTCCTGGTCATATTTAACCCAAAACAAGGAAATCAATTAAATAAATCCTTATTTATTTGATTATTTCCTAGGAATAAGTTATTTAAATCCTATTTAAATAATATTCCTAGTTAAATTTGACTAAATCGTTTATAAATAATTAAATAAATAATTATTTATTTAATTATATTCCCACCATTTCCTTAAAATAGTAAATAAATCATTTATTTATTTATTATTTATAAATAAAGGAATTGACCCAAGTCAAAAATCCTTTTCCCTCCAACAAATATAATAAAATATTCCTAAGGGGTGGTTCTAGAATTTGATTAATAATATTTTATTCATGCACCAAGTTCTAGATCGCCCTAATATTTTTTTATAAATAGAAGGGTTTTCCCCATTCATTAGTCACCTTTCATTGCATTAGATCACTCTAGATCTATACTTTTGGTCACACTCTCCATTTTGTCTTGTGAGCTCCCATTGAGTTCTATGTTTGTCTGGGTTTTCTACACCAACAAGAGAGAGAGATTCTAGATCTGAAGTGCTGAGGACTATCAAGAACCCATCCCATTGAGGAGAACCGGAAAACACCTTTCTTGTTTTCCTCTCAAGTTCCCCTTTTCAATATAATATAAAAATTCTTTCAAATACATTGTTCTTGTCTTGTCCATTAGATGCATGGAGCCACATTTTACTTTATCTGCTTAATGTCTTTTATGCTTAGATCTGGATTTGTGCAACATTATTTAGATCACCTGATTGCAGATTTAAAGATATTTGGCAGCCATAATTGATATTAGGGCTATTTGTTATGCGTAGCTAAAGTGGTATTTTACGACGAAAGATTCATACTAACAATTGTCCTTTCACCTCTAAAACCCTCAAACATTAAAATTTTTAACTTCTGTGTGTTTCTAGCCCTACTGCGGAGGTGACAGACATCATTCGCAGCTGAGACGACAATTTTTTCTGAAATTTGCTGCCGAGAGTGCCGAAAGTGCAGGTCACACTTTTTGGCCCAAAAACTGCATCCTGGAGCTTCAGGTCGTGGAAAACAACCCAAAAACTGCGACCTGGACTTTTTTCTGGAATTTTTTTGAAAATTTTCTGCGTTTTGTCTAAACCTCTTTCAAAGTTGTCTGACCTCTGTCTTCGCTCGTTTAGACCTATTCTTGCTATGTTTTACTCAACTAAGTGGGAATCTCGCCCCCTAGGGCTTCAGTACCCTCCACTTTTTGTGGAAGAGTTTTAGCTGTTGTAAGTTTCTAAATTTTCAGAGTTTCAGCCATTTCTGATACCTCATCTCTAGATCCCTTTACGATTAGCTACTTTTCCTTTCAACTCACCTTATATAGTTTTGTTTGGGTTTGCCTCTAGGGTCACCTCCTTGTCGCTTCTACCTTTAGCTGATTTCCCCCTTTGTTGCAGCAACCTTGCCTCTGCCTCTTCGCTGTTTTCTGCACCTCTTTTCAGCAGATTTCTCCTTTAGATCCCTGTCCCTCTCGACCTTAGATCTATTGGCCTCTTTTTAGTGTGTTTTGATTAGATTTTTTCCCTCTTATAGACTATTTTTGAGAGACCCTCCTTCTTGGGTTAGATTGATGCATTGTTAGCTATTAATTTTTTGTTATTTTAGTCTTATTTACTGTTCTCTGTAGATTTATTTTCAGTTACGTAGCACACTTTTTATTTTATTCTCAAAATGCCTGGGTTTAAAAATTAAAATTAACACACACCACACACTGACCCTAAGTGAAGAAGAGCCTGGTTAACACCGCCTGGAAAAGACTTTAAAATCAATTGACACTACACCTCTCTGCCCTTGTTTCGACATTGTACTCACTTGATTTTGGCATCTCCCTGCCCTTGTCAATTTTTCTTCTTCCTGTCATCCTTGCGCTTCCAAGGCGTTTGTCCCGGAGACTTCTTGGCCTTCACCCTCAGTTTTCGGTTGGTCGACTTACTCCTTTCCCACCGCCATCGAGTTAGTCCTCCACCGAGTCCACGCTCCGACTCATATTCTGATTCTTTGGGTTCCCCCCCTACTCCCAGTTCTCCCCTGTTACCTCCACCATGTCTGGTCCAGGGCCTAATGCTAGCGGCAACCCCGGCCCTAATGCTGGGCTTGTTACTAGTGGAACTACCACATGAACTACCTCGACTACTCCCTTGCTCCCCTTCATGGCAGGCCTCAGTCTCCCCGATTTCAATCAGTTGATCAATGATCCTATCCACCATGATGTTGGTTGGCCTGCTATGCCAACCAAGCTCCCCTCTGACATTCCCAAGTTTGAGGGCCTTGATGAAGAGGATCCCTCCAACCATATCCGATCTTTCCACATGTGGTGTTCCTCCCATTCCATTACTGATGATTCCATCCATCTTAGATTGTTCCAATGCACGCTTACAAGAAAAGCTTCTAAGTGGTATGTTGATCAGCCCACTGCCTCTCATACCACCTTTGCGACTCTTTCCCGGGCTTTTTTATCTTACTTCCATCTTCCCCTTCGTTATGAAACTAGTATCAAAATTTTGACTTCTTTCCGTCAATCATCTGTGACCCACCTATCCGATCATGTCCAGGAATGGCGGAGAAGAAAGAGCCTATGTCAATCTCCTACCTTCGAAGACCGTGTCTACATGGACTGGTTCCTTAGATCTCTCTTGCCCCATATCGGGAAAGATGTTGCGTCGCATTTTCCTTAAACTAATGAAGCTGCCCTCCAAATGGCGTCAAAATATGACCTGATCTATGCTCAGATGGGTTATTTTTATACTATTCTACCTGATCTCCCCAGACCCGGTGATGCCCATACACTGGGGGCACCTCATGCCGCCGATGGTATCATTGGAGCTATCTCTCATACCTACGCCCAACCTCCCATGGGTTATGGTTTTCTTGGGGGGGGAGGCAGCCCCTCTCGGTAGCACATCTCTAGGAAACGAAATGCCCCCTCTTTTGGCCCAACCTCCTACTTACCACACTGTTACCCAACCTCATTATCATCCATATCCACAGCTTAGTGCTCTGCCTCCTCCAGCTTTCGCACCCCCGCCTCCCTTGTCTTTTTAACCCCCGCAACAACAATCACCACCCCCTCTAGAGTAGGTGGATGCACAACAGGGATTTGTGGCTACCCAACCACCTCACGGACCGGTAACCACTCAACCTCCTCCATCTGGTACCCCTGATTACCAGATCCTCATGATGAACTCTGACCAACCTATAACTGTCGACCTTAACCTTCAAACTCAGTCCCGTCCGTACTCCCAGCCTCTTGCTCCATCTATCCCTGAGTCACCTTCTTCAGGTTCTACAGAGCCTCTTTCGACAACTAATGGTCCCTTGCATATCCCTCAGCCCAACGCCGAGGTTCATACCAAGATTCCTAAGGGACCATTACACTGAAATGTTGCTTCTATCCGAGCTACCCATTCATATAGCATAGTAGATGAGTTGGCCCAATATCCTACTGCCATTTCAACGCTGGAACTCCTCCAATCGTGCCCCTCTCAAAGAAAAGCTCTACTATCTGCCCTAGGTGTTGTAGATCCCATAGATGACCAATTGATTATTTTCGACGCCCATAAGTCAAAGTATCCTCCTCTTCCTACTTCCGTAGCTTTCCAAATCCCAGTCAAAATCCGGAACGCTAACATTTCCCAGTGCATCATTGATGAGGGGGCATCCACCTGTGTGATGTCCGCTTCAGTTTGGAAACAACTCGGGTCTCCTGAGTTGGCCCCTCCCACGATCACTCTTCGAGCGTGGGATGGCCATGGCTCCCAGCACATTGGCCTTTTTCGCAACTGTCCTATCACTCTTGCGGGCAAGATGGTTTGCATTGACGTTGAAGTCATTGACGCCCCTCTTGATTATAACATTCTTCTGGGGCATAGCTACACCTATGCCATATCTGTTGTCCCATCTGTGGTTCATCGCAAGATTTTTTTCCCTCATAATGGAAAGATAGTCACCATTGACCAGTTGACATATCATGAGCCAAAATCTCAGCCCTCCACTGATTCCACCATCTCTTCTATAGCCAATAAGCAAATCGTCGATTCTTTGACCAATGTCTCCCCCGGCGTCTATAAAGACTCCTCCTTGCTTGGAACCTTCCCTGGTCTTCCTCCTCCTACTGTCTCTGATCCCAGCTTAGCGAATGTTTGCATGATGCAATCGTCTCAGGTTGACCTTCCACAGCCTACTTCGGCTAGTCAGCAACCTCAATCTCGCCCACCGTAACCTGCTCCTAGCCCTTCGCTTCAGTCGACTGAACCTTTTCCACCTGGACCTTCCCATCCACCTCACACTCAGGAACCTCCCTACCCTCCTGGGTCGGTTCCACCAGGTCTCAACCATCTTGGAACTGTCCCTCCTGGCCATTACCCCACTGGTCAGATACCTTTCCTTGCTCCCCCTCTTGGAGTCTCTTCGGTTCCCATCATGGCCACCCTCTCCCTCCCCAATTTGACCCTGAGCTTACCCATCTGGTACCTTGACCCTCCAGTCACTACCTCGCCTGGTCAACCCAAACCTTATCTTGCTTTGACCCCAGTTCAACCAGTCCCCATGACTTCTCCCGCTACAACAGTGCCTCAGTCACCTCAACAGGAACCACCTCCTGTTGCGACCGCTTCAGGTAAGAAGGGCAACACTCGCAAGGGGGCATCAAAGGACAAGGCTGCCCTGACAAACCCTGCCCCCCCTCGGCCTCCAAAGCATACCATCCAGTGTGCCTTGTGTGATGTTGTCGGTCACGCCACCCATACCTGTCCTGAATTGCCTCATCTCAAGCCCATGGTTACTGTCACGTTCCCTGAGTCCATGGTCTCAGAAGCATTTGTTCCTTCCGCGACCGTGACCAAGAACCCCAATACTATTCACACCAACCACCCCTGTGGTTTGTGTGATCTCCATGGCCATTACACCCACCTTTGTCCCACCCTCAAGAACTTCCGCACCTCTCTAGCCGCGGTTCGCCAATTCGAGGCCAAGTGCAATGAGTCCACCTCTCCCCTATTTGCGTGTTTTGCTTCGGAAAAACTACTAGACATGACTGCTCCCATTGACATTCCCCCTCCTGATGTCACGATGAAGGAGCCTTCATCCACCATTTTCTACCTATCATCATCCATGAGACCCTCGGGGAACATTCCCTCTGAATCCTCCCCTTTTGTTTCGCTTGACCTTCCTTCCACGATCACCCTAGGCTCAACATGAGTAGATACTTTATCTACTTACTCTTCTGTCACCCCTTGTGATGATGCGCATGTGAACCTCTCTGCTCATGATGATGAGTCAGGTAGCTTTGCTATGTCAGGTGGTCTTTCTTCCACCAGTCACCCCATATTCTATCACGATGACGACATTATGGAAGAAATCCCCACCCCTGACCTTTTCTATTCCCCCTTACATCGAACCCATGCATTCACACCACATCCACTTTGTGGCCATTACATAGAAACCCAATTTTTGGGTAAGGGGGAACCCATATTTGCGAGACCAAGAGAAGAAATTCTCCATAACTCTCCTCCTTTATCTGGTCGTGTCGACTTTAGTACCATTATTCTTCCACATTTAGAAGAACCTCTAGAGTCCCATATCACTTCATATCACTCTAGGGATGATACCCCTTATCGTTCTTTCATCTTACATCAGCAACCCAGTATTTTAGACATTGTTGTTGACCAACCTATAAGTTTTCTAAGAAAGCATCAGTTCATTATCTCCAAATCCTCTTTTTGGGATACTGACACCAGGTATGCCAACCCAGAAAATTAAAGTCCATTTGATTCATATATGCAGTACTAAACGAGATTGGTAATCCTCCATTTCCTTTCTCAAACTGCATAACCGTAACGAAAACAAATGGCGCACAATATCATTAAAATGTGTTTAGATTCCCCTTTTTTCTAAATACATTTTGGCATGACCACAACATGCTTGGGGGCACCTATGCCTCTCAACTATAAAAATCCCATATTTCAGCCAGAAACAGCACTAAAATCCCCTTTCTCTGACATGTCGCACTTTTCAGGTCATTTCCTGGGACAGGTCACAGTTTTCTGCCAGTACCTGCTACCCAGGTCACAAAATAGACCCCAAAAAGTGCAACCTGGCCTGTTCATGAGCTCTGGGTACTTGTTAGTTTTTAGTGCCTTGATACTTCACTAGGACACATTTTGCCCACGAAGGGTCTCTTCACCTCTCCTCAAAATCGGATTTCCTCACTTACAACACTTGTACTTGAGGCACCACTTTGCCTCCATACTTGTACTTGTTCGTGTTGATTTTCGTCATGAGTTACCATCTTGTACTCATGTTTCCATGGTCCCCCATTGGACCTTTAATGTGTGGCAGCACCATTGAGTCGCCCTTGTTTAGGGCATCTGAGTTGAGTCATCATCGCGTTCATAGAGTCTATCCCGAGTCCCTTTGTACCTCGCTATAGTCCTCCATCCTTCATTGCTTGGTCCCTCTCTTGTGTCGCACATTATGGCCTTCAGTCACATTATCCCCTATCCCTCATGATATTTTGTTAGTCGCTGCCAAGCCGTTCATGCCCTTTATGCTCTAACAAGGGAAGTCGTCCATCCGCTACTCAGTATCCCCCATTTCATCATCATCATTAGTGTTCGTCTATTCTTCACTCTACTATTTTCTCTCGTGCCTTCGTTGGGGATTCCTTATTGCCTCACCTATGGTGGGCCTCCTTCTATCTAAATCAACTCATTCACTCCAGAAGACAGGTTTAGAGGGCGGTGTACCTTGCTCCAGCTCTTTTCAGCATGATCGAGATCCGTATACTTGATGGTCCAGTGATGCAACAGCCACTATTGGTGATTCCCGAGTGTGTGTGAGATGTCTCAACCCTCATGAGGGGGTGGCCCTACAGGTAGCCCCCCACATGCCCAGATGAATTCTTCATTTCAGCCTTTGAGGCAGCTCCCTTCATTTGATGATGTCGGCCTCAGCCACTTGCAGCGCCTTTTCGATTTGCCTGTATCCATCAGATTTTGTGAGCCCTTCCCCGTGTCTAGGGGGAATCTGGGTTGTATTTGTATCTCATGTACTAACATATTATTGTATAAATCCTGACTGTTATTCTAGACACATCATGTAGGTGGGATTCATTATTCTATTTTTCTAGCTCTTATTTATGACAACATGTACTTTATAGTTCAGTTCCTTGTTTACTGGACATACTATTCTTTTGTACTTTGTCTCAGCAGGCATAGGTATGCCTCCCCAGCTGCCTTTATCACAGGTACCACTTCATAAAATAGAGACTTTTTGCACCTGTAAGTCTCGTCTCCTCAGGGTCTAATCCTTTAGCACATTAGACTACCTTACATTTCTCTCTCTGACTTCCCTCTTGATGTCTAGTGATTGAGTTCTTACAACGTACTTCGGTCACACGATTTTCTCCTAACACTTGTATGTTGGGGGGCAATATGTTACACCATTTTTTTGGTCATCTAACCTATTATCATTAGATGAACCCGAGTACACCATGTAAGACCAATTTTACCCTAAGTAAAATTGCTTTCACTATGTGAAATAACTTAGTAAAACACCTTTATTAAGTTGTTTATGGTCTAAACGGGAAACCCCAAAAGGAAATAATAAAAAAATCTATATTTGTTTATATTTCCTGGTCATATTTAACCCAAAACAAGGAAATCAATTAAATAAATCCTTATTTATTTGATTATTTCCTAGGAATAAATTATTTAAATCCTATTTAAATAATATTCCTAGTTAAATTTGACTAAATCATTTATAAATAATTAAATAAATCATTATTTATTTAATTATATTCCCACCATTTCCTTAAAAATAGTAAATAAATCATTTATTTATTTATTATTTATAAATAAAGGAATTGACCCAAGTCAAAAATCCTTTTCCCTCCAACAAATATAATAAAATATTCCTAAAGGGTGGTTCTAGAATTTGATTAATAATATTTTATTCATGCACCAAGTTCTAGATCACCCTAATATTTTGTTATAATTAGAAGGGTTTTCCCCATTCATTAGTCACCTTTTGTTGCCTAAAGATCACCTCTGGATCTATACACTTGGTCACATTTTCTCCATTTTTTTTCTTGTGAGCTCCCATTGAGTTCTATGTTTGTCTAGGTTTTCTACACCAACAAGAGAGAGAGATTATAGATCTAAAGTGCTGAGGACTATCAAGAACCCATCCCATTGAGGAGAACCGAAAAACACCTTTCTTGTTTTCCTCTCAGGTGCCCCTTTTCAATATAATATAAAAATTCTTTCAAATACATTGTTCTTATCTTGTCTATTGGGTGCATGGAGCCACATTTTACTTTATCTGCTTAATGTCTTTTATGCTTAGATCTGGATTTGTGCAGCATTATTTAGATCATCTGATTACATATTTAAAGATATTTGGCAGCAATAATTGATTTTAGGGCTATTTTTTATGCGTAGTTAAAGTGGTATTTTACGACGAAATATTCATACTAACACTTCTTGCAACTATGGGTGTTTTAGTTATTTCATGGCACAAAGAACACCCTTCAAGATGGTATATTAGTCTTCTCTTTCACAGCCAGGAAAACACCCCCCTTAAACTCAAAAATTATCAAGGAGTTGAGAAATACCTTGAAGATAGCTTCGTGGACTTGGTTGATCATTGGAGTAGCCTTTAAAAGTGTTTTTGGAGGCCCAGAGTATGAGCGGCACATTTGCAACCGAGAGCGCCATGCAGATGGAGGCTGTCGAGTGTTTTTTGAGCACCAGTGAATGGACACACAGGCGCACAGCGCAGTAGTTCAAACTTTGTGTTTGGGCACTCACAGGCGTGCTTCACACACCTACAGGTGCGCCGCACAGGATTTGAGCTCAAAAAACTTGAAGAAATGCCCGAAATCACCTTGTTTCTTCAGTGAGCAACTAGTGGAGTATGATTAGTGTTTTGGAAATGCTCGTGGGGCCTTTTAAATGGTCACTTGCACCTTTATAATTCAAATGAGCTCAAAAAACCTTTGTATTTACTTTGTAAGGGTTTGAATACCCTTTCAAAAAGGTTTTTGTTATATAAAAATACAACTCACCGCCTTGAGTAGTATATCACCCTTTCTAAAATACCACAAAGACCCATCTTCGAAAAAGACTTATATATATAATGATGTGGCTAGCTTCCTTTGCAAACACTCATATGGATGAATTTCTTGAAGTAAAAAGGTCTCCTTAAAAACAAGATTTTTCTCACTGCCTTTTTATTAAGGAAATAACCCTGTTACTGTTTTTCCATTTCTTTCTTTCAAAAGGAACACCGCTCAAGAGTCTTATCAAAGACTGCTGATGCATCCTTTGCCTATCTCTTGGAAGGAGATGATTTACAATTATAGAACTTACTTTGACAATTTCAACTCTCTTGGTGTTTGATGACTTGTTATGCCCATTGTTGAAATTGGTCAAACACTGTTAGGCACCTTTTAACATTTTCCTTTGACTGTGGATGAACCTTTAATTGTACTTGCCAACGATTGACTTACATCTGTTCACCAAGGTGATGGCCTTTAAAAACCCTCAATGAAATCATGTACAACAGTAGAGTTTGTTCATATGTACATAAAGAGGTCTTGTCTATGACTGTGATATGCCTTGTTTCTTTGAATGTTGTCTTTGAATTTGAAACATTTTTTCATACACTTTCTGTCATTTTGATGAGCCTATTCCAAGTTTTGGACATTTTGACCTCAAATTGCGTTTGAAGAAGACCTTTATGAATAGGAAAAAGAAAGCTTCTTGAACATCATACTATCACTTCTTGGCTTATGTTTAACACCAAAATTCAACTCATAAACCTTCAATTGCTTCCCACTGAATTTCAATTCTGTCCTTTAAACAATGAACCTATTTAAGCACCCCTTGAAACACTACTGCTGTATCAGTGGTTTCATCCATTTGGAGGAAGTGATGTAAACAATTTTTTAGGCCATTTGAAACACTGTTAGTCTTGTGCTCTTTGAATAAGGCTATACCTCTATTCCTAACCCTCTGCTTTTTAAAATGAAGGATGCCTTTATCATGTTCCGAACCATATGCTTTTAAATGAAGGAGGTTAACATAATATTTCCAAACCATATGCTCTTTATACTAGAGGAGGTTTACAACAAGTGACCCAACCATCTGCTCATGTTTGGAGGAGGTTTGAAACAAGTGACCCAACCATCTTATTTTTCTTGGAGGAGGTTAACACAGTGATGACATTTCATCCATTCCTCAAACTATGTCATCTTTCCTTGTAACACATATCTCTGCTTGGTATATCACAATAAGTAATAAAGTGAAAATTGACAATATGTTATAATAGGCATGTTCTGAGATATGTATCCTGTGGTCAGAATATCCTTGTGAATCTTTTAAACCAGGAGCCACATGATTTGTATTTGTAGAGTAATTGCTGACTAGTCATTACTTACTAGCCTTTCTTGACTGTGTTTGCAAAGGCTTCTTGAATTTTCTCTCTGACTAGTATTCTTATCCCAGGCTCAAGATAACATGAGGAGCCACTGTCTTCATATGTTTAGTTTGATGATGTCTTCTGGAATACTTGTGCATCTCTGATTTTTAATAAAACACTGTAGATCAACATAATATCAGTTTGGATTTTGAAACATGTACTGCTGAGACATCAAAATCTTTTAGTGGCGCGACCTATGGGTGTATCAAGCTTTTTTTTTTGCAGATTAAGCGCTAATTCAGGGTTGGCCGACATTTAACAAAATATTTTGGCTCAGGATGCTTTTGCTAAGGAAGGGATTCCCTAAAGTGCCACTACCTAACTTAGGGGAGATTTTTGACAGATTTTTAGTATTCTCTTTAGTATGACTAGATCTTAAGATGACATATAACCAGAAGTGGGGTGGCTGACTTTTTATCAACATTTGGTTAATGAATGACCTGGGGATGATGGTAAATGACAACAGATGACTTTAGCTTATGAAAACTCATGGACATGATTATATGACTGAAACTAGATAGGACTTGACAACTAGGTTTTTTCTCATTATAGGCTGACTGAAAAAAAGGTAGGAGGACAAAAAATGTTTAGGAGTGTTTTCTAGATGACAGTTTGGACAAATTGGAGATCAGATTCTAGAAAAATTTTCTTTAAAAAACTAGTCATCATCAACAAGTGAAAAATACTGATGACTAATAATGGCTCCATTTGGGGAGGGTAGCTACTTTCCAGGAGGTGTCCAGAATTTCAGATCCCTGGCCTTCGAAGACCATTTCCTTTATCCATTGGTGCAAATTTATTTCTTCCTTGATGCTATTTCTGAAAATTGATAGCATGATTAGCATCAGAGTCATTTCTACCTACCCTGCTACATTTCCTAACATTTTTTATTCTTTCAGGTGCATTTGGACTGGCAACCTTTTGACATAATATTTTTGAAAAATGACACTATCTAATTCTACACTTATATCTGCCGGAAGTTCAGATTAAACTGATGAACTCCTTTGTTTCTCTACCTATGGTAGATCGACTGTCAAGGTTAAGATGTTTAACAAGATTTTATTCTCTAATCTAAAACATGAAATTGAAAAATGACCAAATTAGGATTAGACGGTTTGATTTGTCATGTACTTGTGGCATGAAAGACAAGCTGCACAAAAATGTTATTTAGAAAAATGAAATTTAGAAAAATCAGGGCTAGGATACACAGTTTGTTTTTCATCCCTGTTTTCCTCTTTGGTTCTGTTTTGAGCATGTGGAACCAGTATCTTTTCCTAATCTATTTTCCTGGACATGTCAAGTTTACACAGTATTGACTATCTCTTCTCTCACTAACTTATCAGCAAATAAATTTAAAACATGTTCAGTTATGATTAGGCTAGATAACTGAACAAGACATTTTGAGCACTAGTAGCGGCATTTAGACTTGCGCACTTTCAGAATGACTATTTTCTGAACATGGGGCTTTCTTTCTATTTTTCAAACTGCCCTCTTTTTCTACTTTTCTATTGTTTTTTGAATTTTATATTTTTTATTTTTTCTTCAAACAATGATATATATAATGATTGAAACTGTTTAAAATTGTAGCTCTTGAAAAAAATAATGCTTTAATGTCCTGCCATTTGCAGGACCTCCAAACGTTTCAGTCCCATCAAGTTCTTGCAGGAAAAAGGCATTGTTTCCGCTAACCGACCTGACTATAATGCAAAACTTTAGGGATTTTTGTTTAAGGAACCTTGCTTTTGATTTTGATAAAGCTGGAGGAGCATTTAGATAAAATAATACATAAAGAATATCCACATACCAAGGTGAATTTAAAAACACTTCTTCAACATGAGGGGTTGTGCATTCTTCCTGTTCTTCTAAGGTGTCAACAAAATTTATATCTAATGCTTGGAGGTTAGTTTCAGCCATTAGTCTTGCAAGTCCTTGTCCTTTAATCAGTTTGGTGGGTTGGATTTCTAAGTCATATTCTAAGATGATAGCGATCCAATTTCCCATTTTACCATCAGGATCTTGATTTTATATGTCTTTGACGACGATATTAGGAACGAAAGCAATGATACGAGAATGCAAGATATAAACTTAGAAATCTTTCAGTGCTTTTACCAATGTGAATGCCTTTTTTTCCATGATGTTATATTTTAAGGGAGAATCTCTTAGGGATTTGCTAAAAAAGGCAATGGGATGTTCTTGCCCTGCTGCATTCTTTTGTAACAACACGACAACTATCGTGTGTTCCAATGCAAATGAGAAAATGTAAAAATATTTGGTGAAATCAGGACTTATCAGCACTGATGTTTCAGTTAGGGATTTTTTAACCAATTCAAAATATTTTTTGGCTTCTATAGTCCATTTAAACCCCACCTATTTTTTTAACATATTTGTGATATCTCTCAGAAGTTCAGCAAGATTCGGGATGAATCTTCTTAAGAAATTAATTCTGAGCAGCTCTCGCATGTGGATTGAAAGCTGATTTACGAAGTACACCTTTTGCAGGCGGTTTAATCACTAAGTCAGGATTTTGTTTCTTGATCTGTAATGGATCATAAACTGAAGGAGACGTAGTCGATGCAGAATTGGATGTTTCTGCTTCTTTACCAGTATTTTTACTACCATAATCTTGCGATTGCGTCGAAACCATCAAGATTTCCTCAACAGGATTGGAGGAAGATCCAACCATGTTACTATCTTGAGTGGGAAAGGGATCCTTCAAGACAATAGGTATAGGTGAACCCTTAATGAATTTTGATACCTTGGCTCTATGCGGGCACTCTTTTGTAAAATGATCCTGGTCACAAATGAGACAAGGATATCGAGGTTTTCATTTTTCATCATTTGGTTCAGTTGTATTGTTTTTCTCTTTTGAATATTTTTTCTTTTTATTCCTACCTTTATTCTTACCACCAGTCTTAGATTTGGTCGTATATGTCTCTACAACATGGATATCGGTAGAATTTTCTAGGGAAGAATCTCCTTTGGGTGAATCGGGTAAAGTGATAATAGGATAAGTGGTCTTGGAAGACTTATGCTTACTTTTACATATATTAACAGAACCAATTACACCATCAACGGCATGAGAGCTCGAAGGAGTTGCAATTAATTGACCAGGTCTTGGTAAATCGGGGATTTTATCATACATAGTACCTGACTGAGTATAGACAAGGTCAAGGTATTGAGCCTGAGAAATAACTTGCTCTTCTGTAACAACACCTCCTTTGGCCACATCTTCAGTAATTTTGGGCAATAATAATTTAATAAACCATTCAGCCAAAATTTTATCAGGAATAAAGACTTTCACTAAATGCCTTCTATGTCTCCATTCATGAATGTGATCAGATATGTACGTAGACGTATATTGTTTTAATGAAGTCAACAATTCTGTGTCATTGTTGTATCTGACAGGCAACTGAAAATGAGTTAAGAAAACAATAGCTAGCACATTAAAATTATTAAAAGAGATGTGTGGTAACTCAATGTACCATTTGGAAGCTAGACCAATGGGAGTTCTTTGAAAAAGACGTAATCGAATTGAATCATCGACTAGTGAATTGGATGCGCACCAGAGGTGATAAGTCATAACGTGATTAGATGGGTCTTCTCCTGACTTACCTTCAAATTTCAGAATATCATTGGGCAACTTGTTAGGCATCGACGACCAATATGGAAGATAAAAAATGGGATCGTTCATAAGGCGCGACAGATCCGGTAAATCTAAAGTTGCTATGAATGGTAACCGATGGCTAGGGTCTTGATAAATTTGATTGATCAAACCAGTGCCAAGAGGAGGGTAGCCAAGATATCCTGGAATTGGATGTGCATTTGGAATTGTGAGACCTCTTGGGTAACCAGGATTAATCGGACCATACTGGGGTTGTTGAGGTATTTGATAAGTATACCTAGGGTACGGCTGATATTGATACGCTAGACTTTGTGTATCTTGACCAATTTGATACTGTCCCTGGTACGGTTGATAAGTAAACTGAGGTTGACTAGA
This sequence comes from Pinus albicaulis, assembly GCA_034641835.2. Lineage (NCBI taxonomy): Eukaryota > Viridiplantae > Streptophyta > Pinopsida > Pinales > Pinaceae > Pinus > Pinus albicaulis. Next base: position 37,170,687 of record MU968551.1, read on the forward strand.
GACAATCGTACTAGTACCAGCTTGTCTCGTAGGCATCTGGACCGTAGTCTGAATTGTAGGTCCCGACTGTGGCACAGAGGCTTGATGCAGTGATGTAGGGATAGAGGAAACCGGAGCTACAGATACTCCAGAGACAGGTGTTGTAGGTTGAACAGAAGTTGCAGTAGTTGAAGCAGTCTGAGGCGGAGTCTGAGGTGTACTAGGCCTGGGCTGATGAACAAAACCTGGTGTAGGGATTTGAACAGTAGGTTGGACATGTTGCTGGGTTGGACCAGAAACTAAAGGCTGTCCAGGTTGATTAGGTAACTACACATTAGGTTGCATATTCTGTTGAATTTGTGGTGGATTCCACACCATGTTCATTCTGGGGTATTGACCCGTAGAAGGTTGTGCATATGAAGGACCATAACCTGGTTGAACGTAGGGTTGATAATTAAGTGGTAAATTTCCAGCTCCTTGTAAAAATGATTGACCGTAAGGTGGTTGGAAACCTTGAGTTGGATACCGACCTTAAGGTTGACAACCTTGAAGCATGTACTGAATCTGGGGTTAATAAGGACCCTGAGGAATATACTGAGTCTGGGGTTGACCTTGGGGTATGTACTGTCCTTAAGGTTGTTCTCCAGGTAAATAATACCATCCTACATTTTGTCCTGGTAAAAAATTACCTTGAGGTTGCCCCCCAGGCGGTAACTGACTACCTTGAGGTTGCCCCCCAGGCGGTAACTGACTACCTTGAGGTTGAGGATTTGGAATATTACCAGACATCATAAAAATTTTCTCTGCATTTAACGTTTCAATTTTAGTTCCATTTGTACCAGTTGATAACACTTGTTCAGTTGGTCGAGGAGTTGCCCTTGAGAAAGTACCAGAGAGTGATTGGTACCCCGAAGGAACATAAGGACCACCATATAAAAATGTTTTTGGTGATTGGGAAAACATAGATGACTCACCTAACATAATTGATGAAGGATAATAACCTCTTGGTGTAGGATGAAAAGGAATTCATGGTGGTGAAAAATAAGACCCGGGTTTTCTAAAAAAATCTGTCAATGATAAATACCAAGTGTCACTTCTAAAAGGACTATAGAATATAGATTCACGTTCCCTAAGATTCAAATTCTATTGGGTTTCGGGAAGAGTTACTTCTTCGTCTGGACCGACAAGTTCTTCAATTGAAATGAGGTCAGAAGGAAGATTTTCAGTAATGATATGTCTTACCCTAGGTGAACCAGGATCACTAGAAGTTGGAGTAACAAATCCTGAAGATGGTTCCAAAACAACAGGTTAAGTGTTAGGTTCAGAAATTTCAGGTTCTTCAAAAAAATCGCTGGAAGGAGAAATACTACCAGTAAGTTTGGAAACTGAAATTGTCTCTTGAATATGCTCTGTTGTTTGTAATTGATAATTAGGATGAAAAAATATAGAAGACTCTCTTGCTTCTGTTGATCTAATTCTACTGTCAGTAGGCGATACTAGAGCTCGCAGCCCTTCAAGTTGGCTTCATGTATACTCAGGGGGCTTCCCCTGAAGTCTATGCAATTGTCTTGGTAATTCAGCCACGATTAAAAATTATTAATCACACGCAATCAAATGAAAATTTCAATGAAAACTCCTAGAGTCACTAAGGAAAAAAACAAATTAATCACACGCCTAAAAATCTAGGAGATCAAACCACATACAAACAATAACTTCCCACACTAAAAACACTAGTTGGTGATGAAATCCAACGTCATAGTATTTAATGCAGAAAGGGCGGTTGGAACAGTTACCCCGACAACCTGCTTAATGAAACAGACCGGTGCAAGTTTCTCCACTTAAACCATCTCAAGTGAAGATAACCCTCCGGAGATTCCAAGTGAGTCTAGTCGACGTCTGCTCCAGGTACAGTAGGATCTTTCCTCCACCGTCACCTAGGAAAAAACCGTAAGATTATGGTCACTAGGGTTACAAACAAGAACTAATATACCTGGGGGAATAGTCTACAGTCCGACATACATGCAAGGGTAGAGTAACAAAGCTCAATCCCCTTGAAGGCTCCTTGACATAATCCAAGGTATACCGATAAGTGACCCCAGGCTCCTCAAAAATGGTTTATCTGATGTTTACCATTGTTAATACGCGCATATCTTCTATAGTTCCCAATGAGATAGAATTGATTATCCCACTGGTTCAGAGATGACCTCGTGCTTGACTCCTTTAAGAGGAACTTCCCAGAGCATACAAGCGACTATTGGATTTTTTCCCTATCGCAAGATCAACTACTTGTTTATTTTAATTGTCTTGGAGATTTAATTACTCCCTACTCCAAGACACTAGCATAAGTTATATTGGTGAAAAGAGCCCTAGAAATATAAAAGTTACTAGATTAATTTTAATTTAAGCATTGATTTTAAAAAGCTGTTTCTTAAGACAATAGGTGCGAAAGTGAAACTGATGATATGTAGTGACCTGACTCAAAACATACTAAAAATGCATCTATTATGAGAAACAATCCATTTTCTTTCAATGAATTCTATCTAAAGGAAGAGTTGGGAAATGCAATCTTTTTAAAAACAAATCCTTCCTTGAAACAAGAATAAATGAAATGAAATGTAATTTCAATGAGAACTCAAAATGATCTATGCTCAATAAGAAATCCTTTTTATTCAAGATCGAAACTTCAAACCAAGTTTTTCTTCAAAATACACTACAATTTCTAGAAAAGCACTCAAAACTAAAAACATTAATATTGAGATCTAAAAATTCTAAGACTAAATCTGAATTAAAACTTCAACTATTTTAAGGATGTCTTACTCAACTTGTAATCTAACTAAGAAATTATTTTCTTGAATCAGAAAGAACTCGAAAAAACATCCAATTTTCATTTTTTAAGTGAAATTCCAACTTATTAACAAAAGTTTTTAAAGATTTGCAAATGAGAAAAATGGAATCTAAATCTCATAAAACAATTTCTGCTATGATGTCATACTCAACAAGAAGACAAGCTAATACCAGTGATTTGAATGTATACCAAGGTTTCTAATCTTTGAGCGGGATGTAAGACAAAGAAAAAATCATTATAACATGCAGATCCTTCAGAAAATCATTCAAAACTAAAAATGCTGAAATAAACTCTTAACCAAGGCTTTCTGAAAAAAGATATAGGTCTGGGTAATCACTGAGAATCTAAAAAACTAATCCAGAATAGAGGATTTTAATATTTTTCAAAAATTTTGACAGGGTCCACAGAATTCGGAGCAAACTAATGCAGTCCCAGACTGTGGGTAGAGGAAAAGTGCGGAACTGCCCACACTGTCTCTAAAGGAAAAGAGCAGACACAAGAAAACTAGAGAAAAAACAAAAATTCTCAATCACTTCTCAGGGATTCTACAGGGATAAACTACCCAAGCCAGTATAAATCAATCAAAATTAGAAAAAATAAATTCACAAGTAAAAAAATAAAAGAAACCAAAGTTCAATATTTCATCCCCAGCGGAGTCACCATTTTGTTGGACAGATAAGTCATTCTTGCGGACAAGACAGACCTCCCAAGTTTCCTACAGACAGCTAGCAACAAACAGACAAAAAAAACTATCTTTCTCTAGATATATTTCAATTCATGATTAAATGTTATAAAGGTTTAATGATCTTACCTTTGATCCAACGCTTGTTTGTAATAGTAGTCCTTCAATCGCCCGAAAGAGTTGTCTTCGAAGATTTGCAATCACAAACAAACAAACATCAAATAGCACCTGCATAGCATATATTCATAAATCATATCTATTATGGTGATCAAGGAATCCATAAAATAAACCAATCAATTGATAGCTTATTGAGAAAAATGGATTAATTTGTATTAACTTAAATGAGGAAGAGCCCTATAACCGTGTCCACCTTGATTTCATAACAGGCATTTCATTTACTCTGACCAGCCTTGCACTCTTCTAACCGAGATACATACAGGTATGTATTCTTTCCCACATGAAATCTTAGCTAAAAGGGTCTAAGTTTCAACAGCACTTCGCCTCCAACAATACTAAAACTTCAACTCATCAATTGTAACCCTTTGAGGCTGCTTTATGCCTCTTTTTATAGTGGAAGAGAGGATGTGACAGCTCCATACAAGAAGGGATAGAATCCTCCTTCAAAGGGATTGGTTCCTTACATCAAGGGGTTAGCTCCTTATTTGATGGGATGCATGAATGATGAAAGGAGCGGACTTTCCACTGCAGGAATGTTTCTAGAAGCTTCCAAAAATGATTTAAACTGAGCTTCTAGATTTTACTTGCACCTTTTCTTATCTTTTACAGGGGTCCGCACTTTTAATAAACAGAAAGTGTGTTTGGCTATGCATGATTTATAGCCAAAAGGTGTGGGACCGCAAACAAAACTAAGAGAAAGTGCGGTACCAGATTTTTTAAGACTTTTATGAGCTTTTCTCTTAATTTCAAGGCTTGAATTTAGGAACTTTGATATTGTAGACTTATAAGGGAGACTAAAATGTCATGGTGAAAAATTTCAGTGTAACAATAGGTGAGTAAAAAGTAATCAAAACACACTAAAAATGCTAATAGATCTAAGGTCAAGAGGGACAGGGATATAAAAGAAAAAATCTGCTATAAAGTGGTGCAGAAAAAAACAACAAATCAGAGGAAAAATTGCTGTAAAAAAAAGTGGCGAAAGGCTATCTCCAGGAGGGAAACAGAGTGAACCCTAAAGGAAAACCAAAACAAAGGTAAATGAGGAGATTTGGATGGATAACAAGCTGATATGAAGTGGATCTGAAGGTGAGGTATCAGATCTGAAAAATGGCTAAAGACAATGAAATTTCAGATAACCTACAACCGCAAAAACTCTTCCACAAATGGTGGAGGGTACTAAATCCCTAGGAGGCTAGGTTCCCACTTAGTTGAGTGAAACAGAACAATTACAAGTCCAAAATAGGTGGAGACAGAGGTTAGAAAACCCTGAACAGGGGCTCAGACAAACCTAGAATTTTTTTTAGAAAAAATCCCTGCAAAAAGTTCAGGTCACAGTTTCTGACTTATTTTCAGCAGAGGTCGCACTTTTTGGGCTGTAAAGTGTGCCCTGGAGTTCCAGGTCACAAGTTTTGGGATGAAAAGTGTGACCTGCACTTCCGGCACTCTTGACGGTAGATTTCAGAAAAAGTTAATGTCTCAGCTACGGTTGATGACTGTCACCTCCGCAATAGGTCCGAAAACACACGAAAGTAAGATTTTTTATCGTTTTAGGGTTTTATAGGTTAAAAACAACATCAAGAAAAGAAAAAACAAGGGGCTGAAGAGAAATCCTAGGGTTTGAAGCAGCTGGATATGCAAGGATCAGAAAAACAACAACGGTCATAATTGTAAACCCATGTGGAGTCGCCAGTTGTTAGTATGAATCTTTATTTGAAGTGTACAAAAAAAACCACTTTAGTTGCGCATAAAAAACAACCCTAACAGCAGAAATGACTGCTAATATCTTCAGATCTGCAGTTAGATGATCAAGAAAAATGATGCAAAAATCTAGATCTATGCATTAGAAGACATTAAAAAGTAGAAAAAACAAGATTTACTCCATATATCCTATAGACAAGACAAGAATATATCCAATCAAATTTTTATTAATGGCACCTGGGAGGAAAACACAAGAGGGTGTTCCCTATTCTCCTCAATGGGATGGGTTCTTGAAAGTCTTAAGCACTTCAGATTTAGAATTCCTCTCTCTTGATGGCATAGAAAACCCAGACAAAAATGGAAAAATATGGCTATGATGGTGGATCAATAGCCAGACCAAGAGTTGAGATCTAGAGTGATCTTCAGGCAACAAAAGGTGACAAATGAATGGGAAAACCCTCCTATTTATAACAAAATATTGAGTTAGTCTAGATATTGGTGTATAATTAAAATATTATTAACCAAATTAAGATCCAACTTTTATGGAATATTTTATTATATTTGTTGGAGATAAAAGGAATTTGACTTGAGTGAAATCCCCTTATTTTTAAATAATAAATAAATAAATGATTTATTTATCATTTTAAGGATATGATTAAGTAATAATAAATAAATAAATGATTTAATTATCATTTTAAGGATGTGGTTGAGTAATATTCAAATAAATAATGAATTATTTAATTATTTAAGGGAGATTTATTCATACTTAACAAAGAATATTATTTAAGTAATGTTTAGATAATTATTCCTAGAAAATAATAAGATAAATAATGATTTATCTAATTAATTTCCTTGTTTTGGGTTAAATATAACCAAGAATATTAATTAAACTGTTGTTTAACTAATTATTCCTTGAGGAAAATAAAACAAATATGAATTTATTTAATGTTTCCCCATGGGGTTTCCTGTTTAGACCATAAACAACTTAATAAAGGTGGTTTTACTAAGTTATTTTTAGAGTGAATGCAATTATACTTAGGGTAGAATTGGTCTTAGATGGTGTACTTGGGTCCATCTAATACCAATGGGATAGATGACTAAAAAATGGTGTAACAATACTTAATGATCTTGAATGGTTCATTTATTGTTATTTTAATGAGATTATATATGCTATTTTGGTAACATCTAGAACATATATGTTGTACAACTAGGTTTTTGTGCTTGTTATTTGCTGGTTTGTAGGTTCTGGAGCATGAGGAGTTGCAGGGGGTTTGAACCCTATGGGATCTACTATAAACGAAGGATAAATGGGTAAGATATACAATCCTTACTTTCTATTTTAAAGAATATAAGTTGGTTATTTGAGTCCCCGTGATGACATGCCCCTGATCTATGAAGGTTTATCAACCCAAGACCTTAGGGTAACATTTCTCATAACACAACAAGAGAAGTTTTGATGCAGGAGACTGGGTATTTTTACAGCTACAACCATACAAACAAATGTCCCTCAAGAAAGCTAAGAATGATAATAAATTATCACCAAAGTACTATGGTCCTTACAAGGTGTTGCAGAAGATTGGTACTATGCCATAAAAATTGGAGCTTCATGCTTCTTCACGAGTGCATCCATTTTTTCATGTTTAATGCTTAAAGAAGGTTATAGGTGACAAAATTCCAGCTCAAACAATATTTCCAGAACTTGATGAGGAAGGAAAAATCATATTGGAACCTAAAGCAGTCATCGAAACAAGAAATCGACAGCTATGAAATCGATCAATTTCAGAGTATCTCATAAAGTGGAAGAACTTACCCACTAAATATTCTACATGGGAGGATTATAATTTTATACAGAAGCATCCAGAGCTACTCATGCGTTGAGGAAAACACTTTGTTGAAGGAGAGGGGCATGTTAGGTCCTTATATTACTACTGTAGTCCCTTATTTTTGTTAGTGTAGCTCCCTTATTGTTATTGTTGTACCCTTGTATTCCCCATATTGTTATTATTGTGCCATTACATTATTATTGTTAGGTTGGTTAGGATTATATTGTGACCCCGTGGACTCCTATATATAGAAGGAGGTTTTTTCATTTGTATCATCCAAGAATTGTTCATTTATGTAATGTAAAGGAGGTTTCTCCCTTGAAGTGGCTGAATTATAAGGCATTGATCTCTCTTTTCTTCTATTTTTGGATCCAATTTCATAACACAAGAAGACTTGATGGCTGAAGCATCAAGTGAGACTGCAAGGTCTTATGTTTTTAAAACTGATAATTTTTGTATGATTGCAAGTATTGCAAGAGATAGGAAACCTTTTGAAGATGTCTTCAGGATGGATGTAGATATTTTAGTAAAATTTGATGAATAAAACCTTTCAGATAAGGAAGGATTTGAATGGTTGTTACAGAAGGAGTTTATTGATGAGTTACTTAATGAGAGAAGATAGTCATTTTAAGTTGTCATGAAGATGGAAGATCAAAATCTTATTCCGATGAAGGATGAAGGAACATTGTCTCAGAAAGGTAAGAAAATGAATTTGACTAATTTTATTGATGAATAACAATTGCAAGAGAATGCTAATGCAGAAGACGGGGCAAGGATAACCCTTGAAGAGGGCTTATAGAATGAAATTAATGTAAAGTGTGTTGAAGAAGGAGGCGAGGCAGATTTGTCTCAGGACAACAAGAAGACAATCATAGGACTCAATGAAGATGAAGAACATCTATTGAAATATTTTAATAAAGAAGAACTTATTGAAGACTATAAATAACATCATGATGAATTACTTGTGAGGTGTCAAAGATAAATTGAGTTACTGGAGTATTTGTCAAAAGAACCAGAGTATGAGAGTGTGATTTCAATCAGAAATGAAGGAGCATCTCAAGATTTGATTGGGACAAAAATATCTGTTAGTTGCTAAGTTTTTGATGTATTGGCTGATAGAGAAGAAAAGGTGGATGAGTATGCAGTCAGAAAGATGAAAGACAATTTAGTTCTTGAAAGTAAAATTGAAGATAAGAGGCAGCAAATGGAAATTGAAGAACAAGATGTTAATGAAAGAAATTAGGGAACAACATAAATTGATTCTGTGATTGAAGAAATGCAAAAGCTAATGATGAACTAGTCCATGTGGAAGACGCTGACATTAGAAGGAATGATCAGTCAGAATTTGGAGTTGATTGAAGGAAAGAAGATGAGCTAGAAGATAGTAGACATACAACAAAAACAAAGGTGTAGAGCATTTGGACAATTACAAACTGAGGTTTGGGACCCTGGAGGTTTTCATCAGCATATGGAACACATGATCAGGAGATCAAGAATGTTTTCAACTTTGGGCTTCTGATGCAAGAGAATCTAGCATGAAAAATCATTGTATTTTTGGTTGACATAGGGTGTCTAATGAATTTAATTTATTAATAGGAATTTTGTATATTTTAAATAATTTGAATGAGAAATAGGTGTGTGAGTTTTTAATGTAAATATTCTCAAATAATTGAGAATATGAGAGATATTAGATTTATGAAGATTTCATAAAAAATTTAGGGATTAAGAAATCCTAGAATAGAGATTTAGTTGAGTTAAAAGAGGATTAATTGATTTTAGGAATTAGTTGAGTGATTTATGGAGAAGATCATGGATTTAGAATGATCCATAATTATGTAATTGTTCCTATAAATGTAAGTTTGCATATGGAAAGAAGAGGAGAGTGAGAGTGGATGTAAGTGTGTGTGAGAGTGTGATGAGATATGTAAGAGGCCAGTTCAAATGAAGAAACCTAGATCAGAGAGAGGGTAATATTATTGAATGTAATCAAGATCAAGAAGGTATAGAATACCTTATATAAATCTATGTAATTTGTGTGTGCATTTGATCAATATAGAAAACGAAATTATGTTTCAAATGGTATATTGATAGATTATGTGAAATTCTATTCATTATGAAATAGTATATATATCTATGCATATTGGGTGAATTGCGTGAGTACATAAACATGATGGAGATCAAATGGTGAAATTGTAGTAATGAGAAGATTGCTCTGCGTTGAGCAATATTAATAAAATTATTGTTTGGTGGTTTTCTTATAAAGTAAACTAAATATCTGTGCATAATCGTATGATAATCAATGTGAACAATTGATAGAAAGAGAAAGCTTTGATGGTAGTGTGTAACTAGATTCAATCGATAACTTGTAATATTCAAAATAGGAAAAGACAGTAATACAAAAAAAAATAAACTGGAAACTATGACAATATGGAAATAAAATGAAAACACCATAAAAATAGATAGAACAACTGAGCCATTTTATTAATCTGAAGGTGAAAACAATACAATAGTGATTCAAAATAGATAGAACTCAAGATGACAAAATCAGGTTGGAATGCCCTCAAGCTCCCCCACTAAAAGCACTTCTCTCTACTGCACTGTTGGAGCTCTCCCACTACGCTGCCCTGCTGGAAAAACTACTGTTAGGTGAATAGGACTATGTATATGAGGGTGCTCTAGTGCTCAGAAATATTCGGGATTTAGAATATATACTCTATGGCAAAAACCCAGAATAACCCAGAAAGTATTTCCAGATTAGATGACGTCAGAAAATCAACCTCCTAGGGTGTGTAATGCATAACTGCTGGGTATGCCAGACTATTGAAATATAGAATAGCTACAAGTAATCCCAAGCCCAACTATGGAAGGGATGATCCCTTGAATGGATTCTAAGAGAAAATGGTATGGAATTTCGCCCTCTTCTGATGAACTCTACTACTGGACTGCGTAAGTCACTGAGTGACTACGTAGCACTAGAGGGTCTGTAACTGGCCTGAATGTTGGATGATGAGATAAGATCACATGGAAAACAAAAAATACTCTCCTGAAGCTTTGTGAAATTCCTGAATGAAGTATCCTAAAGAAATCCTCACCTGAGCAAGCACTCGAAGTCCCTCGAGGATGAGGTTGGGATCTTCTCTCGGAGACACCCTTGTGCTAAACAACACAATAGACTTCGCTAAACAACTAAAGCATGCATGAAGTCATAAAATACAACTTTTAAACAATAATCAAAATTCTCTCTATGGCTACCATCCCCTTCCTTATATGCTTGTGAGCCCTCACCCCCTTGGCCCCACACAATAATGATGCTACTCTCATGGCCACTAACCTCCATTATGACTATGTTGTCCTCCATTGTCTCCGCTACCTCCATAAATGTGTTGTTGATTTGGTCAAATTGACCCCATCCACATGCATTGACCCAAATTCACACCAAGAAGTGGTTTATTCATCTTGATCCCATCTATATGCATTGATCCACATTCACATTTAGAAGTGGTTTTATTCCTACTAAAGGGATTTATGGGTCCCTCTACCCTCTTGTTCATCTATCAATTAAGGAAGAAAAAATCTAATAATATAATTAGCTAAAAGCTAAATTAGGAACATTACAGTCCTTTGTGACAAAACATTGCTTATCCTCAAGCAACTACAAAGATGTGGGCCACCTTGTTGACCCGATGTAACTGAGACCAATGCCTGGATCCCATACAAACCCCTTAGTGTGGCTATTCCCCTATGTCAGGCTACCTGGAACAGACCCCTCAGTGTTGGGATCCCAAATGGATCTCTCACCATACCTGTCATAAATCAAACCTCCCGGATCCCAACGCCACCATGGCTAATCATCTCCCAAGTCCCCTAGCTCAGACTAGACACTACATCTGGCTATAGCTACTGCCACATGAGGTGAAGACCACCAACATGCATCAATGCTCCATGGCCCCTGCTGTGTCATAGATCTGACTGTATAAGTTGCCCCACCAACTGGATACCAACTCATCACCTCTATCCCTTGACTCAATCCAATGTTGATCCTGCTCTCCCGAAGTTAGGATGGAATGATAAGGAGTTTTCAACATGTACCCCACTGCCAAATATAAACCATATTACCTGTAATGTCTACTTTTCCATGCTCTACTATGCACCTGACTAAGAATATCATACCATCCATAGGAAGCCAACTCATGATATCTCACTAGTCTATCTCAGTCGAAGAATCTAATGTGGTGATATTTGCATAGAGAACATGTATGGAGTGTGATCACCAACTCACACTCAACTCATACTGCTCTGTCCCGCCTGTTAATGAGAACTGCCTAAAAGGGAAGGCCCCTCTCTCTATCATAGGCTCAAGTGTGCAAGGTGTGCTGCAAGCCTCATCGATGTACTCTTGGAGAGTTCTTCTCCCTGAAATTACTACAGTACTTCTAACTATATATACATCTACCGACACCTCATCAATGGGTCAGCCCAAAGATGGATGCACCACCATGTCAACAACTCCTCCTCCATGGGTGACCCCAAGGTTAGCTGCATATCTAGCACTGGCTCAGTGTGATCCTCCATATGGCTCTGCCCCAAAGGATTATCATGCATGATATGCATAACATCCTCCTTAGTTGCCCCATGCTCCACCATATGCTGCTCATGATTAATCATGACAAGTGAATCATCATCCTGAATATCTCTCATCGAGTTCTCTGAGTGCTCACCTTACATCCTGGAAGAAAAATCTGGCCTACTATCATCAACTCCACATTACTGCTCATGCTCCTAGAAGCATCCCCGTTTGACCCAATGGAATCATCTAAAGAAGAGTCATCATCCTAGCATACAGAAGGAATGTCCCTCTGCTCTACCTTCACCACATCATATGCATCTCTTAAGCATGAGTGATCAGGCCTCCCTCTGCCTCGGATATGTGGATAACATCCTCGTAGGCCTGTCTTTGCTAAATGTGGTGTCTCCAAAATGCTCAACACTATCCTCATCAATCTTAGGTGAGCTGCATCCCAGGGTACATCTAATGCTCCTATCCATAAGTCCCCTTGGAGGTAATGCTCCAAGTGCCTGTTGCGCCGTATCATGGGTCACTACATACCACCAAGTGTCTCCACACTCCTCATCATGCCACTCTATGTTGCAACCTGCCCCTGTACACCACCAGATACCGCTGGTTATGGCTATACCATCTTGTACTATTATGTATCCTGCATGGGTCAAAAGATCCACCACTCTACTAGTAAACCCCCCATGAGGTGGGCTACATCTCCCCATCTGCTCTAAAGGATTAGAGCGACCCGAATCCTCATATGCCAATGATAATGAAATTGTTGCTTAAATCCTCCATAACTCAAGTGTACCATATACCCATGAGAGAGCACGTTTCTATGCACTGCCATGTTTGGTGGCCTGTCGATGCCTCCTCCTTCAACCAGCTCCTGCCAATGTAGGGTAATCACCTTGCGACCCCATGCATGGTCGTTATGCTGAGATAGATCCAAAAAAGGGTGTACCCTCTTGTCAAACCATCCTATCACTAGGGATGTTTGGGGCTCTGATAGAGATCTGAAAATGTGTGTGCGCCCAAATATCAGACCCATCACACAATGAATACCATCACCTACTGACTCTATCATGTGATGGTAAATCCCACCTGGATCCCAACAGTAATCTGGTCGTCATGTCCCTATGGTAATCCATATACTCTTCTGAAATGTGGCCATGGATGTATCCAACTGCCTAGCCTACTGCATGGGGTACCAGCTCAGTATCTCTAGCCATCCAACCTCGAGAAAAGAATCAAACGCAAGAATTCTCGCACATAAAATAATCCCTCCATTGTGCGAGTGTTGCACCCTATCGATGTATGCGTGAAGGGGGGTGCTCTGACACTTCAATGTGCCCTATAACTACACCATTAGGGAATCCAACCGTTCCCCAATGTGGGCCAATTTTGTCGCTGGCTCATCACAAACCACTCTCATGCCCTCCAGTTCATCATTTTTCCATGGGATAGCCTCTTGTACTGATGTGGCCTTCACCTTCAAAGCTAGAAGATTGACCCAAAACTAATGGCGCTGTTGTGTGTGACTATCATCCAATGCCTATGTATCTCTTAGTGCCTCCTCAGGGGCTAGACCAAAGGATGGTTGTACACCCTCCTCGATAGATAGTCCAATATGCAAGGCATGCTCACTAGTGAGCTGCATGTGATTGCCATCCGAAAATTCTGCCATAAACCTAGAGGCCTATGTACCTATCGACTCCTCAACAATGGTGGATTTTTCTTCCAACACCTCATCAACCTGTGATGCATTGTTATCATTAGAGAACTCGATTAAAACCCTAGATACCTCATCAATGGATACCTCAACAATGGGTGGTATCTCATCAACAAGTGTATGCTTAGGTGTCTCCTCCCAGGTCTTTGTCGTACTCTTTGATGACTCATCAAAAGTAGGTAGAAAAAGTCTACCCATGGTACGTTGCAGGTCATTTCCTTTTGTGTACTCTATTCCTCTATTGTAGGTATGAGGTCTTTGATTTTCCTTAATCTGGAAAAATTCCTGGAAATTCAGATGTTCTTTGAATCTTTGAGACTAAGATTCATATTCCATAAAGTAATCACTAAGAGCCTCCTTCTCTTGTGGTCCTCCAAACCCATTTCCTACTGCTAGGAAGGTAGGCATAGTGGAGAGTTGTGAAGCTTGCTACACTACCGGTTGCTCATACCAATGATGTGAAGTACCATAACTTCCTCCATTTTGCAACCCTCTTGGGGTTTCTCTTCGTCTCTCTACTCTCATCTCCTTGATCTCTCTAGCGATATCCTGCACAGTTATGTGGAGGAGATGGCCAAACTACATCCCATAACCTTCTTATGTAATTGGAGACTCCCTTTATCCTCCTCCACTATAGCATAATTTTATTTGTCGGATGTGAACTCTGAAACAAGTTGAATCTGGTATTACAATTGGAAGAATTTGAAAAATGACTACCACAACAAATCTGAGAAAATAATCTTGAGAGAACATTTCGTTTCTCTCAATATAGACTGAATTTGAAAAAATCGACCAAGAAGAAATATAATTGGTCCGTTTTTCACAAAACCCATGTCTCAGATTTTCGATATACATCTTCATTTTCCCAAAACAGCTAACGCAAAACCGTCACTTTTTATCCCAATGAATTTCAGTGTTTTCTATTTTTGTATCTCTCAGAGAACCTTATGTTTCTCTCAATCTAGAACAAATTTGGAAACACGGCTTGATAAGAAATAGAATTGGTCTGTTATGCACAAAACCCATTCCTCATATTTTCAAGATTCATCTTCATTTGGTCGAAACAGCTAATGATAAAATGTCACTTTTTTTCCAGCAGATTTCTACGTTCTCAGTTTTTATATCTCCTTGTCCAGTCTGTAATGTATTCTCTATCTTCAGGTGTCATAGATCAGTTGTTCCATAGGCTGAGCCAAGTATATGAGCTCTCATACCACTATAATATTCCAAATAGGACAAGACAGTAATACAAAACACAATAAACTAGAAATTATGACAATATGGAAATAAACTAAAAACACCATAAAAATAGAGAGAACAACTGACCCATTTTATTAATCTGAAGGTGAAAAAAATACAACAGTGCTTCAAAATAGATAACATTAAAGCCAGGAAAAGAGGGTTGGAATGGTCTCAAGCTCTCCCACTGAAAACACTACTCTCTACTACGCTGCTGGAACTCTCCCTCTGCACTGCCCTACTGGAAATGCTGCTGCTGGGTGAATAGGACTGCATAGATGAGGGTGCTCTGGTGCTCAAAAAAATTCAAGATTTAGAATTCAAACACTATGGAAAAAACCCAAAATAACCTATAAAGGATTTCCAGATTGGCTAACCTTGGAAAATGACCCTCCTAGGGTGTGCAATGCATAATTGTTGGGTATGCCAGACTATGGGTTGAACTGAAAGATAAAATAGTTGCAATTACTCCCAAGCCCAAATATTGAAGGGCTAATCCCATCAATGAATTACAAGAGGAAATGCTATGGAATTACCCCATCTTCTGATGAACTTTGCTACTGGACTACATAAGTCACTGAGTGACTACATAATGCTAGAGGGTATGTAACTCGCTTGAATGTTGGATGATGATATAATCTCACATGGACAACAAAAATCCTCTCCTAAATCTCCATGGAAATCCTGAATGAAGTCTCCTAAAAAACTCCTCACCTGAGCAGGCACTCGAAGTCCCTCGAGGTTGAGGTTGGGATCTCCGCTTGGAGACACTCATGTGCTAAACAACACAATAGACTTCGCTAAATGGTTGAAGCATGCATAAAGTCATAAAAGACAATTTATAAATAATAATTAGAATTCTCTATATGACTGCCATCCCCTTCCTTATAAGCTTGTGAGCCCTCACGCCCTTGGCCCCACACCATAACGATTCTACTCTCATGGCCACTAACCTCCATAACTATGTTGTGGATTTGGTCAAATTGACCCGATCCACATGCATTGACCCACATTCACACCAAGAAGTGGTTTATTCATCCTGGCCCCATCTATATGAATTGATCCATATTAACATTAATAAGTGGTTTTATTCCTACTAAAGGGATTTATGGGTCCCTCTACCCTCTTATTCATCTATTAGTTAAGGAAGACAAAATTTATTATTCTAATTAGCTAAAAGCTAAATTAGGAATATTACATATCTATTGAAAGTTATTAAATCAACAATTAAATATTTCTAACAGGGGAGTTAAGAAAGGAGTCTTTGTAGTCTGTTATATTTAATGAACTGTTGGCATTGCATTCTGATTGCATTAAATTATTGAAACTGAATTACAGAGGACATAGATCGATTGGATCTGGATTGAAGTCTTGTTCTAGCTCTATTTAAAAGGTTGGTCGAATCTCTTTTTAAAGAGTGGCATGAGGTAAGTCAAATATTTTTTATATATAATTGCCACAAAACTTAAAATCCTTTGAAGAAGCCTGTGTGTTGATACGCTATGCATATTCTCTTCTAGAACATTGGAGTAATAATTCACTTCGTAGTTGCTTGAAAAGAAATTGTTGTAGAAAATGTGGTGTGAGCCATGTAATGTTTTGACCCTCAACTTCTGTCTATTATTATATGCCCTTAACATACACAAAGAATGTGTTCTAGAAATGTAGGCCTTCCACTCTAGACTTAATCTTTGATAGTTGTGGACACACTCAACAGGAATGGCATGTGTCTTGCCTGCGGGCAAATATGCAAAAAGATGCATCATTGTGAGAGCATCATCCAGGTCACGAAGAGAATAAATAAAGGTCGGATACCTTGGCCTCACAATATGGTCAAGAGTATATGAAGACCTATTATTTTTCCATAAGAGCCAAAGAAGCACCAACGAGAAGCTCTGAATTTTATATTTGTGAGTTGAAGCGCCTGGAGAAGAAGAGTGGTAGCATGGAGGCTGTAACACAGGGGAAGTATGAATTTGGTTATACCTGTCAATTTGACATGCCGTAGTGAAGGACCACTATGTAAATATAAAAATTTGTCTCTGTTGAAGTGCTGGAGTTGTCAATGTAGAAGGTAGTAAATTATTTTTTCAGAGGTCATGAAATTGGATCATTTTTTATGGCGCTTTCATTTGAGGCACTGCGCATACACCAAAGGCATTGTGCATACATTGGAGACACTATTGAAAATAACTTTTAGAGGCTATGCATTCACTATGGGCACTACGTATTTGCTGTAAGTGCTATGCACACACTAGACATTCGCTGGAGGTGCCACACTACCTTTACACACTAAGTAACCCTCACCTCAGTAACGAACAGGTTGATCAATCCAAGCTCCAGTAAGTTGAAAAAAATATATTGAAAGTAAGGAGTAAGGTATGGAAGGTTATATGTTAAAGAATTGTATCCATTTCACTTTCTAAAATAGATTTGTGTATGAAACCGCAGTTTTGCAGAGGAGAACACAATTTTGACTTGAGTTTGTCTTCTAGTTTTCTATTGTGGAACCAGAGGAGATAGGTGGTCTAGATACGTAGAGAGGCTCACTATATAGAGAGATTTTTTTTTTGTGAAATATAGGAGAAGACAACAATATTGAGATAGAGAGTGATTTAATATGCATCATCAAATAACTGCTACAACATACACATCTATCTGCAAGCACATTAAATGAACATATCTAACATGACCTAACAATATACACATCATGACGAACACCAACACGTAAATTAAGTACATCAACATGAACATAAAATACATGCAATATATATATATATATATATATATATATATATATATATATATATATATATATATATATATATATATATATAATAGAAATACATATAAATTTCAAATATATGGGCGTACATGAAAAATACTATAACTAGTTGAGGCCTGCTCAGTCAATGGTTCCTACTCAGATGGTGTTTGCTCAAGAGGTTCCTGCTCAGATGGTGCCTGCTCAGGAGGTGCCTGCTCATATGGTGTCTTCTTAGGAGGTGCATGCTCAGATGGTGCCTGGTCATCTCCGTGAGGTGAAGGAGGAGGAGGTAGAGTATTAGAATGATCACGCCCCTCATGATCATCATCCAAGATACTGTGTGGTACATCTCCATGGTGCCTATCCCTCCTCACATCTAATAGCTTGGAAGCTACAATGATATGATGCATAAGGTTCATCATATCATGTAACATGTCCCTCCAGAGATATGTAAGAATACGATCTGCCTGGATTTCTTTGATCGTTGCAGGGAGGACTCCCTCATCAACTAAGAGCCTACATAGACGGTTGCCCAACTCCATCCTGAATCGAATGTCAGCCCTACACCGCATGCCCGTGAGTATCCACACCTAAGGAGGTCTCTCACCCTCTGTGGCCTCCTCTATCTCCTCATCATCTACGTGATCATCTGGTGGGGGTGGAGGCATGTCCCCAATGAACATGCCAATACCTACAAATATATAGTACACAACAATAATTAGACAATTTCATTAAAAAATTTAATAGAACAAGTTAAAGAATGTGTTAGAATAAATTTTATTCTAATTAATTAAGACAATAAAATGAAACTATGTTAATTTAAAGAAAACAATAATATTACCTCTATCATCTAGTGGCTCATCCTATGTGAATAAGATGTTGGTACACCCTCACCAATCCAACCCTGCGTAAGGACACGACAGCATCATGAAAATGTGGTCATCATCACTGGCTCATAGCTCCAGTGCATCACTAGAAATCCTAGCCAGATACTCCAACTGGCCCCTCTTGGGAATCATATTGCCCCACATGTGCATCTATACCTCTATCATCGACCTCTGAGTCTGACAGACAAAAGTATGACTCATCTCTGGAAACCTCTCAAAAAATAAACTTAACAACTCTGAAGCAAAAGGGAAGGTCAACCTCCCATGTTCCTGAGAACGAAATCTATCTAAGGCTATTCAAAACTATTGCAAAATAATGGCAAAATATCTAACAAGTCTTGGCCTCCAGAATAGAGAATCAACATAAAATAAAATAGGTCAACTAATACGCTTACCGTCACTAGTCTAATGTGCAATGGTGGTCAATAATAGTGAGAGGTACCTAGCCTCCTCTGGACCAAAAGAGGTAATATGTAGTTGTGTACCATGTTAGTCATCAATAATTTTTGTTGATATCAAAAGATGACTAAGTAATGGTCCTAGATTTCTAAAAACAAGATTTGTGAAATATTGTGAGTTCTAGAAATCTCACTACCTTCATTATCCTAAGTCAAAATGTTTCAGTAAATTTCTCTGTCTTTGCCTTCTAAAGTTTCACCTCACTGCTCCAAAAAAAAAAAACTTCATTTTCTGGGCCTATTAACCTCATTTTCACTACCTTACCCACACTCTCATTCCCTGCCTTCTTCCATCTAAAAAACCCATTTTTCCCTTTCCTAAACCCTCATGAAGCACCCCCTATTCATCATTTCCCTTTACATGTATTAAAAAATGTAAAAGTCCACTTTTACATTGTATAAAACCCAAACTTAAGCCTTTCGGGTGTTTTATTTTATGTATAGAAACTCTACTTTTTATATTTAAAAAAAACCCGCCCTTTATATACAAAAGGCTTTAAATCCCCTCTTCCTTCTAAACCCCTGCCCCCTCGCACTCATAAGACCTTGACCGCTATCCCTAAGCCCCTTCCCCGTATAAAATAAACCTCTGCCCTTTCATTTCATAAACCTTGCCAAACCTTATAACTTAAAGCATTTTGGTTAAAATATTAAGGCCCTGGCCCCATCTTCCACTTAACCCTGCCCTCCAACCGGGCCTTGCCACCTGTCCTCCACTTCCATTGACCCGATCACCTATATTCCACTTCCTGATAAGCCCGATAGTCGTCAATTTCCTCCCCAAAGATATGACGGCCTGCATCATGTATCAAAAATAAAGTTGCGACGGGATTAACCTTTTCTGACCCGCGAAAAATAGGCACTTTTTCCTCGCCACTTGTCACGTATAATGCATATCGCATGCCTCCCACTAAAAACCGTTTACCACTCTTCCTCCACGCGATAAAACCACTCTCGATTTTCGAAACTGCTTGCCCTCCGCACTAAAATTCAAACCTTTCCCACCTCCATTCGAATTTCTCCCGGTTCCACCTCTAGAGCCTTGCCTCTTGCGCTATATCCTCCTCTCCAGAACACCTTCCAACAACCCAAAAACCATATAAATTGTACTCATCCTCCTTCCCCAGAGTTTTTTAATTAAGAAAGGTTTTTATGTGTTCAGGTTTAATGGCAGAATGCCAGAGAGGCATTTCGATGGTCAGAAAATGACAAATTTAGCCTCTGGATGACGATCCAAAAGTATTAATTGAATTACAAGGGTGCAAAGGCCTTATATCAAAAAGCCAAACCATCATGAAACGTGACCATTGATGGTCAAAAGGAACCCTCCGGCTGCAAGAAGAAAGCTTCCCCTGCACACAGAAGACAAACACATTCAAAAGAAACAGTGAAGAGAAGGAGTTGTAGAGATTAAAGTGTTAATCCTCAAATGAAAAGCCAAAACATAGGATTATCCAGTCAAAGCAGAATATTAAAGAAAGTAGACAAATGAAAGTCAAAGGTTAAAGGATAAAGGCAAAGATCAGAAGCATAAATCAAAATATTAAAATAACAGACATAGATCAAACATATGAAAGAAAAACATGATAAAAACAAACAGTAAGAACATAAAGGTAGAGTTTAAAGATCTAAAGTTTAAAGATAAAACAAAGGCAGATTAATCCCAGAAAAGTATTTGAATGACTAAGCCTATGGAAGTTAGTCTTTCCAAAGATATTTTCGGCCACCTAGTGCTTTGTTTCCTTCAATAAAGCATTAGGCAGTTATTGAACCCAGTCAGAGATATTTTCTATCTGCTAAGAATTTATTGTAAAGTTATGAATAGGCCTTAAAGTCAAACATTTAACCTATATTCCCTTAGGAGTTAAAATAGAAGTTATTATTCAGCGAAATATCTGCAGATATTCCTGCCTTGAGCCTTGCATGGTCTTCAAGATAAGGAATTCATTAACTCTATAATAAATGACACCCAAACCCTAGCTTAGCTTCACCTCCTCATTTGTAGATAAATACTACATTTGAACTCATTGTCTTGTTGGCATTTGATGAATATTTGAAGTAATACATAGTCTCTTGGAAGTTGAAAAGAAATTGATGTCTTGGAACTTGTGGATGCCCTGATTAGTTTGTTGATGGAGGAGGCTAGATTGCTGGATCCCTGAGCTTGGTTGTTGGTGAAGTGATTCTAATCTGTTATTGTTATTTCCTGTTTCATTATGTTTCCATCTTTCTATATTGCAGTAGAGTAAAAGATTTAGACTAAGAAATGTTCCTAAAGGCACCTTAGTTCTTTTTGTTCTTCACCGCCTTAATGTTTTCTTCTGCTAGGAAATTTTAGAGAATTCTTAATTGCTCTCTAGACCCCCTAAGCTTGTTTATTTGATGAATAGTGTAATAAAGTTGGTATCAAAAATGATTTATGGCTAGCCCTGCTTATTTTATGTCGCTAAAACACTGTTTTTGAAGTCTCTCTCTAAAGTACCATTCTTTAGGTCTGCCAAAGAGGTTTTGTTTCGATCATACCCTTTGTACTTGCTTAACTAATTGTTTTAAAGATCTTCATAGCTATGATCAAGGATGTTTAGGCATTCCCTCTTCTTTGATTACAGTTATATGTGTGTTTTAAGTGTTTTCTGTCCTTGAAGGTGAAATCACTAGAAGTTAAATGAGTTTCTCGCCTTCTATATTTCAATGGAAATGTTTGTCTTGAATAATTATCTACTTTAGTTGAATCAAAGAATTTATGGCTTTCCCTCTCTATTGATTACCTCTTTATGGTTATGATATTTAGGTCCCTTTGTTAAAAGTACATATGATAAAGGATTCTAAATTTCCCTTTGTCCTACTTTTATTCTCACAATTGATGTCCATCTCATTACCCCTAAAAACCTTGAAAATCCACTGACCAAGTTAGATTTTCCGTATGATTCTCGCCGATCCATTGATGAAATTTTCATGAATTTTAGACTCCATTGCCCAATGACTCAGATATTTCCTCATTCTATCTATTCTTCTTGATCATCATACCCAACCAAAATAATCGAACAAATCCCACACTTTATAACTAGCCTAAAATCAACCTTATAAAGAAAACAAGCTCATATCCTTTGCAAAAAAATAGAGAAAGCCCTCTCTGAGACCAGGAAGGCTAGATCCCAGGACTCCAAAGACTGGTCTGATGTTGCCTTGTCCATTTTTTCTACCAATCAGCTAAATCACGGGACCAAAAAACACCAGACACCTGAAAATATGCTGGAGAAAGTATGCCATCCCTAATGTATATCTGATAGTACACCAACTGAATCCCTGTTGCATAACCAAAGGGGAAATCAAGGAACTGGGGAAAATCCTCCCCTCTCCTAGATAGGCCAGTGATAAAATACATGTCCTCCTCAGTGGGATGCTAGCACTAGTCAGGGCTGACACAGTTAGCCTGTCGGTGGGCATCCCACGTGTAGATCAATTGTACTAATAATACATTGTGCACCTTCAGAGTTGTAGCCTCCTCATAGAACTTAAGGGAGCATACATCCCTTAAGATCAACTGGGAAGGTGGTGTAATGGGGTGAGGGTACAAAAGTCTTTCCCTCTCCCTTGCCTCCCACTATTGTATCATATTGTAATTTTCATCCCTCTGCTCTTTTTGTTGTCTCCGCTCTCTTTTTTGACGTCACTGAATGATTTACATATTAAATATATTAGTATCCCTCATACTTAAAACATAATTTTTTTGATTAAATGACAAATTTTTTTACAAATATATAAATATAAATTTTATTGAAAAAAAAAAAAACATTTGGTGTGCCACAAAAAACAGTCACGCACTGCCAACAGTGAATACATCTATATCATGCACCATCCACAATTCACATAAAAAATAGTCACACATCGTGACAAAAAAAAATTGATTAAAAAAATATTATACGTGGTTCATTGACAAACCATATCCGCCCCGAGGCATTTGTTATAGCTCAATGCACTACTCGTTTCCAATATTTTACCACTGGCGGTGAGGTATCCAAATAAAAAATGCCCCAGAGCGGTAGGTTTGACTGACACACCTCTTATTAGTTGTGTTCCCTTAATATAGATGCACTGGGTCATTATGTTTATTTTGACATAATGCCCCGGTGTGTTTCGGAAAACCAATGCACCGCCAAATATAAAATAAATTGTTATTTTTAAAATATTATAATTTTTTGGTGTGGCTAGAAACCAACAAACACCACAAAAATTTTATTGTTATTGTGGTGTGCTTTTGTCGGTAGCACATCAGACTATCACATTAATCTTCCGGTGCGGTTTCCGTTAACACTGTTCACGGCTCGACCTATAAATTTACAGGGAGAACCGAGAATGGTGCGAGCCAAATGGATCAAACACACCATGCAGTTTTGTTTTTCAAAAAAATAATGAATTATAAACCAATTTTCAAAATTAATCCAGTAAAATCTTATTTTGGTGAGAAACATATACATTACCTACACATTTGCGCATAAAGGAGGCATGGTTCCAATAGAATAATAAAAACCAAAATTTCCCATCGTTTTTCAAAATTTGAAGTCCACGCAATAAGAAACAGACAGAAGAAATGCGGGAAATGGGAGAACCGATGGCAAGGCACCTCAGAGAATCAAAGATCACACCGATGCTTGAGAGCTATATAGGTTTGTAAATAGTAAAAATGATGTTTTACGACCGGTAATTTTTCTTTTAAATTAACCATTTTTTGATGCATTTCAGTATGAGATGCACCTAGTGGTTGTGTCAATGGCGTACCACATTTCTTTAAATTAAAAAAAGTATGGGTCGGTGTGTTAGGGAACATTAACCGCCCTGGGGCTTCGTCGTTAGAATATAGCACCGAACTTGGTGGAAATATTTTTTTAACTTCACCCTTTTACGGTGCGTTGGATTACTGAGACTCACCGAGCTAGTTTGTATGGAGTGCACCGTGCTTCCTTTGAATAAAAACCATCTTCCAGTGCATCGTTTTACCTAAATCGCACTGGGCCATCATCATTAGTATATATCACTGAAATGGTGAAAATATTTTTTTAGATAAAACCCCCGTGTGGTGCTCTCAATTAATGAAATGCACCATATATTTTCATTAAATAAACACCCTATGTCAGGGTGTTGTATCACCATAAATGCATTGGGGCATCACTGTTAGAGTATAGCACAAAAATGGTGAACATATTTTTTTTTATTAACCAATTGGTCAGTGCGCTCAATTAACTCGAGGCACTGGGAAGGTTATATAGTCAGTGTCTCAGTGTGCCATTATCGTACACACTGGTGCACTTTATATAAAGCACACCGTCATTTTTTTGAAAACCATGTCACAGTGACCCTCAACTTGTATGCATCAGTGCGTTGTAAGGGATGAACCACTTATTAGACACCCTGGTGCGTCGTATGTATGAAGTGCACCGTTGTTTTCATAGTACTTAAAAATAACTTTTCCACGGCTCTTTAGCCTCTATTATGCACCGGTGCATCACATATATATTAAGTGCATTAGTGTGTGTTATGATTATAAATGCACAGCGAAAAAACATCCACAAAAACATCTGCCCGCCAACCTCCTCCAATGACCTCCACTACAAATGGATATCTAGGCTATTATAAGGGCTTCCTCAAAAACATCCGCTAGAGGGTCTTTTCCTTGAAGTTTCATGACACGTTGTTCGGTAATATGTCATGGTGGTAATCATTGACCTATTCCAAAGGAAAAATCCTTCACTTGAAGATAATGGTGTTTATGAAGGAGTTTATGGCTAAATGGAGAGAGGGGATCTCACATTTGTTGGGTAAAATAACATTTAGACTATGGAAAATATGAAATTGTGTGAACCTAGAGGAAATTTTAAAGAATGTCCTATAGGACCAACAAGGTCAAGAAGATAATATGTTATCAATTATAATTATTCATATGGTTTGAACATTGTATCATTACTTTAAGTACATTATTGATGACCTTGACCTAATGATTATCCCAGAAACAATAAAGAATTATGAGTTCATGCAAAAATACCAAATGTAAAATCAAAATTATGGAGAATAATTCTCAAAATGTGGTCTAAGGTTAGAGACCAAATCTTTAGGGGCACTTAAATTAGTGAAAAATAAATTGAAAATGAATTGAGTGGTTTTTTTCCCTTGTTGTTGATGGTTGGTGTGGCCTAAAACTACTTCATATAATAGTTTAAGATTATGAAAATATATTTGTAGGCATCATTCAATGTAGGAAAACACTCCATAAAGTTAATTACCATTTAAAAAATGGATTTCCAATGATAATAGGGTGAAGTGGATGTAGTGGGGCTCATGGTTTAGAAGTAAATATTTTTAATACATCCACCACTTTATTACATGCATGCATTCAAGAAAATTTGAGTAAAAATAGTAGCCTACCCAAAGAATATTTGGAGAACTATCCATTCATAATAAATGCAAATTATCATTGCCATTAAGTACCCATTTCATCTCCTTATAAGATAGCAACCAACAAAAAATGGTCTTAATAATTCACTGGTAAAGGATATATATGATAAGGAGATAATGAGGGGCCTAATGTAGATATGCAATGGTCAGTATGTTAAAGATGATTATTTTTTATTTGCAAAGGAAAATCAACATTTTTCCATATTACGATTCCTTTGATGAAATCAAGAATATAGTTTTGTTATAGAGGGTTTCATTGTGGATTGGATAAGCTACATCACTCAGAAGGTTAGGATGAACTCAATGAAAGCTAAGGGATTCTTAATTTTGGTTGTATCAATTTCAAGCTAAAATTATTAAACATTTGGAACGTAATGAGTGAACTTAAAATTGATAATTTGTTAGCCTAGTACATACTACATGGGTATTGGACTCAATATGACCCTAGCTTTGTGAAGCATAATGTAATAAAAAATATTTTGAACATAATGTAACATGACTAAGGATGGCTTATTTTCGTGAATGAAGTTAAATAGTGCCCTTGATAGGTTCTTTCTAACAAATAAAACGATGTTATCACAACCATCTTCCCTTTGTTGGACTAACACTCTATCTATGGAAATGATCAAGGTGGATAGTAAAGAATAAAATACTTTTAAAATCAAAGGTATATTTGTATGCACATGTTTCAACATGTTGAATGAATACTAAGTTTCATCATCCCATATGATACTTGCCTACGAAATTGACCATTTTTAATTGGTTGAATGACTAAATGGCATGCATAGGGTGGGTTATACAACTAAAATAGAGTCTATGTGGCTTGTAATTTTGTGTATCAATAGTTATCCCTTACTTTGAGAATATGAATCCCAAGAAGTCTGTAATTTCCAAATAGAAGAAAAATTTGACGTGTTTGAAGTAGATGTTGTACTTTTAGAAAAATAAAGTATTACGTAAAATTATTCTCACTGTCATGATGATTTTTTTGATTAAGTTTTAATATTGTTGAGATATGTCAAAGATGATGTAGACCAAATAGAAGAACAAATAGGACATGATATTCTTAAATGTCACTATAATGCTCTTTGGTCCAACGAGAATTCTGCAATATATAAAATTTCCCAAGGGGTCTTGAATGACATCTTGTATTCATCCTACTAGTATATATAGATCTAGTTGTTCCTTAAAAAACCATCCCTGAAGGAGAGGAATTTATGTCTACTGCTTACATTGATCACTTAATCAATGAAGGGGCTATGGAAATTTTATTTATGACAAGCCTTTTCCAAGTTATGGAACCTAGTGCAAACATTGGTAACACCCTTCTTTTTATTCATAAGGACATGATTAGAAAGCTATGATGTGTATGAAATTGGATAAAAAATCCTTCTTTATAGAATTCATCTAATTTTCCTCTATATGCCATGTATTTAATGGGGTGGAAAAGTTGTTAATTATATTAAATGAGTGATGCATTTTGACATGTGTGGATGTGATGCTTGAAAATGCTTGTATCAAGTACATACATAATTGAATATGAATGAGTAAATATATCATTAAAATCCTTAAAAATTGCTTTGTAATATGAACCCTTGTTGGGGAATACACAACTGCATGAAATATATTTTTAGTAACTCTAATTCTACTAAAATAAATACCATGATGGTGGGTGAATTCTTCATCTGTGTCCTTCCTCAAGGGAATCTAAAGAAGGGATCTAATTTTTAAACTAATCTAGATGGCTATGGAGAATGAAATTATTGGCCTTAATAGTATATTGGTTAGATATAGTAAAATGTTAGAACATTTACTAAGATAATAAATATGAATGAGGATGCATATTTTCCTAGGTATAATTAGTTGTAGTGATGGTTTAGAATTTGTTCATTTGAATGAAAGACATGGTCACTAGATTTTGGGATATTATATGATATTATTGAAATGATGTATTTAAAGTAATTAAAACTGTGTACATATGTGATGGGTGAATCTTAAGAGTAGAGCCCACTAGTGTGAAGAGAATACACATGGAGTGAGATTCCACCCATGGAAATGTTGATAGCTTGGCCCAAGGTGGTGAAAAGGTGTTTTTGGCTAATGATAATGAAAGTTCATCATAATACATAAATATTAATAGTGTTGAGTTGTGATAAATCACGATACAGTTCATGGTATTTATGTATAGAGAGGCTAACACATGTAAAATCATATCATATTAGAAATATGTTGAAATAGGATTGAAATAAGCATCATCTAGGATAGTGTTGATGGTGTTGGACCCGCCAACATTTATGGGATCTCCCCGATATGAAGTCCCAACTAGACCTCACACCATTTGGAGTAGGAGTCCCAATAGTGGGTGTTAATGATCAGCCTTGGTTTGCAAAACACATAGAGTGATGCACAATGTATTTGGTGAGAAAAAGTGTGTGACCCTATGGATAGTCAAGTGTGATGCATGAACTGTTCAAACACACAAAGGGAAAAGGAAATGTGCCCCTTGGAATCTTGTAATAGTACGCAGATTGGAAGGAACACACGAAAAAAAATACAACAGACGAAATAACTTGTGGAATAGTCCACAAGTTAAGGTGTTGATTTAATACATCAACACACATCCATCAAGATTAATACAAATGAAAAGAAATATTTCATAAGTATATGCGTAAGATAGATAAAAAATATTTCAAATAAAATAAGACTATTCCTACTATATCCACAACATATGCATGAAAGCGTGTCAAATCAGAATTTTATTAAAAGTGATAGTTCCAATCATACATACACCATTGACAAACCACTTTCCCCAATAGTGGAACCTGAATTCTACAACTCTAAATCCTCCAAAGAAGTATACCCCCTCTATGTTATGGAGAAGCCAAGGCTCTCATAAAACTCTAAAGATCTTGAAAATCCTAAGCCTAGCCAAAATCTTGGCTCCCAAAAACCTGTTACATGAGTTATGAGGATATATTTATAACAAAGGGTGGTGACTCTTCACATGCCCCATTGGACTCCCCTCATGACTCTTCAACTACTTTACAAAATGACTCATTAAATTACATTATGACTCTTCACATTCCAATATGGACACTTGGAATTTCACTTTTACAAATAATTACAAACAATATTATATTTTCTACTCATACCCATATGAGACAAAATAAGGTGGAGATAACTTGATAGCCTAATGAGACAAAACACTATGATACTTGAGATTGGGTGAAATCTAGCTTAGCAACTCCTACTTGATGCTTCTAAGTGTCATGTTTATGCCAAGCTTGGTACTATGTGATGACATCCCCAAATTACGTGATGGTGTATGGCTGGAAGCAGACTCTAGCCTCCATATCATCTGGGTACAATGAATTAAAATCAGTCTCAACTTCTTTCTCAAGCAGGCACAACATTGTTCTAATATGGATCAGACCACTGATGTAGTTCTCCATGTTCTATCTATTCAGATCCAAGTCCTCCTATGTGGCGATCTATTTCAACTGCTCCAAGTAATCATCGATCTCCTTCTTGAATTAATGTTTGTGCTTAGCTTCGGTGAGTGAGCCGAATGAGGGGATATTGAGGGTTCTCTCCATGAAATCCAAAATTTTATATATCTGTACATATGAGGCCTGAATATTTCCAATGAAAGAGGCGAGTTTATTGTTGTTTTGGATCAACATCTAAACTCTCGCTTTCTCTAGCTCTGCTCGCGGCTTCATTTTATTCGTGAAGGTAAGTGGTGCCCCATTGTTTCACATTTTCCATTCTTGCATGACAATGATAGAAACTTACACATTCTTAAAGGTCTTGAAAAATTATTTGGTTTGTCGCTGTGAGCCTTGCAAGCGAACAAATTCCTTTTGTACGGTCATGAGCTCCTTATAGAAGTCCCACATATTATCTCTAAGTGTTGATACTTCAACAAGTATT
The DNA here is from genome assembly GCA_034641835.2 of Pinus albicaulis. Lineage (NCBI taxonomy): Eukaryota > Viridiplantae > Streptophyta > Pinopsida > Pinales > Pinaceae > Pinus > Pinus albicaulis. The sequence continues at coordinate 37,199,915 of MU968551.1, forward strand.
GATGCTCTAATTTCCTCCAAGTAGACCTCTGTTGAAGTTTCAATTTGTGTTGCTACATGGAGCTTTTCTATCTATTGTCGAGAAGCCTATAGATTTTGTACCAACTATTTATTCTTAGTTGTCAAATACTAAGTGTTAGATCTTGTTGCGCCTGCGAAGGCCAAGTTGGCTTAGAAAATACAATTTTTATTCTTGTTTTTGTCCGCCACTTTCACCCTCTCTATAAATAATGTAGGTGATGCATGATCATATATAAAATTGTTTCTCTGTGCTTGTAGATTCCTCTTCTGAAGTTCATCATATGACATATTGTACACATCCATTATCGGATCATCATTAAGAGGCACTATGTCTGATTCTTCGCTCAGGGCTAACTCTATGACTGGAGGTGGTGGATTTTGAATGGTGACCTATGGTGCATTAGGAATCATGTCTACATCTTCATCCTGTGGCTCCAGTTCCAACTCCATATCCACAACTTCAATCATATCTTCAATTTGCGGAGCAAGCTCCCGATCCTGCATCTGTTCACTCTCTCCCTCTGTTGTTGTCTGGTTTTGTTCTTGCTATTCAACATGTATTGGTGTCATTGCTTCTACTATGGAACCTTTCCTTCCTTATTATTACTACTTCTGATTCTCCTCCTCTTCTTTCCTCCTTTCCTCTTGTTCTTTCCCTCAGTTCTTGTTATTATTTCTATGCTCTCAATTTTTCTTCTTCCAAGGTATGCCTCTCTTCCTCGACTCTTCTCTCTATTGCCTCTACTTCCTCTTTGATTCTCTTGCCAGAGTTTCTTTTGTGAGAAGTGGATCTTCTTTCATCTTCCAACTTTTTTCTTCCTCTATGATGTCAATAAACTTTCTCTTTCCCTGGTCTTGTACCAGGTTGTTGCCTTCTGTTGTCATTTATTTTGGAATTGTTTTCGTCTATGGAGTGGCCTGTGAAGTCTCGACTATACTGACAAGTTCATGGGGTCTAGAGGAATTGTAAAAATTATTCCATGGATCCTCCTTCAGTCAATGAAATGACTCACTGGCCCAATTGTTAGTATGAATCTTAATTCCAAGAATACGAAAAAATATCACTTTAGCTGCACATAAAAAATATCCCTAATAGCAGAAATGACTGATAATATCTTCAGATCTGTAGTTAGGTGATCAAGATAAATGCTGCAAAAATATAGATCTATTCATTAGAAGACATTAAACAATAGAAAAAACAAGATTTAATCCATGCATCCAATAGAAAAGACAAGAATATATCAAATGAATTTTGTATTAATGGCACCTAGGAGGAAAACACAAGAGGGTGTTCCCAGTTCTCCTCAATGGGATGGGTTCTTGTAAGTCCTTGGCACTTCAGATTTAGAATTCCTCTCTCTTGATGGTATAGAAAACCCAGACAAAAATGGAAAAGTATGGCTATGATGGTGGATCAATAGCTAGAACAAGAGTTGAGATCCAGAGTGATCTTTAGGCAAAAAAAGGTGACAAATGAATGGAAAAACCCTTCTATTTATAACAAAATATTGAGTTAGTCTAGATATTGGTGCATAATTAAAATATTATTAACCAGATCAAGATCCAAATTTTATGGATATTTTATTATATTTGTTGGAGGGAAAAGGAATTTGACTTGATTCAAATCCCCTTATTTGTAAATAATAAATAAATAAATGATTTGTTTATCATTTTAAGGATATGGTTGAGTAATAATTAAATAAATAATGATTTATTTCATTATTTATGGGTGATTTAGTTATATTTAACAAAGAATATTATTTAAATAAGGTTTAAATAACTAATCTTTAGGAAATAATAAGATAAATAATGATTTATCTAATTAATTTCCTTGTTTTGGGTTAAATCTAACTAGGAATATTAATCAAACTATTGTTTAATTAATTATTATTTGAGGAAAATCAAACAAATATAGATTTATTTAATATTTCCTCATGCGGTTTCCTGTTTAGACCATGAACAACTTAATAAAGGTGGTTTACTAAGTTATTTTTCATAGTGAATGCGATTTTACTTGGGGTAAAATTGGTCTTACTTGGTGTACTTGGGTCCATCTAATAAAAATGGATTAGATGACAAAAAAAATGGTGTAGCACCAATTGTGGTATATTCTCACACAATGTTATTTTCAAATTCCCCTCGGATCATATGGATTGAAGTAAATTGTAATGTACTCAAATTTTCCTATGGATTTTTCTTCAGTGTCCGCAACTTTGAGATTCTTAATCTCATTTAATCCGATATGCAAAAGAATAGTCGGCCCATTGCTTTCTTATTCATGTGCAATGTTTCTAATAACCCTGTGACAAGATGATATGACTCTTATTACATGACAAGCTTGTCGGTGGCATACCTTGGCAAAAGTTGTGACAGATTCTGTATGCCGAACACTCTAATAAATGTGTCATCTGGTAAGACAAAACAATCTGCATTCTATGATATTTCCTCCATTTCTCCTAGTGACATGCAATGTGGGTCCTCCTCTAAGAGAAGATTTTATAGTAAGATGATGAAGTGATCAGTTAGCTGTTCCATAACCCCTATATGGTCGCAATCCAAAGTCAGCTCACAATAAATTTGCATGACATTTTCTCGTGGATTCCATGTCTAGTTCATGCTAGGAAACTTACTTTTTTCACATATTGCATCCATTAAGTATGTAGAAATATAAAACATTGCATTCTCACCCTTGGGGGGATCTCGTGCTTGTGCTACATGGGCTCTCAACTAATGAGCCAAAAAATATGACTAGTTGAACGACTCCCCCCTGTTCACCACTTGGTTCAATAAGGTTTCCCACCCTTCAGGAAAGGTCTTAGTGCTCAACTGACCATAGATTCTGTAAGCCAATAGAACCAAGAGCTGGTAGGAATTCCTGAGTGACTTTGTCTTGTATGAATAGGTGTGTATCTATCGGAACTTTGATGGATCTTTCACCCAACATATGAAAATATATTTTGTGCTTACATAACTCCGGGTAGCATAAAAGTATGAGCCCATTGGCTTTACTAGCTCGAGAAGATTATAAACACGTTGATAATCCTTTGCCAGAAAGGTAGCAATATTTTGTCCACTGGAACTGCTCAATGTCATATTTTTTTCATCAATGTGCGAAAAACTACATCTGGTGACATATGAACATGGGAAGGATGGATATCTGCATGAAATCTTGTATAATTCAGATCGCTAGATAATGAGATATACTTTCCAATATTTAGGATATGCCTCAAAGTCCTTTAAAAAATCATCTTTAATCATGTGCCATGTTAGTGTTGACTCCTTTCCTATAAACAATTGAGTGTTTACATATACTGGAAAGTCAGATAGTGCTTTCTCAATTGCTTCCCCAGCACCTATTTTAGTGGCATATTTTAAAGTATCTCTCTTTGGTGCCATGATAAAAATGACTACTAGAGAGAAGTGCTAAACAACTGTGGTACCTATGTGACAGAAAAAACACTCATGTAAAGCAAAAATCATTCCTTTTCAAATATACTTTCAAGGCATGATCAAATATTAAACCAACAATATAGAGAGAAGGATTGTGAAATTTCCAATAAAGAGAGGTACTAGATTCCTGTGGGAACTTCGCAACGTGTAGTCCCAGTAGCGAAGGATGAAGCCTGAGGCTTGAGATTTCACAATGCGTAGTTTAGCCTAGGTAGTGCACTGGGAGAGACTGTGCATTGTTCAATATTAGTGGCTAAGGAAGCAGGTCGGGCCCTGGAACTGCACAATGCATAGTTGGGACAACCTGTACTATGCATTGCATAGTTCTAGAAGCCAAGTTATTAGCTTGAGCCTTAGGATTACGCATTTCCCAACCAGGCAAAGTGAAAATTGGTTATAGCAAGGGAATATCTTCCCAACGGAAGTGTGAAAAACAAGCAGATATAAGTGATGGTTAGAGCTTGAGTGCATATATGACTAAGTACCATTTAATCAATGTAAATCAAGTGCAGAGGATGAATAAATGGGAAGAAAAACAAATTGGTGAGGAGAGTTTCTGCAACGACGACCATCGGTGAAAAAAAAAAAAAACGATGTGACATTTGTGAAAAGAAAATAAAAACTTGAAACAACACTTATACAAGCTAAAACATGTTATAACAACAACATGCATGAAGAGAAATAATTAAAAAAATACCCACACAAGCAAAATGAAAAAATTAACAAAAGGCGTCAAAAGACGATAACAACAAAACTCACCTGAAAAAGCGATGACGACCATACCGAAGGTTCCATGATCTCATCGAGAATGCTAGAGCTCCAATATCACATGTGAAAATGAGCTCTGGAGCTGTTGATTACATATATTTGAGCAAATCAAGGTTTTTGATGCGCATGCATAAAATCACGGAAAAAGTGACACATGACATAAGTTTCTAAAAATGGAGAATGTGCCTCCTTCGGGATACTAAAAATAGATCCATTTTTTTCAAGGATGCTTTTTTTATTTTATGGAAAAATTTTCCATGCACGTTGCTAGGAAATATTGCGCAATTATGTGGAACTAGGAAACTCTTCGGCTCGTTGCACTGTGTAGTTTCTAATATTAGTGAGGGATTGCACATTTTTCTAGGCCTAGTGTTGGGTTTCCTATGATGAATGCACAATTTATGAGCTCAAGGCTTATTGTAAGTTTGAACTGCACAATTCCAATCATCAAGGTTTCTTTTCCTCAATGATTGCGCAGTTTCTCGACAGAAGCCCAGAACTACTGCAAGATCAAGTTAGGAGTGTTATAGCATCATTTATCACCTATATATACTTTATGACTTATGTATTGGCCTTGGGTAGCCCTTCCATTCAAACTTGATTAAACTTATTAAAAAATAGTATTTTAAAATCCATATGGGACTCTACCCAGTTTTTTCCACATGCAAACGCGGGTCCATCCATCCATCCATAGCTGACCCGCGTATGCTATTTAAAATATTAAAAAATATATAATTTCCCTATTAAAGAGGAAGTATAAATACACCTCAAGGAAATGGCCTAAGGAAGGAGAGAGAGAATATTATTGATATTATAGCGTGTTATAGCCTTGATCAAGTTTGATATTTCCCTATACCTCCTGCACTTCCCAGGTTCAACAAACCCTTATTTCCTTGTGAAGATCACCCCCATTCTATGTGACATCCTTTGTGCACCAGTTATGGAAGATGATTTGTGAGGCTAGGGCTTGATGAATCCGGAGGACAGTTTTGCTCAAGGCCATGGGAGATCTCAGGTGATTTCTCCACTTTCACTTTACATATTATCAATAAAAGAAGTATTGTCCTGTTCTTGATGTCTTTGTGTTATATGTCTCTTATACATGTTGAATGATCTTGAATGGTTTATTTGATGTTATTTTTATGAGATTATATATGCTAACATGCTGAAATCTAGGACATATATGCTTTACAACTAGTTTGTGTGCTCTAATTTGACTGATTTGAAGGTTCTAGAGCATGAGGAATAGGAGAGGGCTTGCACCCTATGGGATCAACCTCAAATGAAGGACAAATGCGTAAGGTCTGCAATCCTCATTTTTCTAGTTCAAGCATCAAAAATAATAGTTATAGTGCTTCTTGTGATGATATGCCATCAGCTCTGTTAGCTCCCTCAACCCAGGCCTTAGGGTAGCTTTGCTCGTAACAAGGAGGTTAGCTTGTGACTCAGAAAGATTAGCTAAGTGTGAAAACAAGCACATATGAAAAGGAAAAGTCTTAATCATATCATGAATACTTGATAACAATGCAAGATAAGCTCCTATGAATAGAAGGTTAGGATCCAAAATTTAAGCATAAGAAAAAATTTGGAGGGTGGTTGTAGTCACTATAACATTGGCGACACACTGGTAGAACTCCAACTATCTGAATGAATCTTGTCTCCCGCAAAACCAGTCTAACACTTCTATAATTATTGTTCAATTCATTGATTTCCACAACTTCTTCATTTAATTTGAGTTAAATATGTAGTCCCTCCCATTCTCTATATCGATGGCACATTCACCAAGCCAAGTTAAACTGAGTTGTTTCGATTGGGGATGAGGAGCATATAGATTCACAAGTAAAGAAACTGTCAGAGTCTTTGTTTTCATCTCTGGTGTTGCTCTGCTTCCAGCAGGCTTGGAAAATACCCCAACATTGTCACTTTAGGAACACAAACATTGCTCCACTACCAGCGAGCCTCAATAGTACCCTAGCGGAGTTGCTTGCGTCACCTCTATGTGCAAGAAGAATTTCATTTTTTTATTTTTAGTTTATTCTATTTTTATTCCTTTATTTCTTTTTTTTCATAGAACTATGCATATGAAATTATTTATTTCATGAGGCGAAAGATGAATCCTGAGTTATTGAAAGTAGAATAGGTTGCTCCTTCAAAGAAGTATTTTTATATACACCTCTGACACACTTCTTCAGATTTTACTCCCCTCCTTACTCTACTTGACTAGGTTGACAAGGATTAATCAAAAATATAAAAGACCGATTAGAGTAGGCAGTACTAGTAAAATTTTAAGTCTTGTGATTTCATTGCGATTTTCTCCGATAAGGAAACAATTTTCCATCAGAGTATCATCGATTAAAAAAATGAAATATTTACACAAAGGGAGGGAGTAGACAAAAATCAAAGTGTTAATAGTGTTGAGAAAGCTAAGGAGGTGGCAGTTACACAATTTCTCTTATTGTGACATTATATTGTGATGTTTTCGTTATTATTATTAGTTATTTTGATTTATATTTTCTTATCATCAAGACTAATGCCAAGCCAAAAGTAGAAAATGATGCAAGATGTAGGTATGTTGGCATGGAAAAACCCCACTCTTTAGGGAAAACCTAGTCAAAATGATTCGTTAAGTAGATTCAAGATGAGAAGACCAAGACCTTAGACTAGAGACTCCCTCCATCAACTCATCCTTGTTTGTTCTTCCTTTCACTGTGTTAACATAGAGAAATCACCCTTATCTCTATCATGACACCGAGGCTTCCTTACTATTGATTCCACTGAAACCTCATCATGACACTGATATCTTTCACACTACGATGGTACTGTGACTGTGACATACATTGACTGTTGATCTAAAAATGGAACTATTTTTAAATACTGTGCAAAGTATCCATTTCAATTTAATTAAGTGTGCAAAGTATTCTCCATGTCTTGCAAGTTAAAAAAAGTGTTTTTGGTCATTTTTTCTGAGTTTGTGTGGGAATTTGTTATTTAAATTTACTGTTTAATATATCACAGTAGAAATACATAGCAAGAAAAATTCACCATAGCATAACATAGCAAACTGATGAGGCATTTCACCCCTCCTGGGCTACATCTGTCGGTGCAAGGCTCCCCAATGGTATGTCCTTGCTCTATTAATTTTTTAAAAAATGGTTACACAGTGAAATATATGCCTAAATAGGAAAAAAATGTTGTGAATTTGACTTCAGAAGATAGAAATAAGCTAAAAATTGCTTTTGTTTCACCTCAAACAATGAAATACAACCCAATACAGCTCCATCTGCCTGATGGCCCTAGTGGCCCTTTCCTCCTCCCTGAAGAAAAAAAGATTTAAGAACACCTCTGTTCACTCTACAACTTATCCCAAAATCTCCAGAAGGTCGAAGAAACCAAAAATTGACTAAAATTTCATCTTGTTTGGTCGAAAATTGAGAAAGTTATGACCCAAACGAGATTTTGCCCAGTGGCACTAGAAAACCTCCTCCAAAACTGGAGGAACTCCAGTTAGCTCCACCAAAAAAATGCGAACAAATAAGGTTTGTGGAACTGCGTGCTATTTTAGGGGTTAAAATAAATGTAACTATTATTCCAAATTAGTGAGTTCACATACTGAAAGTCTGGGCAGTTAAGTTCTGGCGGATAATGTTAAACCCCGCGCCCTCGGTCACGGCCTATAGTTCACATGTGAAAAGGACTAGCACCATGGTGCTAAGGCCCGTTATTCCACCAGTTTGCATGGGTCTTAGCCCTTAGTCACTACACATGGTCGTGGGACCTTAACTCTTAGCCCTGAGGGCTTGCACCATAAAATTTCGCTCGTTCAAAAATCCTTGACGACTCGACTCTATGTTCTTAAATGCCCAACTCGCCCGATTTTTCAAGTTCTTCCTGTGGTGTAGTGGTCAGGTCAACCCTACCCAAGGAGTTAGGTTGAGGGTTCAACCCCCCTTTCCCTCCAAATTTTAGCATGAACCTTTAACCAATGGCCTGGGGCCACGTGGCACCCTCCAACAGGCCCATAAAAACCTTTAAAAATGAAATTTTTTGCCATATAATTTTTTTTTTTGCAATGAAAAATTATTTTGGTCAAAAAGTCCTGTTTTGGAGGTCATTGGGTGATTTCAAAATTCAATAACTTTCATAGACGACATTGAATTTGAGTCCCGTTCATGGCACCAAAATCAAAGCAACGAGGCCTTTCTGGTTGTTCAAATTGCAACCATTTATGAGAAGTTCCATTTTTGAGCATTTTTTCAACTTGGACATGATCTCCTGATCACACCTCCCCATTGGGAAGCTTTTGGACCCCAAAAGCATTCGGCTACCTGTTCAGAAGATGAGGGTACAGATCCCTCACCTTTTCCACCTCCATCATTTTTTCCTTACTTGGTTTGCTGCCTTTAAGACCAACCCGAAGATAATCAACACTTCCCCTCCTCGAAGTGTGTCCTTCTGTCAAGGATAGCATCCGCTTTTGACTCATCCAAAAATTCTGGCAAGAAATCCTCTATGGATGGCAGCTGAATGTCACTTTCATGATCAACAATTAAAGGAGGTTCATACAAACGTAAATTTTCCACATTCACAACGGAATACATTTACATATATGAAATAAAATCTAGTTGAAAAGCATTATTTCCAACTTTTTTAAGGATCTTGAATGGAACATAATGAATAGGATTTAGCTTTTAACTTCTCCTTTCATTCTTTCCTTACTAATATGCGGCCATACCTCATCTCCTTCTTGAAACTTATAATCAACTCTGTGTTTGTCACGCCTCTCCTTGTACTTGCCTTGACTTTTTTCAAGTTGTTCTTGAACCTGCTGATGTATTAGCTAAATTATTTTAATGAACATGTGAACTTTTTCAATGTCACTATGCCCATCAATGGCAACATCCTTCTCAATAATGAAATCTAAATTTGACTTAGGCAAATACCCAGAACAAGCTTCAAAAGGTGAATTATTTGTAGAAGAGTACTTGGCTCGGTTGTAAGCATGCTGAATGTAGTGCAAGTGCTCATCCCAAAGCTTGGGATGCTTGCTGCAATAACCTCTCAAAATATGTACAATGGTTCTGTTCACTACCACTGTTTGGCCATCTGTTTGCGGATGGAAAGAAGCACTCTTCTTCAACTTGGTGTCCATCATCTTCGATAAATTGGACCAAAAATTCCCAAAATATCTGGAATCCCTCTCACTAACAATAGAAGTAGGCAAGCTATAATGAACCCATACATGTTGAAAATATAAATCAACAGTTTTTTCAGCAGTTATAGATTTCTTACATGGCATAAGAATACACATCTTGTTGAATCTATCAACTACTACATAACGATAATCATGTTGCTTTGTAGATAATGGTAGACCTCCAACAAAATCCATAGAAACACTTTCCCATGGTCTAGAAGGTACCAACAATGACATATATAAACCAAGCTTCCTATTGCTAGGCTTGCTTTTAGCACACAATGAACAACCTCTAATGAAACGTGAAACACTATCTACCATGTGATGCCAATAACAATACCTCTGTAAATGTGCCACCGTTTTTCTTACCCTAAAATGTCTAGCAATAAGAGAAGAATGAGCTTCTCTCATGAAACTTAGTCTCTCCCCCTGTGGCATACATAACTTTCCCATATCAAACAACAAATTATTATGCAAATGACAATCATTCTCCTCAACATGATTCCCTTCACTCAAGTTAGCATACACATACTTAAAATAAACATCTAATGCATACTGTTCTATGTAGCTCTCATGTACAATAGAATCATTCTTAACTAAAGTAGTAGCACTAATAATAGGCCTTGAAAGCATATCAAAAACTTTATTGAAAACACATTTGTTGTACCTTATTACTAAGTGAAATTTTTGTAGGAAACTCATCCATCTGAAATGTCATGACTGCTACAATTTACTTTGTGACTCTAAGTACTATAAAGGCTAATGGTCGGTATGAACAACTGTTTCTTTTCCCATCAAATAGTGTTTCCACTTTTTGACGCTTTTTACCAACACATACAACTCCTTATCATATGTAGGATAATTCACAACAACACCATTAAATTTCTCAGAATGAAATCCGATAGGCTTACCATGCTGTAAGAGAACTGCATCCATGGCATAATCACTAGCCTCGGTCTGAATCTTGAATGGCTATCTCAAGTCCAGTAATGCAAGGAATCAAAATTTTCAAATGACTCATGATTGACATCAACCTTAGGCTTAACCATAAGAAGTACAAAACTCTTACTAGAATTCACTAGCCTTTTTACCTGTCCCGCATTTACCATCGCTATATTTGTCTTCTTGCGATGTGCTCTAACAATAAACTCCTTGCCATATTTAAAAAATATGATACTTTTTTTCATGGCGATGGAAGATCGCTTTCTTGTCAAATAAGTAAGGACTTCCCAAAACAATTCCTAATATATCAAGTGGTACTACATCAAGTTCAACTGTGTTAATAAAGTGTGCAGTAATTGAAAGTAGCAATATGAACTTTCTTGAGACTTGTAAGTTTGCATCCTTGCATATCCACCCAAGTGGATAAGGCTTTGGATGTCAAATGGTATCAAGTTTAAGTTGTTTGACCAAGTCTTCTGATATGAGATTTGCTCGTGACCCACTGTCAAACAGTGTGTCAATTTTTGTATGTTTTGAGACTACCCTCACATGGAACAATTCAATTATTTCTTCCGCATTTGGAGCTTGTACATGACAGTTTGAAGTACTAGTGCTTGGCTTAGTTTCAGTTTCCTTTCCCTTCATACCCTTCAAACCCATGGCTGAAATTTTGGTTTCATCACCTGAATCATCACCTAAGTCTTGTGGTGTAGTTGTCGTAGATGCAATTTTCTTCTTTCCTTTGTTTTTGTTAAACTGAGTTCTTTTTTTAGGATGAAGTTTCCAACAGATTTTCTCTTCATGGCCTTCTCTTGAACAGTGTTTACATATCACTTTCTCACCCTCCTATTTGACTGATGCATTATTTTTTCCTTTTCCCTTAGAGGTTTTATCTTTGTTTTTCCCCTTAAAAGTCTTGTTTCTACCCTCATCAAAAGTGTTTTTCCCTCTAGCCTCTAAATGCGTAGCTTGTAGACAAACTTTGTCTAGACTAGTAGGATTGAACATAAGGATAGTATGTCTAAGGTATTTGTGCAAACCACCTATATATTTCAGCAAAGTATCTTTACTTTGTAATTCTACCCCTAATAAGAGTGCTCTTCTCCTAAACTGTTGGGTGTAGTCTTGTACATTTTGTCCCTTAAGTTGTTTAAAGTTTTTCCAATTCATGATAGCGTTTTGAAAATGAGCTAATGGATAAAATTGATTTTTAATTGCAATAATAAATTCAGTCCATGATAAAGTGATCTTACCATGTTTTTTAATTTCATCCTTGGTCTTGGCTTCCCACCATACCAATGCTGCTCCATCCATTCTCAAAGAGGCTAACTGTATCTTGGTGTCGTCATCATGAACGTTATGTATCCTCAAGTAAACTTCCAACTGTCTTATCCAATTTTCAATTTTCTCTACATTGACATCACCATTAAACATAGGCAACTCAAATTTAACATCAAGCTTTAAAAATGGACTTTTACCAGTGGTTTTAGACTTGTGAGATTGATTCACAGAACTAGAGGATAATGATGTAGAGGAAGAGGATGAAGATGGGGATGGTGGATCACCATTAGCTCCATGTCCTTTCTTTGAATTGTCATCACTTTTATTTCCTCCTAAAGAACCCTCTCCTTCTTTTTGGTGTTTGGACCCTTCTCCTACAAGCCTATCATTCCTTTCTTGGTATAGTATTGTCACCATCTTCGTCATGTCCAAGAAAGCCTTTCAGAACACTCGTTCCTCTTCTTTGGGATCAATGTCTTCAGGATATTCTCCTTCCCTTGAAGACATGCTTGAGGCTTCTTCTATGGCTCTTGGAGGTGGCTCTTTGGCCCTTCTTGGCTGAGGATTACTTTGTGCACTAACCAAGTGTCCTTCACCTCTCTTGAGTTTAACTCTAGTAAGCATCAAAACTTGAAAACAGTCAACTATATCTTTGAAAAAGAAAAAATGTAGAGTAAAACTATAGCTCTGATACCATATGATCTGAAAATATAAATATTTTTAAATGTCATGCAAAGTATTCATTTCCATTTAATTAAGTGTGTAGTGTATTCTCCATGTCTTGCAGGTTAAACAAAGTGTTTTTTGTAATTTTTTCTGAGTTTATGTATGAGAATTTGTTATTTAAATTTACTATTTAATATATCACAATAGAAATACACAGCAATAAAAATTCTACATAGCATAACACAACAAATTGATGAGGCAATTCACCCCTCCTAGGCTACATCTGCCAGTCCAAGGCTCCCCAATGGCATGTCCTTGCTCAATTAATTTTCTCAAAAATCATTACACAGTGAAATATATGCCTAAACAGGAAAAAAAAGCTATCAATTTTATTTCAAAAGACAAAAATAAGCTAAAAAAAGCTTTTGTTCCACCTCAAACAGTGAAATACAACCCAATATAGCTCCATCTCCCTGATGGCCCTGCTGGCCCTTTCCTCTTCCCTGAAGAAAAAATGGCTAAATAACACCTTTTTTCCATATGAAACCTGTCCCAAACTCTCCAAAAGGTTGAAGAAACCCAAAATTGACTAAAATTTCATCTTTTTTGGTCGAAAATTGAGAAAGTTATGACCCAAACAAGATTTTTCCCAGTGGCACTGGAAAACCTCCTCCAAAACTAGAGGAACTCCAGTTAGCTCCACCAAACAAAAGCAGACAGATAAGGTTGGCAGAACTGCGTGCTAATTTAGGGGTTACAATAAATGTAACTGTCAGTCCAAATCGGCACGTTCACATGCCGAAAATCCGGGAGGTTAAGTGCTAGCTGATAATGTTAAACCCCACGCCCTCGGTCACGGCCTGCAGGTCACATGTGAAAAGGGCTAGCACCACACTGCTAAGGCTCGTTTTTCCATCGATTTGCATGGGGCTTAGACCTTGGTCACTACACATGGTCGTGAGACCTTAACCCTTAGCCCTGAGGGCTTAAACCGTAAAACTCTACTCGTTCAAAACTCCTCGATGACCCAACTCTACTTTCTTAGCCACCCAACTCGCCCGACTGTTCAAGTTCTGCTCGTGGTGTAGTGGTCGGGTCGACCTTGCCCGAGGAGTCGGGTCGAGGGTTCAAGCCCCCTTGCCCTCAAAATTTTAGCATGACCCTTTAATCAATGGCCTAGGGCCACGTGGCAGCCTCCGGGCAGGCCACATGGAACCCTCCAATAGGCCCATAAAAACCATTAAAAATGAAATTTTTTTGCGATATAATTTTTTTTTTTTTGCAATGAAAAATTCTTTTGGTCAAAAAGTCGTGTTTTGGAGTTCATTGGGTGATTTCAAACTTCATTAAATTTCACATACGACATCAGATTTGAGTCCCATTCACGACACCAAAATCACAGCGACGAGGCCTTTCCTTTCATTCAAATTGCAACCATTTCTGAGTAGTTCCATTTTTGAGCATTTTTTCAATTTGGACATGATCTCCTGATCAACTGTAGTAGCATTGATCTCCTTGCACTATAGTAGCACCGAGATTGTATTATCATTGTGACTGTGATATAATGACCCTGTAATGCACCAAAATAAGATACCTGTAATGCGAGCTCATATTTTGCAATGATAACGAATCTCTTGCTCTACAATAGTACCAAATACCCTTCCTGAAATAGTCCAAAATGTGTATATTATCACATCTGATCCGGTGTATTGTGGTTGCCAGAAAATGTCTCTATAATAGTCATGCAAATTTCAGACGTGATCGAAGTGCTTGACTGTAATTTATGCGAAGTCCTTATTCTAGCATTTATAGTTGTTTCCCCTTGAATTAATCCGACATGTTTTTATGAGTATTTGTGTCTTCATTTAGGTCGACACAAGTTTGTTTAATAATAATTCCTTTGAAGCCGACTTGAAGATGATGAGGTTGACATGAAGACTTTGATTAAGGGGCCAAGTTTATGACATTGTTGAAGAGGATGACTTGATGGGGGAGTCTTTGAATAAACAATAAATGACTTGAAAACAACCTAAAGCCTGCAATGGAGGCTTGACCTATAATTGACCCAAACATGAAGCCCATGCTTTAATAATTTAATAAAATAATAATAAATCCTTTTGAAAAATTAATATAATAATGAAGACCGAACCTAGTTACATTCTTCAACATAAAGTAGCACAACTTCCTCTTAGATTTCACCATGCTTGCTTCATAAGCCAAACATGGTCTCATGTGAAAGTTATCTTATAACTTGAAAATAAAGGAAATAAAAAGTAAGATGTGGAGAAGAAAGAAAATTAAAATAAAGAAAATAAAAGAAAACAACTAAGAAAAGCAAAGCTACTCTTACTCCTACCCTAAACAGAGCATAGGACAAACTCACGTGAAGTGATACATCCATTGTAGCCATTGACACATTGGCTGGCCTATATGTGAGGGAATGCAAGTCTAGAAATATATTCAATAATAACAATAAAGAAGAAATATAAGACAATGTAAACCAATACGTTCTAATTTTGAAAGTATGGACATAAAAGAAAGAAAGGCACATGAAAGGAATTTTGCCAATGAATTATGGTGTTTCAACGAACTGTGAGCCAAAGACATGCAGGAAAAAACTTGTGAACTCAAAAGATGGGTGAACATATAGAAAGAACAAAATTTTCGTTTTGCAATAATTTTCTCCACGTAAGACTCTTCCAATGAATAATCTATAATATCATGTAATGAAAATGGAGGATGAAAAATTTGTAAGAAAAATGATTCAACACATTTATGATTGGAAGCGGAGTTGACCTTAATAATACGAGAACCTGACATAACCATCAACTCAGGCTGAAGTTCCTTGAAAACTTTGGGAGTTTCCAACTCATCAGAAGATCGATCATCAAATATTGGTGGCTTGGAAAGATCAAGAGTGGGAAACTCGGGATCGTGACCGGATGAATCAATGAAAAGGTCATGACAACCAGGATCATAAGTTTGAATATCATAGATGGAGGTATCCTCATGATCTAATGAATTGTAAAGAGGGGAAGATGAGAAACATAAAATTACCCCCTCTATATTTTTACAACGATGATATGATATATTTGGAAGATCAAGAGTAGAATATTCATCCTATCCACATCTGGATGAAAAAATTACATCCCACATGTTCTACGAATGATGGGAAGTAGTAGCATCATCAAAAACTAGATTTTTAGAAGATTCGACCGAAATGATATAATCGTGGAAAATTTCAGGATGATGCGGGAGAGGTGCGAAAGGAAGAAAGTCATCCTTCATCTCAGATTCTTGTTCAAATATGGGCTCCCACACATAATCATCATAAATGATATCACAATTTGGCTTCTCAACACCAAATCCATCCAACACTTGATCCTCATGAACTTCAAAAGAAATATTTGAAACAAGAGAACACAAAAAATCACAATCTAGAGGATGAGATGGACCAAAGGATGGAGGATGAAGAGATAACACTTCATCATAACAATCAGACTCGTATTCCAAACCTGCGCTAAAATTATGAGTATGTGGGGTGTGAGAAGATGGTGAGACATCAACGAATGAATTCTCAATCTCTCCTGCCTCAGCCTACAGAACTATAGTTGTTTGATGAGAAGGGGATGAAGGGTCACTTGGAACAATAATATTATTCGTTGCATATTTAGGAGCTCTAACATGAAGGTATGTTGGGATTCATTCAAAATATTCAATCTTTTGTGAAATTTCTGAAATCTAAACAATATATTGAAATATCCCTAACAAGAAATTCTGTTCAACTCCATCTTGAGGAAATTCATAACAATAATTCATGAAACGATTGTGAAAATAATGAAGTAATTCATTAGGTGATTTTCACAATTCCAAAATTTTCTTGCATAAAATTCTACATTCATACATATCAAAAGCATGAAACATTTCAATGACAAGATGCTTGAAAGAGTGTATGGAGGCATCTGGAAATGTGTGACACCATTCCCTTACACACCCTTTGAACATGAGAATGAACAACCTACAACCAACATCCTGACAATGGATTTTGTGTTATGTGCGGAATTCAAGAAAACAAGAAGTATACTCAAATAAGGTCGTATCACCCTCAACATTTAATTTAAGAGTTGACAAGTCATATATGATACTCACCAACACTTGCAATTTTTCATTTTTGGTAAAACATTTCGGGGGGGGGGCTATGATTGTGGAAGAAGTCATTACATGGGTTCAGAAATTCAAAACAGACTTGAAGGGCTCAACTTGTCATCTGGCCCTCCTTCTAGTGCCAGAAATGTTGATGGTGTTGGACCCGCCGACATTCAACGAATCTAACCGATATGAAGTCCTAACTAGACCTCATACTATTTGGAGTAGGAAACCCAGCAGTGGGTGTTAATGATCAGCCTTGGTTTTCAAAACACATATAGTGGTGCACAGTGTCTTTGGTGAGAATAACTGTGTGACCCTATGGATAGTCAAGTGTGATGAATGAATGGTTCCAACACATGAAGGGAAAATGAAGTGCACCCCTTGGAAGCTTGTAATGGTGCACAACTTGGAAGGAACACATGAGCAAAATTACATCACATGAACTAACATGCATAATAGTCCATAAGTAAAGGTGTTGAGTTAATACATCAACACACATCTGGTAATATTGATACAAATGAAAACGAAACAATTCATAAGAATATGCATAAGTTAGATAAAATATATTGAAAATACAACATGAGTAGTCCTACTATATCCACCACATATGCATGAAAGCATTCAGAGTTTTAGTTTTATTAAAAGTGATAATTCCAATCATACATACACCATTGACAAACCACTTGCCGCAATAGTGGAACATGAAGTCTACAACACATTCTCCTCTAAATAAGTATACTCCCTCTACGCTATGGAGAAGCCAAGGCTCTCACAAAACTCCCAAGCTCTTCCTAAGCCTAAGCCAGCCAAAATCTTGGCTCCCCAAAACCCGTTACATGAGTTATGAGGATATATTTATAACAAAGGGTGGTGACTCTTCACATGCCCCTTTGTGGCTCTTGGAATCCCCTCGTGAATCTTCAACTTGTTTACAAAATGACTCATTACATTACATTATTACTCTTCACATTCCAATATGGACACTTAGAATTTCACTTTTACAAATAATTACAAATAATATTAAATTTTTCACCCATACCCATATGAGACAAAATAGGGTAGAGATAACTTGACATCCTAACAAGACAAAACACTATGATGCTTTAGTTTGGGTGAAATATAGCTGAAAAAAATTTATTTGATTCTTCTCGGTGACATATTGATGTGAACCTCTGTACTATGTGATGACATCCCTCAACTTCGTGATGGTGTCTGGCTGGAAGCACACTTTATCCTCCATAGAATCTAGGTACAATGACTTGGAACCAGTCTCAAATTCTTGCTCAAGCAGGCAAAACATTGTTCTAATCTAGACTGGACCACTAATGTAGTTCTAAATGTTCTGTCTATTCAATTCAAATTCCTCTTCAGTTGCGATTTGTTTCAGCTGCTCTAATTACTCATCAAGCTCCTTCTGGACTTAATGTTTTCACTTAACTTTGGTGAGTGAGTCGACTGATGGGATCTTGTGGTTTATCACCGTGAAATCAAAAATGTTATATATCTATACATATGAGGCCTGAATAGTTCCAATGAAAGAGGTGATTTGCTTGTTGTTCTGGATCAACATCCGAACTCTCGCATTCTCTAGCTCTACATACCACTATTCATGTACATGGATTACCATTTTGGACTTGATGTTCTCACTTAACTTCGATGAGTGAGTCGACTGATAAGATCTTGTGGTTTATCACCATGAAATCCAAACTGTTATATATCTATAGATATGAGGCCTGAATAGTTTCAATGAAAGAGGCGATTTTCTTGTTTTTTTGGATCAACATCTGAACTCTTGTGTTCTTGGCACAGCTTGTGCTTTTCTTGCAGATCCAATATGTCTCCAGAAGAGAAGGACCCTCTCACTGTCAGGGAGGAGAGTGATCAAGGTGGATATTGGTGGTCACCCTTCTATTCCACTTCGGGCCCCACCATTGTCTCTGTTATAGCATCATTTTTCACCCTCATGTGATTCATGATTGTCTCTTTGGCCTTGGGCACCCATTCCCACAGACTTGAATAAATTTCATAAAAAACAGTGTTTAAAATCCCATATGCGGGTATGCCCAGACTTTTCCCTATGCATACGCGAGTCCATAGATACTTTTCCATGTATGCCATTAAAATCATTAAAAAATATATCAAAATCCCTATTTTTGAGGCTCGGTTGATGATTATTCCCGTAATTCAACCACCTTGGCCCATGGCCAACTGTTTCCAAAAGATTGAAACTAATTTGAGGGAGTATAAAAGCCTCTCATGTGCATGGCCTAAGGGAGAGAGAAAATTATATACATTATACTCTGTTGGAGCCCAATTCAAGTCTGATTTCCCGTGCCTCCTGCACTTCCCAGATTTTTACAGGAAACCCTTGTTTCCTGGAGATGTTCATCATCTTATATGTCATCTCGTGTGCACAAGTCTTGAAAGTATCCTAGCGAGGCAAGGGCAGGGCGGATCCGGACGATGGTCTGTTTGAAGATCGTGGAAGGATTTAGGTGATCTCTCCACCTTTATATTATTGTACATGCTGTTTGTAATGAAGAAGAACCATCTTGTTCCCGAATTCACGTGTTAATATCTGCTTGCATATGTGAAAAGATTGTTAATTAACCATTTATTATTGTTTATATGATGTTTCACATGGATTACATTGAAATTTAGGAAATATATATGCTGTACAACTAGATTTTTGTGCATGTCTCTTCTTGATTTCCAGGTTGAAGAGGAAGAAGGGTTGCTGGGGGTTTGGACCCCGCGGGATCTACATCAAACGTAGGATCTATGGGTGAGTTCTACAATATATAATAACTAGTTTTTAGCATACAAGTGTGGTTGTGTGAGTCCTTCTTGAATAGCATGCCCTGATCTGTGGAGTTTTTTGGCCCAACGACCGCTAGGGAGTTATTTCCCGAAACAGTCTCTTTAAGTTTTTTAGTTTTGGCACAACTTACTATTTCTAACATTTTTTTGGGTCCTGAACTTTCGGAGCCGTTTTGAGGCCCTAAACAAAGTTTTCTGTAAAACCTGGGAGCAACATGGGTTCATGGACTGATTTTTCTCACTCAAATTTTGTATTCCTCGGATAGATCTTTCTAACGAGGTATGGTACGTGTCAAACGGAGATCGTATGCCAAAGGTATGTCCCCGGGAAGTTGAAACACCAATTTACCCAAACATGGCCCATAGTTTTGGCACTTCATCTCCTAGGGTTAGAGTTTTGGCTGTTTAGGATTTCCCATTGTTTCTAAATAATAAATAGGCCCTCAAGCCTCATTGTAACTTAATTCAGAGGCTGGTAGCCGCCACATCTCTTCTTAGAGATAGCTACCAGTGCCCTAGCTATTTTTATTTCCATTTTGTATGTAAGAAAATTTCAGTTTTTTGATATTAATGAAATGAAGTGTTATTTCCATTGCATCTTTGTATTTATCATTATATGTTTATTCTGTTGTGTTCCTGCATAAATCCGGATCAGTGGTATCAGAGCGGTCTGCTTTTTCTCGATCCTTCTTTGCATGTCCCCAACGAGGTCGGGGTATAAGGAGTTAGGGCTCGATCTGGTGGAACCCTTGCAAGATCAGCCTCGCAAACCACGACGGACACCCATGGGGGATGAAAAGAAATATGAGGGAGCAGGAGATCCTATCAAAATATTGCTCGAGGAGGCCCTCGAAAAACAAAGGAATGCAATGATGGATAACTTTGCCTAGATCCTTCAACGGCTGCCCACCAGCGGCGCATCTGCATCCAGCAGCCACTTTGGAGGTGTGACTCCTTTTAAGGTACAAGTAAATTTTTACATTCCCATATTTGAGGGTCAAATAGATGCAGATGTCGTAGATATATGGTTGAATATATTAGAAGGATATTTCTCAGTTCAAGACTTTTCCGACGGGGAGAAGATTATTTTTTCACTCCTCAAAGTTGTCCCCCATGTCAAGGACTGGTGGGAAACCCACTGTGAGAAAAAGGACGAGACAAAACCCTCTTTGTTCTCGGTCGTACCCACTTGGAATTATTTCCGAGATTCCATCAAGGAACAATACTATCCCATGGGGAGCTATGAGGAAAAGTACATACAATGGACCACGTTGTGACAACAAAGGGATCAAGATGTGCATGAGCTGACGAATCTGTTCCATACCATACGCACAAAGTTGGGTATCAAAGATTCAAAGAAATATCTAGTGCTAAAGTATCACAGTTGTCTGCATAGATACATTTAGGAGGAAATTGAGTTCCTCGACATGTCCTCGCTTGGTACGACATACCAGTATGCTGCCAAGATTGGGTAGAAATTCAAACAGAAGAAGCGAGACTTTGGATATGTGAATCAAAAGCAAGGGAAAGTGCTCCCAAACCATAGAACAAAGGACAGAGCCAAGGCATGGTGACTCAAGACAACTTGTCGAAGCCACAAGCAAAGAACAACACTGCAAAGCCAAAGAAGGACACGAAAAAGTGGTGTGAGTTCCATAAGAGCTCCACTCACAACACAAGTGAGTGTCGGGCCAAGTAGTTGCTGATGCCCGAGATGAGGGCTTCTGAGTCAGATGCATGCTCTGACTCTGAATCATAACCTGACAAGGGGAATGGAAAAGGGAAATAGATTATTGATGCAAAGCCCAATGCCACTGTTTCCACTATGAAGATCCAAAAGGAGGAACCGGAAGATCCAGAGGAGGAGTAACGTCTCTTCCACTCCCAAATGTGGGTATAGGGCTCCCCAGTATAGTTCATTGTCGAAAATGGGAGCCAAAAGAGCCTCATTTCAGCAGACGTCGTGAAGCGGTTAGGCTTTCCGACCACAACTCACCCAAATCCATACACCATCGGGTGGCTTCACCAAGGACAAGATATCCGCGTCAGCCAATAGTGTCGCCTTCCCTATAACATCAAGCCCTTCACGGATGAGGTATTATGTGACATTGCTCATGTTGATGTTTTTGATGTATTATTAGGACAACTATACTTATGGAAGTGTCATGCTGTGTATGAGTCTCATCCTCGCACTGTTATTGTTACTTTGGGAAATAAGCTGTACAAGATACCAGAGGTACCACCTCCTGCCACTATCTCTTTGGTTACTGCAAAACAATGCAGTAAGCTCATTTCCCAAACCAGGAAATTTGTTTTCCTGATGATCCGCCCCTAGGGAAAGAAGAAGACTGTGGCCACGACCTCCAAACAAGGCTCCTTGGCATGACAACAAAAAATGGATAAGTTTGTGGAGGAGTACAGGGAAATCTTCACCTCACCCATAGGGGTTCCTATGCACTGTTAGTTCAAGCACCCGATTGATCTGACCCTAGGTGTACCGCTACCAAATGGACCGATCTATCAATGCTCTATTTTGGAGAACGATGAAATCAAGAGGCAGATTTAGGAGCTACTACAGAAAGGTCACATCCAACCAAGTTCATCGCCCTATGGGAGCCCGATCGTGTTGGTACAGAAGAAGGATGGGACGTGGAGACTCTGTATTGACTATCAGGTGCTGAACAAGATCACTGTCTGGAATAGGTACCCGATCCCATGGATTGATGACCTTCTGGACCAACTCAAAGGTGCAAAATATTTCAGCAAGATTGACTTGAAGTCTAGGTATCACCAAGTACCAATCAAACCCTCCGATGTGTGGAAGACTACTTTCAAATCCAAGGAAGGCCTTTTCGAATGGTTGGTCATGCCTTTCGGGTTGAAGAATGCTCCCGCAACCTTCATGAGGATTATGGATGACATCTTGCAACCATTCACCAACTCATTTGTAGTGGTGTACTTGGATGACATTCTGATCTTCAGCCAGACTTGGGAAGAGCACCTTCACCACATCTGACAAGTCCTCCAAACACTACGGAAAAACAAGTTGTGTGCCAATTTGGAGAAGTGCACTTTTGGCATGACCCAGGTTCAATATCTGGGATACATTATTGATGAAAGGGGGGTGCATGTGGATCCAACCAAGATTCAAGTCATTCGGGATTTGCTAGCCCCAACCACTATAACAGAGCTTTGCAGCTTTTTAGGTATTGCTAATTTCTACCGTAGGTTCATGTTGGGATTCTCTCATATCACTTGGCCCTTGAGTCACGTCACCAAGGGTGGAGCGAGAGAAAAATTCTTTTGGTTGGAACCTCAATAGAAGGCATTCACATAATTGAAAAATCGCCTCTGTTCTACCCAAGTGCTCACATTACCAGACTTGCAACAGCCATATTTGAGATCAAGACAGATGCCTCTGACTATGTCATTGGGGCAGTTCTTACTCAACAGGGACATCCAGTGGCATATCACAGTGAGACATTGTCTGACATAGTTTGCAAGTATCCCACTTATGACAAAGAAATGTATTCCATTGTGCAAGCTTGTCGAAAATGGAAGCATTACATTTTTGGGAAGGAAACAATCATCCACACAGACCACTGGCCCCTGCAGTTCATACAGACACAAGGGAAGTTGTAGAATGATCGCCATCAAAAGTGGTCCACATATCTGCAAAATTTTCATCTAAACATCAAGTACAAGAAGGGTAGCACAAATAATGTTTCAAATTTCCTCAGCCGACCATCGATCGTGGTTCTCACCACCATTCTCAACTTTTGTGGGAATGCGACTTTTGATTAGCTGCTTCTCTACGAGAGCGACCCAGAATTCAGCCACACTTACAAGGCACTCTTGGGGGGTACGCAAGTTCCAAATTTTCACCTCCAAGATGCACTTTTATGTCACCTAGGACACCTTTGTGTTCCTTCAAGCGAGCATGCCAAGATGATATGGGAAGCACACTACATTCGAGTCGTTGGGCATTTTGGGGTTGAGAAAATAGTAGCAGTACTGCAGAAGTATTTCTATTGGCCGAACCTTCGAAAGGATGTCGGGAAGCACATCAGATCCTGCACTTCTTGTGCCATTTCCAAACCGACCATCAAGAAGCAAGGCCTATATACTCCACTACATACCCCTTGTCGACCTTGGGAATACATCTTCATGGATTACATGTCGGGCCTGCCTTCTACTAAGCATGGAAATGACTGTGTTTTCGTGGTTGTTGACAGATTCTCGAAGATGGCCATTATGGCGGCCTGCAAGAAGAATATCACAGCAGAATCCACTGCTAAATTCTTCTTTGAACAAGTGTGGGTGCACTTTGGTATCCCACAGTCTATCATATCATATCGGGATAGCAGGTTCCTCAGCACATTTTGGTCCAACCTTTGGTCAATGCTGGACACCAAGCTCACCAAGTCCACAACTTTCCATCCCCAAACAGATGGCCAGACAAAGGTCGTCCATAGAATGATTGTACACATTTTGTGCATGTACAATTCAAAGCATCCACACACATGGGACGAGAGCCTCCCCTATGTAAAAAATAGTTATAACCGGGCTCTCCACAGTTCAATCGGCCATAGCCCCTTTTAGGTGGGCTTGGGATTCCAGCCACTATGTCCCATTGACGTAGCCATGCCATTTTCTGCTACTCAGGCCGATTCGGCTCATGTCCAGTCTGAAGTTGACAAAGAAAATAGCTTCATCAAGTGCATTCAACACATCTTCCAATAGGTTCATGACATATTGGATAGAGCCAATGCTAAGTACAAGCAACGCCATGATCAACATTGGGTGCCACACAACTTCCAGGTGGGTGACAAAGTATGGCTACATTTGCAGAAGGAGCGCCTCACTAGACCCCATCACAAGCTTCGCCTGCTCCGATACAGGCCGTACACCATCACCAAGGCTGTATGGAACAATGCCTTTGAGCTAAGTATTCCATCGTTCCTTGGTCTGCACCTAGTATTCAATGTGGACAACCTTCGTCCTTACTTCCCACCTCTACTGGACACCTCCAACATTGAAGAAAAAATCACACCAACAAAGTTAAACCCAGACTGCATGGAATAGGGCACCACAGATTGTATCATGGACATGAAAATCAAGAACACTCACCAACAAAAGATCCAACTATATCGAGTTGTAAAAGCTGTCCAACTCCTACACCAAGGAAAGTGGTTCACCAGGGACCAAATTTAGCAAAAATTTTCTCATCTCATGGAGGAACTTAACGTAATGGGGACCATTTCTTCCTAAGGGGGGAGGAATGATACAGGTGGATATTGGTGGTCACCCACCTATTCCACTTGGGGCCCCACCATTATCTCTTTCAATTTTTCAGTTTCGGCACAACTTACTATTTTTAACAGTTTTTTGGGTCCTGAACTTCCGGAGCCATTTTGAGGCCCTAAACAATGTTTTTTGGGAAAACCGGGAGCAACATGGGTCCATGGACTGATGTCACTCACTCAAAAATTGTAGTCCTCGGATACATATTTCTAACGAGGTATGGTACGCATCAAACAGAGATCGTATGCCAAAGCTACGTCCCCGAGAAGTTGAAACACCAATTTACCCAAACGGGGCCCATAGTTTTGGCGCTTCATCTCTTAGGGTTAGTGTTTTGGCTGTTTATGATTTCCCATTGTTTCTAAATAATAAATAGGCCCTTGAGCCTCATTGTAACTTAGTTCAGAGGCTGGTAGCCGCCGCATCTCTTCTCAGAGATAGCTACCAGTGCCCTAGCTAGTTTTATTTCCATTCTGTTTGTAAGCAAATTTTAGTTCTTTGATATTAATGAAATGAAGTGTTATTTCCACTGCATCTTTGTATTTATGGTTATATGTTTATTCTGTTACGTTCCTGCATAAATATAGATAATAGAGGTACCAAAGAAGAAGACAGAAGAAATATTACATAGAGGACAAAGAGAAGAAGGGTGAAACCCCTTTATTTGGAAGGATTAGAAGGGAAGAGTTTTCTAATACTCTTTCTGAAGCCATGTATGAGCTGAAGGAAGAAATCTGGGGAATGGGAAGGGAAGGACATTCAAATCCCTCAAGGATATTCTCATATCAAGGGAGCTCCAGTACTTCCTATTTTGTGTGTGAGCATTTATCCACACAACCTGATCTGCAACGCTATAATGTGCCCACTTTCTTGTCAAAGGAAGAAGGAGGAAGAGGAACACCAAAGGGGGGAACTCTTGGTGGATATATCCAAGAGTATGAATCTCAGGCAAGGAGATTCAGAGAAAATCTTAGTTTTCCAAGGTTCTGTCGGCTTAAGGAAGAAAGGAGATCCTACAACTATGATAGAAGAAGAGGGGGCATGCAGCCCACTTTTGGTAGATTTTCTCTACCTATTTTTGATGGACAACCTAAGAACTCAGCCCAATCTTGGGTAGGGAAGTTTGACACATACTTGTAGTCGCATCAGATGGGAAGATCCATGAAGATAAGTCCATTTCAGAAATTTGTTGGAGGGGTTAAAGATCTGCCCCATGATTTTCCAAGGGCAAAGGCCTTACTTCAACAAGAACATTCCTCTCAAGAAGAAGACATGAGTATCCTTTCCTCAAGAAGAAATCAAAAGAAGAGATATCTTATTGATGAGGAGAAGAAAGGAGAAGAACTGAAATGTTCCTCCAACACTGTGACAGTAGGAGGAGATCTATTTCTGTTGAAAGATGGAGATGAATCCATTGCTTCCATTATGAGGGCTCTTGTATCTTTTTAAGAAGGCCCCAAGGATCTGATACATGAAGGAGATGAGCAGCAAGTGTCTATGCTAACATACAATAAGACAAAACAAAGGAAGGGTCATAACACTATCATAGCAAGAGATGATCCACTGGTGCATGAAGAAGAGAAGGGAGAAAATGTTCCAATCAAGAGCACTCTTGCATATTTAAGACATCACATTATCATGGAACTTCCACATAGAAATCAGAGGTGAACTTACACAGCGGGAGTAAGGAGATGTTGTTCCCATTTGGCAAGCTTGTGAGGATGAACCATGAGGCATCACTGTCTTGTGGAAAACCACCTGGAAGACCACTTGATTCAGAGTTGGTGGAAGGTGTATCACCTCTTGGTGCTCCACTCATAAATAAAAGAAGGATTGGAGCATTACGATACAAAGCAACAATGCTGGAAGGCTTGGGTAAGCTCAAGAAGAGGGGAGGTCTTGTTCCCTTATCATCACCACCCATTCTCCTATATGGATCTACGCTGTGGGAGGAGAAAAATGGAAGGATTAGCCTCCCAACACACACCTTTCGCATAGGATATGTCAAGGAGAAAGGGAGCAACATGACAGACACTTCTGTTGATACATCATCAGCGTTGTCACTATTGAGGAATATAGATCTGTATTGGAGATCCCAACTGCTAGTGGATTATTCCAAAGATCTGCATACATTTACGATACTTGATGACCAGTGGCAAGAAGAGAGCTATTCAGTCCAAGAATAGGTCATCTATCATCATGGTAGAGTCTTCTTGTATATAGCCTCCAAGCTCAAACAGAAAATACTACAAAGAACTTACAAAGAGTTCTATTTCAACCATATGTACTCCATGAAGATCTACAACATCATCATGAGAAGCTTTGATTGGGAAGGCTTGAAAGAAGAACTGTATCAACATTTTCAAAGATGCATGAAGTATGTGGAGTTTGGGTAGCAACATGACTCCATAGGAGGGTTATTTCAGCCATCCTTTCCTTCTTTGAAAAGAAGAGGAATATCCATGCACAACTCCATGTGTATGAGAGGTATTGATGGTGAGGAATATGATTATGTAAGTCAAGTTTTATTTTTTGATTATACATATTCCTTCACCATGTTTATGCAGGCCATGGCTCCAAGGAGGAGTTATATATCATGTAAATCTCATGGCAAACAGTGGGCCACTCCAATTTCTAAATATGGCCACTCCCTCGATGAACAAAGGGAGATTCTCTATCATGATGGGTGCTTCCCCGAGGCACCAAACTTATCTCACACTTTCAGCCATAGTGAGATTAACATGGGCAACAAGAAAGTGGTGGGAGGACCACTTACCACATCATGATCTAATGCAGGCAGGAGATGCCCTGTGCTGGTACCATATGTGGGATTATGACCCACCTCCTCTTGTTCAAATTTGTGTTTATGTATTTGTAATTTTGCTTCCATACATGGATGATGTACTTGTCCTATTTTTGGATTTGTATGGAGGGAGAATAGGAGGCATGTGTGTACCACATGGGATGGAGACTCTCTTTTTATAATTTTCTACATATTTCAGAGAGAGTAGGGGTTCAACCATGTTTGTTTCAGTGGAATTCTTGACACCTTTTGGGATGGATTATGTACATATCATGGTGATTTTGGAGAGACAAATCATGGAAGGATGGATTGGTGAACACTCAACTTATGCGGAAATCTGGATCCTTGATGGTGTCACCAATGGGGAAGAAGAAGTGTTGCAGCACTCACCCTATCAGTTGCTTGAGGAAAAGCAACATTTTCGAGGGGAGGCCTGTAATATTCCCAATTAGCCCACGCTAATGGGAATATTCAATTTTTCTTTGTCTTATCTTGATTTTCATGTTGATGAATAAAATGTGAAGGAGGACATGTAAAACTCCTAAAAACATCAAAATAAATCAATGCCGAATGTAAACAAGGCCAAATCTGGGCCATTTTATAAAACACACTTAAGTGTGAAAGAGGCCGGAGCAATTGACTGGGTCAATAGGAACAAATCCACAACGCTGTCTACATGTAATGTATCTCCTAAAGGCACAACACATTTCATGTTGGAGGCCACTGATGTGAATGAAGCTAAATCATCAAGGTGGTTTAGGGTTTGACAATATTTCCATGTTATAAAAGGAAGAGGAGGACACCAAGCAGAGGGTTGATAATTTGATATTGCTGAAGGTATTGTCTGTTTAGACATCCCTCATTCTCTAGCTGTTTAGCTGAGAATAGTGTTGTTTAGCACTTGGGTGTTCCTGGTCGGGAATCCCACCTCCTTCCTTGAGAAGCTCTTGGAGGAGAGTTGTTCTATCTCGTCCACTATTAGGCTTTAGGCCAAGCTTCATCTTCCAAAAACAACTCAGATCCTATTTAGGATTTGTTTGTCCTTGTAAGTTGCAACAGTGGAGGCTAGATCTACTCAGATCTAAGCCAATCTAGTGCCTCTTCTCAGTGAGTGTTTCTTTTAACCTCTTGGAAGAGTGTATTGGATCATTAGAGCTTCATTTTCAGATCAAAGCATCAGGCCTAATCATTAATAAAGCTAATAGTGTAGTTTCCCTTCCATAACTGTGTTATTTGCAAGAGGACAGTTGCAGGGTGTTTTAACTGCTTTTTGGAGGAGAGGTCTCCAATGATAGATTTCTCCCTTTCACTGTGGTGATCCATGGATTGGCCATCCAATCCATGTCTATTTCAGATCTGATTTACTTGTGCTTCTATTTACTGCAGAATTCCTGAATATTACTGCAGATTTGTAGTTCTAGATCTCATATCTACTCTTATACATGCATGTTTTGGTCAAAACCCCAAGGGGAATTTGTAGAGGAACTCATCTAGTGTATAGATCTGATATAGATATATCCTTTTGTACAAAGATCTGTTCTAGATCTGAAATGTAATAAACAACTACTTCATCCCATAAAATAATGTTGTCAAGTTTTGCAGTCTCATATTGTTGTTGCAACACCTCAATCTTGAGGGATTCTTTCTGTAAATCTTCTATTTCTCTCTTATACACTGTATGGGCCACATTATAGATCTGCTTTGCTGATGTACATGTAATTATTCAGCCTCCATATAGTTATTCTTCTTTAACTTAGATGAACTGCGTTATTTTTGAAGCAGTCTTTTGCATATAGCTGCAGCCCCTCTCATTGGGTGTTTTTTAGCTAGACTAGGTTGTGGGAGATCTGTTTAACCCACCCAGTTTGATTTTTTTTTTCTCTCCTTTTGGATTCAGATGTTAGATGAGATGATCTGAGGGATCCAGGAGTTGAAAACTCATTTCAGTGCACTGAATTCTTAGGAGTGTATTATTTCAACATGATTGATGTGTGATTCCCATTTTACGATATTACAGTGGTATTAGAGCTAGTTGTAATATCCCAAAATAGGGAAAATAAGCAGCATTGGGAATATCTTAAAATATTCCAAAATGGGACTGCTAAGCAATGCATTCATAGAAAAATGCATTTCCAGAAATGTAAGCCATAATAATGAAAAAAATCACTTGGATCCATGAGATATATCCATCTATCATCCAAGTCCAAGAGGAGATCTGAAACAAAGGAAACTAGGTGAGGTAAACAGACATCCCACACTAGTATAGCGGAAATGACCAAAAACCCCAAACACTGCTACTCAGAAATAATACAAAAAAGAGGCTGCGTAGTCCTAAGAGGGTTTCAAATCAGAAAATAGGAGAACAAGAATATCTACTCATATATTAATCAATGATGTTGAATAACTGATATATAGTCTCCTTATACAAAATACAAGAAAACCCGGAAAGGGTTTCTTGTCATACACTCTGCATACAAATGTGATCTTCAGAAAATTATTGAAGAATCACTACAACACTGAAGCATAAGAATGTATAAGTCTGAAATATGTTTGTTCTAATGTATATCCCTCAAGGGCTTCCTCCCATTAAAGGTTAAACCTTTCAATCACAAGAAAACACTGCAACGGAGCCACTAGACCATCCACTGAAGCTGCCTCCAAAAATAATTTATTCCCTAGCTAGAAAAATGCTGAGAATGTTGGGGAAATGATTTTTATGCTACCACAGATCTGAAATGAGCTCTATAAATCTCCAAATAGCTCTCTCAAGTGAAGGAAACCTTCCCCCAATGAGAAACTAGCTCAGAAAGTGGGATTCCAATCCCTTCCATTGCTGCACCCTGCAACACTACACAATCACCTACAAAAACTGCGCTGATGAAGTAGGCTGAAGCTTGGCCTAAAAAATTGATGTGGAAAATGAATGAAAACTCTCCCAAGAGGCTGCTCAATGAAAGAGGTGGGATTCCCACTCGGGAACACCCGGTGCTAAACAGCACAGCAATCCTGCTAAACAGCAAGAGGAAGAAAAAAGTCTGAGCAGACAAAATAATAATCTAAAACATGAAAAATAAAGCTGCCATCCTCTTCCTTAAATAAATTATGAGTTTTCTTGTCCTTGGCCCCACTCAACTAGGTCATCTCCATCAAAATATTCATCTCCCTCCAAAACTGCGTTATTCCTTCTTTGATTCCTTCTCCTCCACAACTGCGTTGTTGACTTAGTCAAAGTGGACTGAACCAACCTGATATTATCCCTGTTCACGCATGGAGGTGTTTTATTAAGCTGTAAGGAGTGTCTCCTTTCACACTTGGAGTGTTTTTATTCCTCCTTAGGAGACTTATGGGCTTTTCTACCCATTTATTCACCGGTTAGAGATGCTTCTAACTCTAATGTTCCAGTTAGATTTGAAGCTAAAATTTGGGAACATTACAACCCTCCCCTCCAAAATATTTTCTTTTCCTCAAGAAAATATATAGGGAAAGAAAATTTTCTCCCCTCCTCCTCTTGTGGCCTCCTATCAATGGCCTCCATCACTGCATTAAGATAATCTGTAATAAAACTGTCACCCAATGTTTCCTCCCAAGTATGAAAACCCAAATGGTTTAGATCAATCAAAGGTGGAAAGTGTGAATGGAAAATTTCTTGTTGTCCCATGGCCTCCAAAAAGTAGGAGTGGTAACCAACATAGTGAATGAGTGCCTCCCTCACCCATGCTATCATCCAAATGAAATGAGCCATCCTATGTAGCTCATCAAAAGAATCATCAACCCCGGTTTTACACAATGTCTTGGGGCTGCATGGAGAGATGGAATTCTGCCATCCAAATGGTTTCTCTCTCCATTTATGGTAAACATGGGGCTGCCTCTGTCCTTGGGTTGAAATAGCATGGCCTCCAAGAATGGCTAAATTTCCCCCATCAAAAAATTCAGCCATGAAGCACCTCCTCAAGTTCTTCAAGTGGTTCCTCCCACAAGAAGGGAAAAAATGTGATGTGGCAATCATGGTTTGCCCATGGTTCCTCCTAAAATGTACAACATGTAAATTGGGGAGAATCATGCTCCCAATGGGCATCTCTACCACCTCCCGCACTCTCCAAGCAAAAATTCCCATGATCATAAACATATCAGCAATATATGGAAGAAAAGTACAATGAGAACGAGTTGCAAAATGACAACCGGAGAGTGGTCCATAGTTCCACCAATGGAACCAACGTAGAAGCCTTGACCTGCATCAAAACATAGATTAACAAGTTCTTACCCAGCCACTTGTTTGCTGCCACAGCCATCTCATAAGATGAAAACATGAAGATACAATGTGGCGTCAATGGTGCACACCAAGAATCATGTGGCTTCCCCCACAAACCTCCAAAGAGATAGCCAAAAATCAATGCTATAAGTAGCTACAAGTACATCATCATACAATATGCAAGAAGAGATAATTCTTCTTGATACATCATGCTGCTCAAACAAGGAAACGAACTACAATATAAAATGTGAAATTATACCTCCTCCATCATGTACTTGAGATCTTGAGCTGAAATGGCTCAACTGGAATCTTTCCCTCACCTCCAATGAGCAGGGAAGTGGCTGTGACCTCCTATCTATGACCATCCGGGCTATGCATCTCTCCATATGCTCAAATATGTCATGCTGGATGCCCTCCCAAGTGAACTCCTCAGCCAAATAAATGTATGCATCATAATGCATGGAAAGGAATTCCTCATGTGCTGCAAGTAGCAACTTCTCCTTGAGACTAGCGGCTCTAGTCAAGAAGACATTTCCATGTGAATAGATGACCATATCATCCACCATATACTTATCATCTCTATCCAAGTCATCAAGAATCATGCATGCACCAAGATCCTTGGAGTACTCTACTAAGAGATGAGATCTCCAATAAGGATCAATCCTCCTAAGAGACAACGCTGGTGATCTGGCATGTGAAGCTCTCCTCATGTTGCTGCCTGCTACTTTAACATCCCCCATGCCAAATTTCTCCTCCAAACCCTTCACCTCTACAAAATCCAAGAGTGGTGTATCCAAAGACAATATGTCTTTTATCAAAACTAGATCCGGGGGCCTCCCAGGTGGAATTCCTCCATGTAGTGAGACATCAATGTCAAGAGTGGAATGTACATGTGGTTGGGAAACCTTGCCCTTGCCTTCACAGCGTAATACAGTCTACATCCTCTTTGCATTAGCTCTATGAAAGAGAGAAGGGTGTGTGCCTCTCATCAAATGATGCTACTTTTCCTTCCTACCTCCTCCTTCCATCTGCAATGCTACACAATCCTGCTGCTCACTGATTGTGCTTTGACCTCCATGTATGAGATCCTGGGGAACTTCTTGCAAGAATACACGAATCCCTCTTGTTGGAGCATGTTCTCCTCCTCCCTCTGCATGAGGTACTAGATGTGCTCTAGATGTCACAGCGTTGTTTCCCTCATCTTCATCAATGTGTATGGGCAACATCTCAACAATTGGATCCTCTTATGAAAAAGAGATCCCCATGCCCTCTTGTTTAGGAATATGAACTAGAGGTCTTGCCTTTAATAATGTGTAATGCAAGATGCTAGCTACTCCCATGGTTTTATGAAGTGGATTCTCCTCCATCACATGCAAGGTTTTTTTTCTCTCAATCTTTTCTTGCTCATGTGCCTTAGGAAGTTTCCCATCAAATCTTCCCACCAATGTTTCAATGAATCTTTCATAAGAGGAAGTGTTTGCATTTTTCAAAGAGCAAGATTAAAAATTCCACCATGTATGGGCCTTACCTCTAAAATTCAGCGCTGCAATTATGATGGCTTCATCTTCAGAAATGTGGTGTTGCTAAAAATAGGAGTCTAGCTCCTTCACCCAAACCCCAGCTGAACATGTAGGTGACCCTGCAAAATCAGATAGAAGGAATATATCTACATCCTGCTGCTTGCTCTCCTCCACCTGGACCTTGAAAAACTCTTGGAAATTGGTATGATCTCTAAACCTCTCAGTTTGAGATTCATACTCCTGCAAAAAATCACTAAGAGTTCCCCTCTTAGGTATTTTCCCTCCTCTCATCCATCTCAAGATAGATCTGGGCACTTGACCACGTTGTGCATCATGGTGTGTAGCTGCATGCTCAAACTCACCATGTGAAAATATATATTCATCTCTATATCCAAAATCCTTTGGAGATCCCATCTCCATTCTCATTTTCTTCAGCTCTCGTTGAAAGCTTTGCATAGATTTTGGAAGAAGCTTTGTAAGCTTGTCTTCCTTTCTCCCTTCACATACTGAAGCTTTCTCTTTTCTGTCCATCTATCCTGAAAGTGTAATGGCCTAAGATCCATAGGCTTAGTCAAGATTGAAGCTTTGATACCACTGTAATATCCCAAAATAGGGAAAATAAGCAGTATTGGGAATATCTTAAAATATTCCAAAAATGGACTGCTCAACAATGCATTCACAGAAAAACACATTTCCAGAAATGTAAGCCATAAAAATGAAAACCATAACTTGGATCCATGAGATATATCCATATATCATATAATTCCAAGAGGATATCTGAAACAAAGGAAACTAGGTGAGGTAAACAGACCTGCCACACTAGTATAGCTGAAAATGACCAAAAACTCCAGACACTGCTACTCAGAAATAATACACAAAAGAGATTGTGCAGTCTTAAGAGGGTTTCAACTTAGAAAATAGGATAAAAAGTATATCTACTCATATATTAATCAATGATGCTAAATAATTGAGATCTAGTCTCCTTATACAAAATACAAGAAAACCCGGAAAGGATTTCTTGTCATACACTCTGCATACAAATGTGATCTTCAGAAAAAAACTAAAGAATCATTGCAACACTGAAGCATAAGAGTGTATAGGTCTGAATGATGTCTTATATTATGTATATCCCTCAATTTATTCCTCCCATGAAATGTTTAACCTTTCAATCACAAGAAAACACTGCAACAGAGGTACTAGACCATCCACTGAAGCTGCCTCCAAAAATAACGCATTCCCTAGCTGGAATAGTGCTGGAAATGTTGGGGAAATGAGTGGTCTGCTACCACAGATCTTAAATGAGCTCTAGAACTCTCCAAATATCTCTCTCAAGTGAAGGAAACCTTCCCCCAATGAGAAACTAGCTCAGAAAGTGGGATTCCAATCCCTTCCACTGCTGCACCCTACAACACTGCACAATCACCTGCAAAAACTACGCTGATGAAGTAGGCTGAAGCTTGGCCTGAAAAATTTATGTGGAAAATTAATGTAAACTCTCCCAAGAGGCTCCTCAAGGAAAGAGGTGGTATTCCCACTCAGGAACACCCGGTGCTAAACAACACAGCAACCTTGCTAAATAGCAATAGGAAGCAAAAAGTCTGAGCAGACAAAATAATAATCTAAAACATGAAAAATAATGTTTCCATCCTCTTCCTTAAATAAACTATGAGTTTTCTTACCCTTGGCCCCACTCAATTATGTCATCTCCATCAAAAGATTCATCTCCCTCCAAAACTGTGTTATTCCTTCTTTGATTTCTGCTCCTCCACAACTGCGTTGTTGACTTAGTCAAAGTGGACTAAACTAACCTGATATTATCATTGTTCACACATGGATGTGTTTTATTAAGCTGTAAGGAGTGTATCCTTTCACACTTGGAGTTTTTTTATTCCTCCTGTTACATCATTTTTTGGTCATCTAACCTATTACCATTAGATGGACCGAGGTACACCATGTAAGACCAATTTTACTCCAAGTAAAATTTCTTTCACTATGAAAATAACTTAGTAAATCACCTTTATTAAGTTTTTTATGGTCTAAACAGGAAACCCCATAAGGAAATATTAAATAAATATACATTTGTTTGATTTTACTCAAGAAATAATTAGTTAAACAAAAGTTTAATTAATATTTCTGGTTATATTTAACCCAAAACAAGGAAATTAATTAGATAAATAATTATTTATCTTATTATTTTCTAAAGAATAATTGTTTAAATCTTATTTAAATAATATTCTTTGTTAAATATGACTAATTCACCCATAAATAATTAAATAATCATTATTTGTTTGATCATTACTCAACCATTTCCTTAAAATGATAAATAAATCATTTATTTATTTATTATTACTTAATCACATCCTTAAAATGATAAATAAATCATTTATTTATTTATTATTTACAAATAAGGGGATTTGACTCAAGTCAAATACCTTTTCCCTCCAACAAATATAATAAAATATTACATAAAAGTTGGATCTAGATTTGGTTAATAATATTTTAACTATGCACCAATTTCTAGACTAACTTAATATTTTGTTATAAATAGAAGGGTTTTCCCATTCATTTGTCACCTTTTGTTACCTAAAGATCACTCTGGATCTCAACAATTGGTCTGGCTATTGATCCATTATCATAGCCATACTTTTCCATTTTTGTCTGGGTTTTCTACACCATCAAGAGAGAGAAGTTTTAAATCTGAAGTGCTGAGGACTCACAAGAACCCATCCCATTGAGGAGAACAGGGAACACCCTCTTGTGTTTTCCTCCCAGGTGCCATTAATAAAATTATTCATTGGATATATTCTTGCCTTGTCTATTGGATCTATGGAGTAAATCTTATTTTTCTACTATTTAATGTCTTCTAATGCATAGATCTAGATTTTTGTAGCATTTGTCTTGATCATCTAATTGCAGATTTGAAGATATTAGCAGTCATTTCTACTGTTAGGGCTATACGTTATGTGTATCTAAAGTGGTATTTTTTCGTACACTTCAAATAAAGATTCATACTAACAACTGGCGACTCCACATGGGTTTACCATTACGACCACTGCCATTTTTTTGATCCTTGCATATCCAGCTGCTTCAAAACCTAGGATTTATATTCAACCCCTTTTTATTATTATTATTGATGTTTCTTTTAATCCATAAAACCCTAAAACAATAAAAATTCTGACTTCCGCGTGTTTTCGGACCCATTGTGCAGGTGACAGACATCAGCCGCAGCTGAGATGACATTTTTTTCTGAAACCTGTCGCCAAGAGTGCCTGAAGTGCAGGTCACACTTTTCTGCCCAAAACCTATGACCTGGACCTCCAGGGTGCACTTTACAGCCCAAAAAGTGCGACCTCTGCTGAAAACAGGCCAAAAACTGTGACCTGGACTTTTTGGAGGGATTTTTCTGAAAGTTTTATGGGTTCTGCTGAGCCTCTGTTCAGGGTTGACTGACCTCCATATCTACCCATTTTGGACCTGTACTTGTTTTTTTTCACTCAAATAAGTGGGAACCTAGCCCCCTAGGGCTTCAGTACCCTCCACTTTTTGTGGAAGAGTGTTTGCTGTTGTAGGTTGTCTGAAATTTCATAGTCTTCAGCCATTTTTTCAGATCTGATACCTCATCTTCAGATCCACTTCAGATTGGCTTGTTATCCATTCAAATCTCCTCTTTTAGCTTTGTTTGGGTTTTCCCTTAGGGGGCACTCCGCTTCCTTCCTAGAGGTAGCCTTTCGCCACCTCTTTTTACAACAATTTTTCCTTTGATTTGTTGTTGTTTTCTGCACCATTTTCCAGTAAATTTTTCCTTTTAGATCTCTTTCCCTCTTGACCCAAGATCTATTAGCCTATATTAGTGTGTTTAGATTAAGTTTTTTTACTCACCTATAGACTAGTTGTTGAGAGGCCCACTTTCTTGCGCTTAGATTATTTCATTATTAGCTGGTTATTTTCTGTTTTGTAGGCATGTTGGAGTTCCTATGTTTTGGAAGATTTGGAAATACCAAAAGATAAGAAAACATAAAACCACTTTGGGATCCTAGGATCTAGCCCTCCTGGATCCGGAGAGGGATCTCTCCATAAAACAAAGAATGATATATATCTCTAAAGCTCAAAATGAGATATTAAGCTAGGTATGAAGCACGAGTGGGGTTTAAATGATGTGGTTGGTTGTTGAGTTGGTCATGAGATCATCAATTAAGAATGTAATGGGAGGAAAGGAGTAGAGTAGTAGGATGTTTCGGCAAAAAATGATAGGTTAAGAATGTGCCATCCATTGGGCTATGGAGTCATGAAAGGGGATTACTCGCACACAACTAGCCAAGGCTTTCCACAGGGCAAGTCATATATACCAAAGGATCTTCAAGATAGATGATGGAATGGAACATTAAGAGTGAAGGTGAAAGAAGGAAAGAAACCCAATTTCTGTCTATAGATCAGGTTAGAGGTCATTTAACTCTAGACCTGCTTGGACATACTCAAAGGCAACTTTCAATGAAGTCACAAAGGGGGCAGCTTATAGATCAGACCAGAGGTCATTTAACTCCAGGTCTGCTTTAGCATGCTCCAAGGGGAAAAACAGAGATAATATTGGACAAAAAGCTAGAGTCTATAGATCAGAGAAGGAATTTAACCTTCCCTGCTTTGACACCACCTGGGACATCCAAGCAACAAACCCAAATACAAACATCACCTAGCAGTGAGTAACAACTGCTACACTGGTTAAATTACATGCATTTTCTCTTAGATACACATTAAGCAGAAAACATCAAAGACAAGAAAAGCAGTGGGCATTAGGGTACCATGTGAGGGTATATCCTAAGCCTGATTTACTGATTCTTATCGAAGAAATGTGAACAGTATGATAAAAATGAAATAAGACAGGGAAACATCACCCGTAGTAATAGACCAGGATCCTGTGAAATTTGCTTGATTAATTGATGAAAAACCAATCACATACACTGAGCTCAATGGCTGATTACAATCCAAACTTTCTCCACCCAGCCTACTGCTTTACAAACTACTCTGCTACTCTCCCCCAAAACTGTTCTAACAGCTAAGAAAATCCCCCTAACAGCAACAACAACAACGCAACCCTTTACAATATGTTCTTGGGGATTCTTATAGGAGAATGAATAATAGCAGGAGTAGATGTTCATTTAATTTAATTCATTAAGATAGAGTGGAGGAAGTGTTCGAGCCCACTCTGCTTAATGGTTCTGTAGTGATGTACTCTGTAGTCTGGTTCAGAGGTCTCTTTCAGGTTGATATTGACCTTGGATGTGTTCTTGAAGTCCTTCTAGTTGTTTGGAACTCTACGCTTCCTTCTAGAATTAGTGACCTGAATCGAAGGGTCTCCAGGCCTATCCATACCTCCATAACTATTGTCTGATAGTCTTAAAGAAGCGTATGTCAGTGTAACATGTTTAAGGGCTCGAGGAGACATGGAGACTTTTGAAGGAAGGTGTCCTTCTGGAGAAACAGTGCTCTGTTGATATGAATGCATAGATTTAACTCGTTAGTGTGCTTAGTCTTCAAATTGCGCCTTCTTCCTTTGAATGCGAGATTAAGTATTAATTATTAAATAATTGGCATTAACCCCTTTGATCTCCTCTGCCAATATACTTCGCCGCAGCTGTGATGGCCTCTCTGTATTCTAAATCACAGTGGCTGTGATTACAGAAAACAAAGTGAATTCGTCACTCTGTTAACACCCTGCATAATAAAATAAACCTTTCATAAAATCTAGGGCAGTGACAGAGGAATGTTGTGGAGGCCTGGAGGAATAGTGGTGCAATTGTGGAAACAGTGGCTGTAGGGAAAACGAGAGAAAAATACAGTGAAATGGAGGTTTGGTGGAGAAATGTGGATGAAAAGCGTGATGCGATGTGGACCATTGATCTGGCTCAAACGAACGGCTGTGATTGCATCGAGAGATCGTAATCGGGGAAACATGGGGTGACACATTAAGAAATCTTCGATGCGCGATGGGGGCGGTGATGCGATTGGCCCTCGACCGTTGGATCGCGAAAGGAATCAATGGCGAAGATTTTATTAGTGGGGAGAAGGACGGGGTACAGAAGCAGAGTGAGGAGTAATGAGGGCCGTTGGATCTGATCAGATGGACAGCTGCGATTGGATCGGAGGATCGCAATCAGCGGGATGAGAAGTGGCACATTAAGAAACCTCCGATGAGCGACGAGCGATTATGTGATAGCCGTTGGATCTGGAGGTAGATCGATGGTTCTCATTAAATCAGAGAGGTGATAGAAGAGGGGAAGGGTGCACTGCGATTTACGCTAGACCGTCAAATCTTTTCAAGAACAACGGCTGGTATCGCAGCTGGAACACAGAAGAGGAAAGTCAATTGCATCGGAGATTTTCGAAGTGACAAAGGAAATGCGCTCACCGGCTCTTTCGATTGCGATAAGCGCCTGGAGCTTAAACACTTGGTTCTGGTGCTCGGCTACATGGTGGGGAAGTGGTTAGGGCTAGGCCGAAGGGGGCTAGCCTCTTTATAAAGTAAAAATTGGGTTTTTGGCCTATTTTAATGCTTTTTAAGGCCAAAGGAGGTATTTGATAAGGGGAATAAGGGATTATTAAACCAAACAAGGGGTATTTGCAAGGTTTAAAGGGGAATGGAGATGATTTAGAGGGTTAATGGGGGAAATAGAGAGGAGTAAAAGGGAAGAAAACAAAGGTTAAATGGGGATGAGATAAGAGGAAAAAAGGCCTTTTTTCGGCATTCTTCTTTATAACAGAGAGGCTTTTAAACTAGGAACATCAGTGAGGATTTCTCAAAGGAAAAAGGCACAAGGAGGCTTCAAGGATGATGTGTTTTCAGAGGAAATGCATTCCTTGAAGGCTCAAAAAACATTTTATCCCCATGTTTGCTTGTCAAAAAATTCATAGGGGGCTAACAAGGCCTATATACTGTCATTTGCAGGGTTATTTTCAGCTATACAACAACACTTTTTCTTTTTCTCTACAAATGTCTAGGATTAAAAATTAAAATTTACACACTTTGACATACACACCCTAAGAAAAAAAGGGCTTGGTTAACACCGCCAAGAAAATACTCTAAAACATTGAAATCATTTGATCCTGCACCTCTTTGCCCTTGTTTCAACATTGTAATCACTTGATCCTGCACCTCCCTACCCTTGTTGGTCTCTTTTTCCTTGTGTCGTGTTTGTATCATCACCATTGTGCCACTAAGGCATTCATCCCAGAGACTTCTTGGCCTTCATCCTCAGTTTCTAGTTGGAAGACTTACTCCTCCACATAGAGTTCGAGTTAGTCCTCCCCCGAGTCCGCACACCGACTTTTCTTCTGGTCCTTCGGGTTCTCCTTCCAGCTTCGGTTCTCCCCGTGACACCTTCACTATTTCTGGTGCAGGACCTAATGCTGGTGGTAACCTCGGCCCTCCCGCTAGAAATACCACTAGTGGGACCACCACAGACACTACCCCAGCAGCACCCTTGCTCCTTTTCATGGCAGGCCTCAGCCTCCCCGATTTTGACCAGTTGATAAACGACCCTCTTTACTGAGCTCTTGACCTCTTTCCGTCAATCATCTGTGACCCGCCTATCCGAACATGTTCAGGAATGGTAGAGAATAAGGAGCCTATGTTGAGCCCCTCCCTTTGAGGACCGTGTCTACATCAACTATTTCCTTAGGAATCTCTTGCTGCCTATCGGAAAAGATTTCGCATCGTAATTTCCTAAAACCAAAGAGGTCGCTCTCCAAATTGCGTTAAAATATGACCTGATCTACGCTCAGTCGGGTTATGTTTATACCGTTCTACCTGATCTTCCCAAACCTAGTGGTGCCAATGCACCGGGGGCATCTCACACCACTGAAGGTATCATTGGAGCTATTTTTAATCCATATGCTCAACCTCCCATGGGCTATGGTTTCTCTGAGGGGGGGGCCAATACCTCTAGCACTTTCCCCCCTCCCGGTAGCACGTATCCAGGATACGGCATGCCTCCTCATTTTTCCCAACCTCCTGTTTACCACACTGCTACCCAACCTCCTTATTATCTGTATTCACAACCTGGTCCTCTAGCTCCTCCAACACTAGCAGCTTCTCCTCCCTTGCCTTCTCAACCCCTGCAATAGCAACCACCACCCCCTTCAGGGTAGGTGTATGCATAGCAGGGAATGGCTAATCCTCCTCCCTCAAAAAGGAAGGGGAAATGCAATCAAAGTCAAGCTACCTCTGGTAATAAAGGACCTAATCAAGGTAATTATCCTAACACTACAAACTAGCAACAAGGCACTCAGTCCAAGCAGGACAGGCCTCTTCATAGGAACAAGCCTTGCTCGTGTTGTGTTTTTTATGGTCATTATATGCATGATTTTCCCCTTCTGCCACAGATGCGACAACTATGGGAGTCTCAAGAAACTTTTAGAGGACAACAAGCCATTCCTTCCATTCCTCCTAGCCCTGCACCTAGTCAACCTGTTGTGCTTACTGATCCTTTCCCTCAGCAGGGATTTGTGGCTACCTAACCACCTGAAGGACAGGTGGCCACTCAATATCTTCCATATGGTTCCCCCAATTACCAGATTTTCATGATGTACTCTGATCAACCTTCTGAACCTTCTTCTCCTGGCCCTTTACCTTCAGCTGGTACTTATGAGCACCTTTATCCTCTGGGCCTCAACCACCTTGGAGCTGTCCCGCTTGGTCACTACCCCTCTGGTCAGATACTGTTCCTAGCTCCCCCACTAGGAGTGTAGATTGTACCTGTTATGGCCATCCTCTATCTTCCTAACCTGACTCTTGGGATTCCCGTCTAGTACCTCGATCCTCCAGATGTCACCCCACCTGGTCAGCCTAAACCTTATCTTTATTTGACCCCAATTCAACCGGTCCCTATGACTTCTCCCGCTGCAACAGTGCCTCATTCACCTCAACAGGAACCACCTCCCGTTGCAATCACTTCGGGTAAGAAGGGAAAAGCTCGCAAGAGGGCATCAAAGGACAAGGCCACCCCGAAAAATCCTGCCCCTTCTCGGCCTCCATAGCATACAACCCAGTGTGCTTTGTGTGATGTTATCGGCCACGCCACCCATACTTGTCTGGAGTTGCCTCACCTCAAGTCCATGGTCAACGAGATGTTTCCGGAATCTGATATGCCAGAGGTATATCTCGCTATACCCGATTCAATCCCGAAACTCAAACCATTGTGCAAAAATAACCCTTGTGCTTTGTGTGATTTCCCTGGCCACTACACTCACTTTCTCCCTCGCCTCGAAGAGTATTGTTCCTCTTTAAAATCCTTACGCCAATTTGAGGCTGATCACAATGAGTCAACCACTC
The DNA here is from genome assembly GCA_034641835.2 of Pinus albicaulis. Taxonomy (NCBI): domain Eukaryota; kingdom Viridiplantae; phylum Streptophyta; class Pinopsida; order Pinales; family Pinaceae; genus Pinus; species Pinus albicaulis. Next base: position 37,242,403 of record MU968551.1, read on the forward strand.
CCCTATTCTCACATCTTGCTTTGGCAACACCAGAAGTCACATATGCTTCCATTCGCATTCCCCCTTATGATGTTGAGATCACAGGTCCTTGGTTGAAAGTCCCCGATGAAACTTGCCCTGATATTCCACCCGACCTCCCCTCGGTACCCTCCCTAGTCTCCACATCGGTAGATCCTTTGTCTGCTTCCTCCTCTGTCACCCCTAGTGACGATTGTTTGTGCTCAACCTAGTGTTCATAAATTGAGTTCATTAATTGTCAACCAGGGCTAGTAAACTGCTGAAGTATGGTGCACTATATATGCCTAGGTATTTGTTTTTCACTACGTTGTGTTTAGTGTTTTATGATGTTTTTGGTTTTATGGTTTTATGTTGAAAAGGGAAAGAACTAAGTGCTGGTGAAAAGAAGCTATTGGTTGTGTTAAGACATAACAAAGCCTAAACTATAAATGGCAAACAACAAATGTAAAGCTTGATAATGACTTTATTGCAAGGGAATAAATCACAACATGAACCTGAACTTATCCAATTCATTCATTAAATATGTGTTGGAAGAGCTTGAGAAATGGACAAGTTAAGTGTAAATGAAGTTCTCCTAAATAAACAATCAAACAGTCAACTTACAATGTTACAACATCTCATCCATGGTTAAAGGTTTATTGGAACATATTTGGAAAAGAGCATTTGTAGCATAATAAGATTTCTACTCTAAACTAGCTTCTAATTATGTTCTGCAACTCAATTTAGCACCACTAGGCCTCACTCAAAAGTTATAGATTTCATTTTAAAATAGTCTTTGAGAAAAGGCTTATTTGTGAAATGGTAAAAAGGTTGCAAAATACTCCAGGCCTTAGACTGATACTAGCTTCTGTCCAGATGATTATGTATTAATATAAGGTTGGAACAAAAGAAGTTTTTGTAAATAATGAAGACCGTGGTATCTAAATTTAACAACTAATATAATTTAAAATGCAATGGATAGCAACTAAACTTGGAATGTTAATACAGTGAGCTAAGACCAAACTAGAGTGTTACTAGTCTACTTGAAGTACAGTGAACATTGTTAAACTAAAAAGCCATTATCAAACTTGAAATGAAATGACAGAGCTGAACTAAATGCATTCTACCTCCGGAGTGTTGTAACTAAATTAACATGCAACTAACCTAAGGAATTCTACAGCCTATCTCGTTCAATATGAATGATATTTTGGAAGAGTTTGTGAAAACAAGTATGGCTGTATTATTCAATGCAATTGAACATAAACATAAAACTGAAAGCAAATACAACTAGAATCTAAGACACCACAGCTGTTTCTTATTCGTTGTTAATGATGTTTTGGAAGAGTTTGTAATAGTAAGACCGACTGTGACACTTAGTGTAAACAAGCAACTAAAACCTACAATACCACAGCTATGCCTTATTCATCGTGATGATATTTTGGAAGAGTTTATTAGAGTAAGTCTAACTGTGATAATTAACGAAAGGAAATGCAACTAAAACCTACAATACCACAGCTATGCCTTATTCATCGTAATGATATTTTGGAAGATTTTATAAGAGTAAGTATGGATGTAATGATTAATGAAACAAGTATGAAACACAAACTTCAGAAATCTACTTAAGCTAGAAATGAAAACGAGACTAAAATACTTATCTAAACCGTATAAAAAAGGCTGCTCAGGTAGCAGGGGCCCTCTACCACTAGAGTAGCACGAAATATACTTCAATATTGATTCAACGCTTTCAAGGAAATGATGCTTCTTTCATTAAAGAGAAATTAATTCAAAACAGAGTGTTTTTGGACTTTTGAAATCTAGCAATCAACCATAAAAATCTAACCTTGTCCCTCGGTTTCCCGAGCATATTTATAACAAAATTACATAACCGTATCTGAGATAACATAGGAATAATCGTCTTTCCTAATTATAATCGAACTAGAACTCTGAAGGTGGTCTCGTAATATGATTAATGACATCTGGACTGTCCTTATCCTGTTAGGAGTCTACCTCCTAATTTGAGTTCCCACGTGCATAACCGCCTACAGGATTCCATTCAAACTTCGTGGAGAGAAACAAATGATAAGGAGATGATGTGGAATACGACCATATGTTATTTTCTCTGAGATGACACCTGGAACCTGTGTAGACATGAAGCCAGCTGCAGAATTGGCAACTAGCTACAGAATGTCTGCATTCTGTAGCTAGATTTAGTTCAAAAAGTACCACAATGACAAAACCATAAAAACATAGCAAGTTAGTCATGATATTCATTCTCAAAGCAATTTTAACTAATTCTATTGATCATTTGAGCCTGAGATTAACAATGGACAAAATAAATGGAGTGGAATGTGGTGGAAGAAAGAACATTCTTGGAGCTCAACATACCCCCACTGCTAGATTCTTGCATGTGCTCATGCAACTATTCCATGAACTCTGAGACCTCTGCAAGAACATCCAACCCTCTTCTTCTACTTTTCCTGGTAGTTAAAGGCCTTCTGGGCTTCCTGATGACTAACTTGAACCTTAAATTGGTAAGTGCCCTGATTAACTTTTTGTTTCTCTTTTTCAAATTTTCATTGGCCTTTTCCACTTTGTCCATTTGTAGAGACAGGGTTGAATTCATATTGGTTTTTAGTTTAACTTGCTCCCTCAAAATATCATTTTCAGTCCTGATATGCCTATTAAGTACTTCTAGCTCATACTTATCTCTTCTTAGCACATCTATTTCGGACTCTGGTGGACTAGGGGTTTTGTCTCTACATTCTGAAGCTCTTCTCTCCAATGACTCAACATAGTTGTAAATTTATTGCTGTGTAGGGTCTATTTTAGGAGTTTCTTCATCAAAATCCTGCTCAGTAGGTGTTTCTTCGTCTTCTATGTTTATGACTCCAGTTTGTTTAACTTTTGTTTTCTTTAGTATCCCCCTCAGTCTGTGGCTCCTCCTCGGTTGAGATGGCCCTTCTCCTTTCTCTCTGGAAAATTTTCTTATGATCCTCTCTTTCTTAAGCTGCTTCTTAATCTGAACTAATTTTTCAGAAATCATTTCTTCACTGATTTATTGTATTGTTTTACCAGTTTCAATTTTGGAGGATTTCCATTTTCTGCTTCTTTTTGTAGGTTTATCTTCAGGTGGAGGTTCCTTTGGTTCCTCAAAGTGATTTCTCACCAAGAAGTCATCCCAAGTATCTCCCATTTTTGATAAATGATGTTCAATTAAAATATTGACTAAACCATGGTGGTATAAGGTTGTCTCCAGAAATTGAATTCTCTTTTGAACACTTGAAGCCATTTTCTTTAAACTATGAAGCAAGAAAAAGGGCAAGTTGAGTTCTTCTTCTAGAAAATGCATTATCAATCGAATATGGTAGACATAGAAAGTACCATATCTACCTTCACAAGTGATGAATTTTTGTAAGATAAGCAACATGTTCCTCCTTTTGTTCTTTAATGCAGAGCTAGGGATACCCTTTTTAAAAATGGTGACATCCATACCTGGTGACTTGAGTATCTGCTTCCATGCTTCGTTATGAAATTCTCTATTCTTAAAACACCTTTCTCCTTGTCTAGGCAATCCTGTTGCTTCTGCAATAAAAGCCTCTGTTATAGTGAATTTAATATCTCCAAATTCAACCTCGGCTCCATTAAAGGATCTTGCAAAAGTTTTAGTAACCTCTTTGTGGAAGCCACTGAATTTTTCAAGGAATTGCAAAAATCTTGCTTGTTGTAAGATTTCTCTGATTTGGGGATAGCCTTCCAAGTACTTAGTGCCAACTGGTTCAGTTCTCATGATGAGGCCCATAAATTCTTCTTCAATCTTCAATTCACTAGCCTTCTGCTCACGGTGAGAATGGCCGTTAACAAGTTGTTTTTTCCCCACAAATGTTTCCTCTATTCATGGTGACAATGGTTGTTACAGAGATGCCTCTGTCTCACAGACCGAAATGGTTTAAATTTGGCTACGGGAAAGAGTGATATTGAGTGGTTACGGAATGAATATAATGAGGTGAGGATGATGTATATGAGTTGAAATATATCACAAAAGGAAAGACCGCGGAGATATTTTGTAACGAATTCAAAAATCATCATTAAATTCTTAGTGACGTGACTAATCCAATCACTTCAACACTTTAACCATTTAGATTTTTAAATGATGATCAGATATGGGTTTTGAAATGGCAGAATATAAGGAGTTTTATCCAAAGTTTTTGCGGGAGGTTTGTTAGGCATGATCAACAAAATTAATTAAAACAACTTTTTGAATAATATATAACTGAACTATGCTAAAAAATTTCATGATATGTCACCATAATAATTTCATACCTTTGCCTTTGCTTTGATTTTCTTGTGATCTTCATATGCTTTGTTCTCCCCTGAAAATCATTACTTTTTGAGTCTTCATAACTCCCTTGAATTTTCTTGTTCTTGGATATGCAGGATCATTTTGTTGCAGATCAAATGATTACTAGATAGTGCTTTCAGGCTCTCTGGCTATAGAATGTCTGCCTGGCTGCAGAATGTCTGATTGATTGCAGAATGTACCTGTAGAGAACTTTGAATATGGTTTGAAGCTGGAATGATGAAAGGTTGTATGAAATGAATAATGAAATATGGTAGGATGGAGTATGAATGAAATGAATAATGGAGTGAAATGGATCACAACTTATGAAATGGAGTGAAGTATGAGAAGTGGGCTGCAATTCATGATCTGTATTATTTAATTGCAGAAAAACATCAAACTTTAAAAATCTGGAATTGAAATGAGGTGGATGAAGTATGGAATGAAATGAATGAAATATGGAATGAAGTGAAGTATGAATGAATGAAGTGATATGGAGTATGAATGAATGAATGAAATGGAATATGAATGGATGAAATGAGATGGACCATAAGTGAAATGGATCTGCACTTATGATTTTGTAACAGCTGCTTGCAGGAAAAAAAAAACAAAATGGAAAAGTTAGAGTGTCAGAAAAATTCTTATTTTCACTCTATCTTTTCTGTATAAACATGCCAATCAGTGATTGGTTTTCATGTTTATACTTTTATTTTTATTTTTATTTATTTATTTATTTATTTTTAAATATATCTGGCTTTAGAAAATTCAATTAAGTTGATGAAGAAGAAAGATTCTTCTTCATTAACTTCACATCACTGTTTTCCTGGAACTTCTTGACAAATTCTTCTCTTGAGAGTGGTTTGTGATACAGCTTCAATCTATGACCATTCACAAGAAAAGTAACTTCTTCTTCATCTATTGTCCTGATTTTTATTGCTCCATTGTCAAAAATTCTCACAATTTCATATGGCCCAAGCCAATGTGTTTGAAATTTACCTTGAAAATCCTTGAACTTTGAATCAAACAAGAGAGCCCAGTCACCTTCTTTGAACTTCTTCTCCTTGATGTACTTGTCATGCCATATAGTCCTTTGCTGTTGGACTATACTTGTTTTCTGAATTGCATCTTGTCTGATCTCATCCAATTCATTAATCTGCTCCAATCTGTACTTTTGTGCCTCTGATAGATCAAGTCCTAGTTGAACTGCCATTTTGAAAGTTTGAATCTTGAACTCTATGGGAAACAAAACTTGCTTTCCATAAACAAGTTTATAAGGAGTATGGCCTGTTGTGCTTCTCCATGTAGTTCTATAGGCCCACAAGGCTTTAGGAAGCCTATCTACCCAATCTCTTCTATGTAAATGGACAGTCTTTGTTAGGATCCCTTCAATAACCTTATTAGTAGATTCCACTTGACCATTTGCTTGTGGATGATAGGGAGTAGATTTTCTGTGTCTGATTTTTTACCTCTCCATCATTTGTTCCACTAGCCTTGATGTGAATTGAGCTCCTTGATCCGTAACAATTTCCCTTGGGACACCAAAACGAGTAAAAATATCCTCAAAAAGAAAATTAACTACAGATGCTTCAGTAGCAAAAAGTAATGGCTTGGCCTCTACCCATTTGGTAACATAATCAGTGCAAACTAATATATATCTCTTTTGTCTTGATGGAGGACTAATAGGCCCTACAAAATCCAAAGCCCATTTTTCAAAAGGTTCAATATGTACCTGAGGCTGCAATGGCATCTCACCTGAAGGAGAAGGTTTCCCTACCCTTTGGCAACTATCACACCTTTTGACATACTCTTTTGCATCTTTGAAAAGGGATGGCCAATAATATCCTAAATGAAGGATCTTATAGGCTATCCTCTTATCAGCAAAGTGTCTACCACAAGGTTCATCATGAGAATCTCAGGCATCTCATCTTCCCGAACACATCTCCTAATGATAAAATCTGGACTTGTCCTGTACAACTCATTAGCAACCCATGAATATTTTGCACCGTCATAAATGATTTTTCTTTTATCTCTTGCATTCATTATTGAAGGAAATTTTCCTGAAACTAAATAATTAGAAATGTCAGCAAACCAAGGAGTTTGGGTAGAAATTGCAAAAAGATATTCATCAGGAAATTGATCTTCAACTGGAGTGTCATCTTTGATTTTTTGGAGTCTAGATAGGAAATCAGCTACTGTGTTTTGTTTTCCAGGCCTATCTAGAATGGTAATGTTGAATTCTTGTAAAAGAAATAACCATCTTATGACTCTACCATTAGTAATTGATTTGTTCATTAAGTATCTAATTGCAGAATGATCAGTGTGAACAAAAGTTTCATAGCCTGTTATATAGTGTCTAAATTTGTTTATGGCATGAACAACAGCTAAAAACTCTTTTTCAGTTACAGTATAGTTTAACTCTGCAGGAGTCAAATTTTTACCGGTATAGTAGATGGCATAAGGAATCAGGTCTTTTTGTCCCAATACTGCTCCTAGAGTTGTATCCGAGGCATCTGTTGAAATATGAAAAGGTAACTTCCAGTTAGGTCCCCTTAAAATAGGTGCTTCAGAAATTTTTGTTTTCAGGGTCTCAAAGGCTAACTGGCAATCATAATTCCATTTGAATTCACAGTCTTTGGTAAGTAATTTGAAGAGTGGAGATGCTATCTTAGTGAAGTTTTCTATAAATCTTTGATAATATCCTGTAAATCCAAGAAAACTCCTAACATCTTTTTGACAATTTGGAGTAGATAAGTTAGAGATGACTTCAACTTTTGACTCATCAACTCTAATCCCATCCCCTGAAATGTGATGTCCTAAAACAATTCCTTCAGTAAACATCATAAAACACTTTTCATGACTATGTGAAAGATTTGCTTCTTTACATCTCTTTAAAAAATTTCCAAATTTTCTAAGGCTTCTTCAAATGTGTTTCCATAAACTATGAAATCATCCATATATACCTCTACACAATCATGTATTAGATCTGAAAAAATTCCTAATACTACCCTTTGAAATGTTGCAGGTGCATTGCATAATCCAAATGGAAATACTCGGTAAGCATAGGTACCCCAAGGAAAGGTAAATGTGGTTTTGTCTTGGTCCTCAAGTGCTACTTGAATTTGATTATAACCACTAAACCCATCTAGAAATGAAAAGTACTTTTTTCCAGCTAAGGTATCTAACACCTGATCTATGAAAGGTAGGGGAAAATGATCTTTAAGAGTAGCTTTGTTTAATTCTCGGTAGTCAATACATACCCTCCATTTACCATTTTTCTTTGGCACAATTACTAAAGGAGAAACCCACTGACTATCTGAAATAGGATAGATAAAGTTGACATTCAACAATTTCTGCAATTCTTCTTTAACAATCTCCCTAAGATTTGGATTCATCCGTCTTTGAGGTTGTTTGATTGGTTTACAATTTTCCTCTATGTAAATGTGATGAGTGCAAGTCTTAGGGCTTATCCCTTTCATATCAGTGTACTCCCATGCATATGCAGAAGAATGTCTCTGTAATATCTTGACTAACTCTTCTTGTTGAGATTTTTCTAGGTTCTTGTTTATGTTTAAAGTTTTGCTTGGAAATATCTCACTTGTAGAGCTGCCAAATTTATCCATAGAATGAAGAGACATCTGTCTTGATGATAAAAACTCAATGTTGGATTCTTCTTGAAATTTTTCATGTTTTCATTCCGAAGAGGATTCAAATTTTTCTAAAGTATTCAGAATTTGACTATCTTCACTAATTTCTGAAATTGTGAAGAGAGGTTGTAAGTCTTCTTCATCCTCTATCCATTGAGTATCATCTAAATCTGTAATTGTCCTTACTGGAGGATACAAAGTGAATTTCTTAGTTGAACTACCATCAGAGATGTACATATCACCGGATCTACAACTAATGAAAGCATCAGCTGTAGCTAACCAAGGTCTCCCTAATATAATAGGATGTCCTCCTAGATTATTCTTAGGAGTTAGGATCATAAAATCCACAGGGTACTCCCAAGAATCTAGGGACACTGGAATGTATTCTATTACCCCATCAGGTTTGATCACAGATCTGTCTTCTAATTGTAATAATGTGGGTGTAAAGAGAAGATTAGGAAGTTTCAGTTTATCCATGATTTGTCTACTCATGATATTGATTACTGCTCCTAAATCAATGAGTGTGTTTTGGATCTCAATTCCATTGATGTGAATTTTAACAACTGGATTTCTTGGGTCTAGATACTTTGGAATAGCAATCTTACCCATCATGATATCTACTATTTTTCCTGCCAGTTGAATTTTCTTTGTCTCTCTTATTCTTTTTCTTGTTTTCTTCATGCTCAACTCCTTTATTGTCTTCGCTAAAATTGGAATTTCCTTGATAGCTTGTAATAATGGAATCTTAATACAGACATTTCTTAGCTCATCTAGGAAATCATAATTAGGCACCATAATTTTTTTTTCTACACCTCTATCAATTTGTAATCTTTCTGGAAAGGGAGGTGTAGGAGTGGATGTTGATGGCTGCTCTAATACATGAGTTGAAATTATTGGTTCTTTTTGTTTTGGTTTTTCAATGTTTGGGTCCTGAAAAGATGTGTCTTCTTCAAGACTTTTATTTTCCCATAGAGAATCTTCCTCAGAGTTGTCTTGTTCTTGTATGATCATAGAAGGTTTCCTCTTTTCAAGTATTCTTCCAGACCTAAGTTGAACATCACTAAGGTCTAGAGGAGTAATTAAATAAGTTGGAAACTGTTGGCCTTCTATCATGTATGTATTCTGAGGATTTTTATTGTTGGGGTTTGGTATGGGTTGAGTAGGCAACTGGTTTGTTTTCTAAGGAAATGGTAATGGAGTGGTTGATTTTGATGTTGTAGATTTTGAAGATTTGGTTGAGGATTCTGTTGAGGATTTTGTTGAGGAGGAAAATGTGGGTATGGTGGATAGGATGGTGGATACTGATAGTACTGAGAGTATCTTCCATAGGGATTTTTTGAACCTTGTGCCCAAGCTTGAGATTGATTTTGAAATTGGGGCCAAGGTTTCTGCCAAGAATTCCAATTTGGTGGGGGTTGATTATACATTTGATCATGAAATCCTTGTGTTTGAGGTCCTTGCCAAGGCCTTCTAGAGACAAAATTGAGAGATTATGTGGAACTTGTAGGAGTATCTTCTTGAAAGACAACTTTAAGACTAGGAAGTGAAGGAAAACTCTTGGTCTCATGTTTTTCTGAACAAATTACACAGGTCTCTACAAATTTTGCATCCAAAGGACATTCTCTCAAGGCATGCTTCTTTCTACATTTGGGACAAAAGATTGCTAAAGCATCAGATTCAACTTTTTGCTTGTTTTGTAACTTAAGGGTGTCTATTTTTTCACTAAGACTCCCTAAGATGTCAGATTTGAAATCATCAAGCATATGTCCTATTTCTGCCCTACTTACTGTCCCAGAAGCAGACTTACTTGCCCTTGCAAGAGCAGGGTCTCTTGGGCCTTTTACAGTTTTGGATTTCCCTCTTGAAAGGTTAATACATAACTCAGATATTTCAGGTAATGTGAGCTGAGATATATCCCATTTTCCCATCATGTTAAGGATATCCAACCATTCATCCCTAATTTTCTTCAACAAGAGAGCTTTTAAAGTGTCTTGATCTAAGTTCTCCATTTTTTCTCTTTTGATGTTGTAATGAAATCTCTCCAAAAAATCTTCCAGGTTTTCATCTTCTTTTTGTAACATCTTAAAAAATTCCTCCTTATGATTGATTGGCATACAATAATCCAAATACCTCTCTAGAAATGCTTGTTTCATGTCTTCCCATGTCGTAATAGAACTGTTGATCAAACTCATAAACCACTTCAATGATGCTCCTTTCAATGTTGAAGGAAATAGTTTAAGTTTTTGAGCATCTTGTAAGTAGTCATAAGTTCTACATAGGACTTAAAATTCAAATAGGAAGGTTTCAGGATCTTCAGTTTTAAGTCCATATAAGTTTGGAAGGACAGAGGGTGAAATTTTTTTCATAGCTGTATTGGTTTCTTCATCTACTATAGGAAACCCAAAAGAGCTTCCCATTTCTCTTCTACCTCTTCCTCTACCTCCTTCACCTTCTGAACCTCTACCTCATTCTCCTCTACCTCTACCTCTAACCCCCTCCAAATAATGTGTGTTCTCCATTAAAGACTCCTCCTCCCCCTTCTTCTGCCATAGTTGATTCTTCTGTGGAAGTGGAAAACTTTGTGTCTCTAACACGGGTCCTTGAATCTTCTTCTAAGACAGGTTCAGTGGATGAAGTGGAAGGTCTTTCTAATGGAATATCTGATCTTAAGTCTTCTGGAAGTCTAGGATCAGTAAAGGATTGAATGTGGGTCTAAGTTGGAGGTGTGCTGGTTCTAGGTCTTGATGAAACAAGTGGTGTTCTAGGAATCAAACTTATGCTTCTACTGCTTATGAATCTACCCCTTGAGTCTCTCTCTCTACGCATATCATTTTTTTTGGGAGTTAAGAAACAAGGCTACCTAGCTACACTTCCCCGGCAACAGCGCCAAAATTTTTGTGTTCAACCTAGTGTTCCTAAATTGAGTTCATTAATTGTCAATCAGGGCTAGTAAACTACTGAAGTGTGGTGCACTATATATGCCTAGGTATTTGTTTCTCACTACGTTGTGTTTAGTGTTTTATGATGTTTTTGGTTTTATGGTTTTATGTTGAAAAGGGAAAGAACTAAGTGTTGGTGAAAAGAAGCTATTGGTTGTGTTAAAACATAACAAAGCCTAAACTATAAATGGAAAACAACAAATGTAAAGCTTGATAATGACTTTATTGCAATGGAATAAATCACAACATGAACCTGAAATTATCCAATTCATTCATTAAATATGGGTTGGAAGAGCTTGAGAAATGGACAATTTAAGTGTAAATGAAGTTCTCCTAAATAAACAATCAAATAGTCAACTTACAATGTTACAACATCTCATCCATGGTTAAAGGTTTATTGGAACATATTTGGAAAAGAACATTTGTAGCATAATAAGATTTCTACTCTAAACTAGCTTCTAATTCTATTCTGCAACTCAATTTAGCACCACTAGGCCTCACTCAAAAGTTATAGATTTCGTTTTAAAATAGTCCTTGAGAAAAGACTTATTTGTGAAATGGTAAAAAGGTTGCAAAATACTCCAGGCCTTAGACTGATACTAGCTTCTGTCCAGATGATTATGTATTAATATGAGGTTGGAACAAAAGAAGTTTCTGTAAATAATGAAGACCGTGGTATCTAAATTTAACAACTAATATAATTTAAAATGCAATGGATAGCAACTAAACTTGGAATGTTAATATAGTGAGCTAAGACTAAACTAAAGTGTTACTAGTCTACTTGAAGTACAGTGAACAGTGTTAAACTAAAAAGCCATTATCAAACTTGAAATGAAATGACAGAGCTGAACTAAATGCATTCTACCTCCGAAGTGATGTAACTAAATTAACATGCAACTAACCTAAGGAATTCTACAGCCTATCTCGTTCAATATGAATGATATTTTGGAAGAGTTTGTGAAAACAAATATGGCTGTATTATTCAATGCAATTGAACATAAACATAAAACTGAAAGAAAATACAACTAGAATCTAAGACACCACAGCTATTTCTTAGTCGTTGTTAATGATGTTTTGGAAGAGTTTGTAAGAGTAAGACCGGCTGTGACACTTAGTGTAAGCAAGCAAGTAAAACCTACAATACCACAGCTATGCCTTATTCATCGTGATGATATTTTGGAAGAGTTTATTAGAGTAAGTCTAACTGTGATAATTAACGAAAGGAAATGCAACTAAAACCTACAATACCACAACTATGCCTTATTCATCGTAATGATATTTTGGAAGAGTTTATAAGAGTAAGTATAGTTGTAATGATTAATGAAACAAGTATGAAACATAAAATTCAGAAATCTACTTAAGCTAGAAATGAAAACGAGACTAAAATACTTATCTAAACCGTATAAACAAGGCTGCTCAGGTAGCAGGGGCCCTCTACCACCAGAGTAGCACGAAATCTACTTCAATATTGATTCAACGATTTCAAGGAAATGATGCTTCTTTCATTAAAGAGAAATTACTTCAAAACAGAGTGTTTTCGGACTTCTGAAATCTAGAAATCAACCATAAAAATCTAACCTCGTCCCTCGGTTTCCCGAGCATATTTATAACAAAATTACATAACCGTATATGAGATAACATAGGAATAATTGTCTTTCCTAATTAGAATCGAACTAGAACTATGAAGGTGGTCTCGTAATATGATTAAGGACATCTGGATTGTCCTTATCCTGTTAGGAGTCTACCTCCTAATTTGAGTTCCCACGTGCATAACCGCCTACAGGATTCCGTTCAAACTTCGTGGAGAGAAAAAAATGATAAGGAGATGATGTGGAATATGACCATATGTGATTTTCTCTGAGATGACACCTGGAACCTGTGTAGACATGAAGCCGGCTGCAGAATTGGAAACTAGCTACAGAATGTCTGCATTCTGTAGCTAGATTTAGTTCAAAAAGTACTACAATGACAAAATCATAAAAACATAGCAAGTTAGTCATGATATTCATTCTCAAAGCAATTTTAACTAATTCTATTGATCATTTGAGCCTGAGATTAACAATGGAAAAAAGAAATGGAGCAGAATGTGGTGGAAGAAAGAACATTCTTGGAGCTCAACAACGATACGCATGAAAACCTCTCCTCTCATGAGGAGGAGTAAGGTCACTTCGCCACGTTAGGTGGTATTTCTTCCATCAGTCACCCCATTTCCTATTACAAAGATGACATTTTGGAAGTAGCTACCAATCCTGACTTTATCTATTCCCCCTTACATCAAATTTAGGCATTTGAACGACATACACTATATGGCCATTACATTGATACCCAATGTTTGGGTAAGGGGGGCACTCATATTGGAGGGACCAGGAGAAGCAGTTCTTCAACACTCTCCTAGTGAATCTAGTCGTGAAGACTCTAGTCCCATTATTTTTCCACATTTAGAAGAACCTCTAGAGTCCCATATCACTTCAAGATCACTCTAGGGATGATACCCCTCATCATTCCTTAACTTTTCATCAGCAACCCAGTGTCATAGACATTGTGGTTGACAAACCTATAGGTTTTCTGGGAGAACATCAATTCATTATCCCAAATACTATCTTTGGAATATTAGCACCATGTGTGCCAACCCAGAAACTTAAATTCCATTTGATTCATATATGCAGTGTTAAAAGAGATTGGTAATCGTCTATTTCCTTTCTCAAACTGCGCAATCATACCGAAACCAAATGACGCACCACATCATTAAACTGTGTTTAGATTTCCCTTTTTCTAAATACATTTTGGCATGCCCACAACATTCTTGGGGGCACCTATGCCTCTCATCCATAAAAATCCCAGATCTCAGCCAAAAACAACACTGAAAACCCCCTTTTTCTGATAGGTCGCACTGTTCATGTCATTTCCTGGGACAGGTCGCATTTTTCTGCCCAGAACCTGCTACCCAGGTCGCAGAACAGACCCCAAAAAGTGAAACCTCGCCTGTTCACAAGCTCTGGGTACCTAAGCTAAAATTTTAATCCACTGAAATGAAAGAGTAGGATTAGGCCTCTTACCTACAACTGATAGATCTCAAATTCCAACGGTCGGCTTATCTGCAACAATTATCTCAAGATTTAAGGCCTCCTCTCCCCACGACATTCACCACAGCTCCACCGGAAAATAAGTGAATCTAGAAGGAAAATGCCTTATTAAAAGAAAACCCTTGATTTTTCTTTCGCTTATTGCGATCAAAACGTAGCTCAATTTGACGAACCATATATACCATTGGAAAGATCTCACTAAGCCCTCAAATGGGTATCTATTAGATTTTTTGATTTGATACTTCACCAAGACACATTTTTTCCAAGAAGCACCACTTCACCCTTCCTCAAAATAGAATTTCTTCACTTGCAACACTCGTACTAGGGACACCATGTTGCCTCCATACTTGTCCATACTCATATCGAATTTCGTCGTGAGTTACCATCTTGTACTCACGCTTTTATGTTCCCCATTGAACCCTTTATATATGTGGCAGCACCATCGAGTCACCCTTGTTTAGAGCATCTAAGTGGAGTCATCAATGCTTCCATGGATTCTATCCCGAGTCCCTTTACATCTCGCCATAGTCCTCCAGCATTCATTGCTTGGTCCCTCTCTCGTGTCACACATTATGACCTTCAGTCCTACTGTCCCCTATCCCTCATGATATTTTGTCAGTCAGTGCCAGGTCATCCATGCCATTTATGCTATAACAAGGGAAGTCGTTCGTTCACTACTTAGTCCCCCCCATTTCATCATCATCATTGGTGTCAGTCTGTCAGTCACTCTACTATTTTTCTCTCGTGCCTTAGTTGAGGATCCCTTATTGCCTCACCTATGGTGGACCTCCTTCTGTCGACATCAGCTCATTCTTTCCAGAAGACAGGTATAAAGGGCGATGTATCTTGGTTCCATCTTCCACTCTTGTTCGGTGCCTCGGATCAGGCAAAGGGACTCCTTATTTCCCTTTGACTTGATTGTTTCTTAGCTCCAGATCCTTTCAGCATGATTGAGATCCGTATACTCGATGGTTCAGTGATGCAGTAGCTGACATCGATGATTCCTGAGTGTGTGTGAGATGTCTCAAACCTCATGAGGGAGTGGCCCTATAGGTATCCCCCCACACACTCAGATGACCTCTTCATCACAGCCTTCGATGCAGCTCCATACATTTGATGATGTCGGCCTCAACTGCTTGCAACGCCTTTTTGTTTGCATTTATCAGTCATATTTTTATAGTCCTTTCCTTTTTTCAGGGGCATCTAGGTTGTATTTATATCTCGTGTACTCATATATTATTGTACAAAGTCTTGGCTGCTATCGCAGGCATAATATGTATGTGGGATTCATTATCGTGTTATTTATCTGGCTCATGTTTAGGCTAGCATATGCTTTATTATTGCATTTCGTAGTTTTACGGGTGCCTTATTGTTTGTACTATTTCCTCGGCAGGCATAGGTATGCCTCCCTCACCACCTATAGCAGGTACTCACTCAAAAATACTTGTCGCATCTGCAAGTCGCCTCCTTAGGGTCTAGTTCTTTCAGCACTCTGGTTTACCTTATAATTCTCTCTCTTTGACTTCCCCTTCGATGTCTAGTGATTGAGTTCTTATAACATACTTCGGTCATACGATTAGCTCCTAACAGTCGCACGCTGGGGGCAATCTGTTACACCATTTTTTGGTTATCTAACCTATTATCATTAGATGGACCGAAGTACACCATGTAAGACCAATTTTACTCCAAGTAAAATTGCTTTCACTATGAAAATAACTTAGTAAATCACCTTTATTAAGTTGTATATGGTTAAATATTAAATAAATATACATTTGTTTGATTTTCCTCAAGAAATAATTAGTTAAACAGAAGTTTAATTAATATTTCTGGTTATATTTAACCCAAAACAAAGAAATTAATTAGATAAATCATTATTTATCTTATTATTTTCTAAATAATAATTGTTTAAATATTATTTAAATAATATTCTTTGTTAAATATGACTAATTCACCCTTAAATAATTAAATAAATCATTATTTGTTTGATTATTACTCAACAATTTCGTAAAATGATAAATAAGTCATTTATTTATTTATTATTACTTAATCACATGCTTAAAATGATAAATAAATCATTTATTTATTATTTACAAATAAAGGGATTTGAATCAAGTCAAATACCTTTTCCCTCCAACAAATATAATAAAATATTCCATAAAATTTGGATCTAGATTTGGTTAATAATATTTTAACTATGCACCAATCTCTAGACTAACTTAACATTTTGTTATAAATAGAAGGGTTTTCCCATTCATTTGTCACCTTTTGTTGCCTAAAGATCACTCTGGATCTTAACACTTGGTCTGGCTATTGATCCATTATCATAGCCATACTTTTCCATTTTTTTCTGGGTTTTCTACACCATCAAGAGAGAGAAGTTCTAAATCTGAAGTGCTGAGGACTCACAAGAACCCATCCCATTGAGGAGAACAGGGAACACGCTCTTGTGTTTTCCTCCCAGGTGCCATTAATAAAATTATTCATTGGATATATTCTTTCCTTGTCTATTGGATATATGGAGTAAATCTTATTTTTCTACTATTTAATGTCTTCTTATGCATAGATCTAGATTTTTGCAGCATTTGTCTTGATCATCTAATTGCAGATCTGAAGATATTAGCAATCATTTTTGCTATTAGGGCTATAATTTATGCGTAGCTAAAGTGGTATTTTTTCATACACTTCGAATAAAGATTCATACTAACACCTCCTTAGGATACTTATGGGATTTTCTACCCATTTATTCGCTGGTTAGAGATGTTGCTAACTCTAATGTTCTAGTTAGCTTTGAAGTTAAAATTTGGGAACATTACATTTCACTTAACTTCAGTGAGTGAGTTGATTGATGGGATCTTGTGGTTTCTGACCATGAAATCCAAACTGTTATATATCTATACATATGAGGTTTGAATAGTTCCAATGAAAGAGGCGATTTGCTTGTTTTTCTGGATCAACATCTGAACTCTCGTGTTCTCTAACTCTACATGCAACTTCATTTTATTCACCAAGGTAAGGGGTGCCCCCTTGTATCACATTATACATTATTGTGTGAAAATAATAGTAGATTACACATTCTTAAGGGTCTTGACAAATTATTTTTAACACCCTCTTCCCACATCTACCCAAGTAACTAACCAACCAGGGTAAACATGTGACTACTATGATCAAAATCAACCTCCTAGGTGACCTTAAGTAAGTGGAAATGGCAGAAACACATCACACATACACTATACATCAACAATAACACCCCTAGGAGCCAACCCAATAATTATGGAATCCTGCCTCTAGGTCCCACTAACATTTCTAGCTTCTAGGCCTTTGGAGGCATGCACATGCCTACAAGCCAACATCTAAGAGGCTCTAGGTGCATGCATAATCCCACATGTCAACATCCAGGGACTAAATTACCGAGTATTGTGCCAACATCCCCGAGATTTGAGCCACTTCTCAAGGCCAAAACCCAATTCACTTCCCAGAACTTAATGACAAGTTCATAGATGCATTATAATGACCAAATGATAATATATTTACAAAAACATCCATGAGGACTATTAAGACTTGAAAATCATATAGCAGAAGACGACATCAATTAATGTCGAGCCTAAGGATTTAAAGGATAGGGATATATTATGTAATCAAAAATTATTTAAAATATCTAAGGTTTTGAGAAAATCAAATTTGAACTAGTCATCAATGCTAAAATGCACGCTTTTTCCTTCGAAAAGAGCGCCTTCTGCTCGCACTAGAGCCTGATAAGCACGCATTCCTGGAAGTGGAAAAAATTCACTTTCCGGGACCACAAGCAAGAAAATCACAGTTTCTCCTTATGTGAAAGCCGCTTAAGGATAGCACCAATGCCTCCTTAGGCATTGTGTGACCACACAAAAGCATATTTGAGCAGACAATGGAATCATACCCCTCCCTTGGGTCACCATCCATCATGTACCAAGGGAGGGAAGGAGGATTTGAAGCTCACCTATTTAAACCCACCAAGAGATGAAAAAATGGTGATCACAAAGTTATGCTAGCCAAAGTTTCCCAAGCAACACCAGCATCGTGTGTGACCCAAGGAGCTGAAGCAGAAGAGGACTTGATTGTTGGCCACCCAACATCTTAGTCCACTACAGCAGAGAGAGAGAGTTAGATTGTGTCAGAAGGCAGAACTTGAAGGACAAACATCCTTGCATTGGGACTTAGAGCCATTGCCTAGGGGCCCTTTGGCAAGTAGGTAAGATTTGTTTTCATTCCAAGAATTCAATAAGAAGAGGCCATCGAGTCGTTGTTTACCTTGTTACTGTTTGGAACTCTCTATATAGATTCTTTTGTGTTTTTAGTTTTAGTTTTTTAATAGAGCATACTTTAGTGTATTACTTCATTTAATTTTTATACTTCTTAGCTCCCCCCAGATACTGCCTCTTACCTATAGTTTAGAGAGTAGACCACACTCTCTAAACTCGTGCGATTGCGTACACCCGTGTGTTGAATCCACCACAACAGGATTGGCAACTCCACTAACGTGTTTCAAGTTTCTGTGGTTGTGCCATTTTTTGCAGGAGACCCTTAGTCTATGCTGGAGTGGAGCTAACAGTCCTCTGACCCATCTTGCAGTCCCTAGACTCACTAAGGTGACAGACTGAAGAAGGCAGCTCCTATTTTTTTTTTTACTTGCACGAATTTTGCGCGCAGTTTTTTCACACAGACGCACAGGGTGTGCGTTCAGGAGTGACCTGCGTGCAGGAAAGTGCACCTGTCAGAGGTTTTTGCATGCAATTTGCAAAGAGATTTTTTTCTCCCTATATTTTTCATTTTTCTGCCTGTAAGTGTGTTGGGCAGCCCTTAATGTATCTGCCAACACCTGTGTTGATACCCCACAGCTTCTGAGAACTGATTTTTTCTGCTTTTTGTAGGCATTTAGTTAGTTTTCATTTAAGTTGGTTTTTTGCAAAAAGTGTTCACATAGTTTAAGTAAGGGGCGAATTAACCATTTATTTCCGAAAAACTTATTTTTTTTGCAAATTATGGTATGCACACTTAGCTTAACTAGTCCAAGTAAGTGGCTCATGACCACACATGCATAAGCTAGTGTAGAAATTGTTTAGTTTAAATTTCAATTTTTGCATTTAGGAAATTGTGGGACTAGGATTGAATCGCAAGTTAGAGCAAGTAATATCTGTTGTCTTTGCGCCATTGGGTGACCCTAGACAAGCATATGAACACTCTATATTTGTGATTCACCATCTCCCTTTAGTCACTCACATAGACTAATTAGGAGGTTTTGGAAGCGGCCCATTATCCCCAAATGCTTTTTATTTGAGCAAGGAACAACATCACATAGTTTAACTAGGGGAATTTTGTAAGGATCACCGATATCCATATGCTCAAATTATGAGATTTTTCACCATATGCTCACACATATTCACCCACTAAGAAAATAAATCCACCTAAAAATAACTTAAACCAACTCACTAAACTCTCCCCACAGGGGCCACAAGAGAAATTATATATTAAGTTAGGATCAAGGGGGTAGGGATCCAATAAGTTTCCTTGATCATGCTTCACATTTGAAACATAGAAGTTGCATTTTTAGGGAGATTTAAAATCCACCTATCATCCCACAAAAAATAAAACCCGAGTGCAACAGAGACTCGATTCATAGGGGGTTAGGCTTAGGCGCAGTGCGTGCAGTATCAGTTGGGGCTACCTGACCCGGCTAATACTCGGTACTGTTAGCTGACTACCAAGAAGCCTAAGAATCGAATGCTCACGTGGGATGGTGGTTCTTAATCGCCAGAACTAGGGCATTCTTTACCCTATAGGTGATGGTGTAGGCAAGCGCCAAACCCTCTACCCTTACCTTGGTTGATTCTCTTTGGCTGACTGGGGGTGTCGCTAGTTCTTTCGAGACGTTGTGCTAGCACTCGCAAGAAATCCTCTCAAGGCCCAATTAATTTTGAGTGTGTGAGGACGTTATTAGGTCTTCTAGGATTTTTTGAGTATCACGCAAAAACAAACGAAACCATTTTTTGCTTGATTGCTCACATAGATTAAGTTAAAGGAAAATTCATTTCATTTTCGCTTTGTCTTATGTATGTGGCCATAAAATTGTCGTGATTGTAGACTCGATCCCCTCAAAATGTTTTTCCAAAACCTAACCTAGATGACCCTCAAACAGTTCCAATGGAACCTCATTGTTCCAGGTGTCTTTTGGACCTTCCCCCATTATTGGGAGGGGTTCTAGGTCTTTCACCGTTTAGGCGTCAAAGACGGAACGTTGCCACAGTGGTTGGTTCCTCCTTTCTTGGAGAAACCTTAGTTGGGAACCCTAGTCAGTCTCCCAACACCACACCACACATCACTCCCTGCTCGTCCCCTAGGGGGCAGAAGAGTGCATCCCATATGGGAAGCCAGCTGAATTCACAACTGGGTATGTAACAGACTAACCCTTGTTCTAACTAGAACTTCATGTCTTCACACATTGCCATGGCATGAACCTCTCAGTCACCCTTCTTAGTGGCATTAAATATACCGGATTTAACCAAGATCACTAATGAACCCATTGCACACGATCCCAATTGGCCTCCCATGCCCACGAAGCTCCCTTCAAACATACCAAATTTCTAGGCCAAGCAAGCGAAAGACCAAGGGAATCATATAATGACCTTTCACCTGTGGTGCTCATCGAATAGCATCATTGACGATACTATTCGATTGAGGCTATTTCAACGCACTCTCACAGGAGTGGCCATGAAATGGTACGTCAAGCAACCCCCTGCTTCACATAGAACCTTTAGCGCCCTCGCTACTGCGTTCCTCACATACTTTCAGTTACCTATTCACCACGATTTGGGAATGGAGTTACTGACTTATTTTAGACAATCCCCCTCTACCCACATTTCTGAACATCTCCATGAGTGGAGACAACGTCACAGCTTATGCAAAGCACAACTCCATGACCGATTCCTTTTAGATTTATTATTGAAAACTCTGACGGTGAAAACTATGACAATGGAGATTTCAAAGGATGTGGCGCAACGTAACCCCACATCTGAAGAGGATGTAATCAGTAAATCCCAATAGCTTGAACTGATCTATATGCAATCAGGATACATATTCAATATCCTACCTAATTCCTCGTGCCTGCAATCTTATCAAGAATTTCCAGGTGCGTCGAACTCTGTAGATGGACTTATTGGGTTGATGACCCAAGGGTACCTAGGCAGCAGTAGTTAGAATCCCGGTTACACAGATGGGTCTACCCAAAACATTTCTCAACCTGGATTTCAAAGTCATCATATGTAATAGAAAAATTTGACTAATAGGGCGCCAGCATATCACCAAGGAGGACCTTACCCTCCAGTTGAGGGGGCCCAGTACGCAGGAAGAAAAACCGACAGAAGAACTCCCCCGCAACAGCCAGGTGCAAACATGGGACAATAATATGCTCAGTCCCAGAAACATAACCCATCAATGCAAAACAATGCACAGTTGAACTTTGTGCGACCGTCCCAAAATCAACCACACCAGTATAATCAGGAGAATTACCCTCCTAACATGGTCAAAAGAAAGGTAAAAAAAAAACTCAAAGGGAACCCTAGACAATGGGGCAGCAACCAAAACCACCCACCGTGACCTCGGGCTGGAGATAACCCCAACCAGAACTAGAACCAGGAGCCAAGCAATGCTCAAAAGCAAGGCAAAAGGCCACCTCTACAAGCAAACCATTGTTGTTCAATATGTGGTGAGTACAGGCACTATACTCACCACTGTCCCGAACTCCCTGAGCTTAAAAATCTTCAAAGTAACCGAGGACAAGGAGGAGCTTCCCAGACAACTGCAGTTATGCAGGAAACCTTCCCCCATCAAGTAACGGTCAGCACTTAGCAGTAAAACCCCAACGATTCCGAGAAAAAAAACCATGAAATTTACATGGCTGGGGAAGAATTTTTTTTTCAAACCCGGTATTGTAGCTACTACACCCCACCAGACACCAGTACATTAGGGGCTAGTACGTCCGTGCCGACTGTACCTTTGACCATTACAAAGATTCCTTTGGAACCATTTCCAAAAATGGTTAAAGGGCCTAATAGGCGAGTAGGTAACTACTCTAAAGCAGCCCACAATTACAACATCGTAGAAAATTTAGCCTAATCACCTGCTGATATGTCCACTTTAGAGGTACTTTCCACCTTAGGCGCTATTGACCCTACCGACACGTGCATGATGGCTTTTGTTTTAGACAAATCCACCCTTAGGCTTCCCTTCATGGTCTCCTTCCAGATACCAGTATCGATACAAAATATCAGTATTCACCGATGTGTCATTGATGAAGGTGCATCCACATGCATCATGTCAAAGAATGTATGGTAGAAGTTAGGAGCACCAAAACTCAAACCTTCCGTTATCACACTCAGAGCATATGACGGTCCGCCCTCGACCCCCGTCGGTCTCTTCCAAAATGTACCGGTCTTCGACGCTCACTTGGATTACAATATACTCCTTTGGCGGAGTTACATGTACGCCATGTCTGCCATAGCATTGTCCGTTTTCCGCATCATGATGTTTCCCCATGAAAATTGAATCATCACAGTAGACCAGTTGACGCACACTGAAAACCATCCTTTGACCAACACAGATATGGTTCTACCCTACATAGACACAGCCACAGATGGTCTTGTACGGTATCAAGAATATGGCCCAAGCCAATTCAAACCGTTGTCCGTCCTAGGATCATTCCTAAGAGATCCTCTTGTTATCCTTGAAGTATCGCCTGATGCCACAACGGCCCCGGTGTGCATGATGTCCACATCAAGCATCGAGGTTAGTTAGGACATGGAATCAAGCAGTAATGACACCGAGGCATCAACTACTACATCCTCCCTAGTCTATGCCACCTCCCAAACTCCTTTCCTATACCCACCTCTTGGCTTCACCTCCCAGCAGGTATTGGCAACACTGGTACTACCCAACATATCATTGGCATTCCTAGTGTGATATCTCGTTCCCCCTCCAGGAATGCCAGCTACCAATGTTACTGCATTTGGGTTAAAACCCTCTAGTCCTGAGGATCCCCAACCTACCCAAGTAGCAGCGGAAACCACCCCTGTAAGGGAAATCCCCACTGCGAAACCGACAACCACAGTAAAGAAAATTTCCAAGAAAGAAAAGAAAGTGGTGACCCCCACCATACAGTGGGAGTCATCAGCCTGCGTTATATGTGATGTCACAGGACACCCTACTCACATATGTCTGGAGTTGGACGAATTAAAACCACTCCTCGGCTGCAAGGAAGGAACCTCAAAATGAAATTCCCATAAAAAGGAAATTTCCACCAAAAGTACAGGAAAAACGCTGTGTACCAATCATGCATGCACCCTTTGTGACACCTATGGGCATTATACCCACCACTGTCCAGAAATACCATGGTATAGGGACACCTTACATGCGATTGAGCGATCCTATCAAGAGGATCCCTCCATCCAGTCTATTAATGATGAGCCTCGCATCATATTGTACCTACAAGAAGAACAACAGTCACCCAAACGACCCCTTGCTATACCACCTCCCCCAGTCAAAAGGTGCGTACTTTGAAATGAACTCGATCATTTCATCATTGACTGCCCAGCGTTGTAAATGTTCCAAAGATGGTACCCAATCCATGTAGTGTACCGCGCCAACATGGATATTCCATATTCATGCCAGATATGCGAGTATAACCACCCTGTACGTCATTGCCACTACATACCAATATTCCGCACAACTTTAGACTGTATGCGATTGACCATTGTCCACCTCTCTAAAGAGGACGGCACAGACTGGGATTACTTGAACAGTTCGACAACCCAAGAGGATGTGACAAATACATCCACCCTGTCATGGCCATCTGAAAGATAGCCAAGTAGGGAGATCCGTCCCCCTCCAAATGCCGATGACATGACACACCACATACGGTTCATGACATCATGCATCGGAACCATGACTCGAGCTATCTGATCATCTACCATAGGTGTCAAGACAGTCGCAGCTACAATAATAGCTAGCCCTATGACAGTATAGACCCAACCTATCTATACTCTATCTATGGCTTCTGGTTCCACTGCATCCACGATGGAGTCTTTGTCATGTTTCTCAACTAGGTCCACCAAGATCACCCCCATCCAATCTCAACCAATGAGGGAACACTCCCCATTTGAGACCCTCTTTCATTCAGATGAGGATATCCTGGAAACCATGATGGAGCCCGATTACCCATGGGATGCAATGCATCACGGCTCATTGTTTCTTCCCAGGGAGGCAGTCAGTCTTGAAAATACAATCGAACCAGAGATCTATGTGATTGAATCAAAATAATTTTTTCCATCAGGAAAAGTTGAATGGTTCAAAAACCCAATCCTCGCACCCGATGCGTTCAAGGAAGGAAATATGTTGAATATTTCACCTACCATCAAAGTTAACATATCTCAAAATTCGTCAAAAGTCGAAGAAATCTCGTTGGGGGCAACATGTTTACCAGAAGAAGTAGCCTCTTATACCAAATTATTACAAGAGTATCGAGATATCTTTTCTTGGGACTACTCAGAAATACCTGGGCTTAGTCAACTTCACCCATCAAAGGCAGAAGCAATAAAACAAGAAATTGGTAAGCTTCATAAAGTCAGGTTTACCTACCCCATCACCTATACATCTTCGGTTTCTAACGCTGTTCCCGTCATGAAAAAACAGGGCACCATATGCATCTACACTGATTTTCAGATTTGAAAAAAGCTTGTCCTAAAGACAATTATCCCACCCCCTTCATCGACCAAGTTATCGATGCTTGTGCTGGCCACGAGGCCCTATCCTTTATGGATGGGTTCTCCGGATATAATCAAATCTAGATATGCCATATAGATCAATATAAAACTATGTTCACCACACCTTGTGGCACATTCGCATACAAGGTAATACCATTTGGCCTAAAGAATGCTAGAGCTACCTTCCAAAGGGCCATGAATTACATATTTCAGGACTTGGCACACCTTATCCTCACCTACTTGGACAACCTTACGGTACACTCCAAAAAGCGCTCTGACCATTTGGAGGATCTACGATTGGTATTCCAATGATGTTGTCAATACAACCTGTGCTTAAACCCTCTTAAGTGTGTCTTCTGCATCAATGTAGGAAGAATGTTAATTTTTATTGTGTCCCAACAAGGGATTCAAGTTGACCCTTTAAAGTTCAAGCCATTAAAGAAGTCCCCCCACCTCGAACCCTCAGGAAACTCCAAAGCCTGCAAGGAAAGGCCAATTTTCTACGAAGTTTTGTCCCAGATTACACCACCTGTGCTCAAGGGTTCCTGCGCCTCCTTCGCTAGGACATCCCATTTAAATGGGATGATCATGCTAAACAAGCATTTGACACACTAAAAGAAACACTATCTTCAGCACCACTTATCAATCCCTCGACTATAACAAGGATTATATCTTGTATCTATCAGTCTCCGACTCCACGTTGGCCAGAGTATTCATCCATGAGGGCCCAGATGGAAGGGAGCACGTAATTTATTATGTCAGTAAAACCCTATCAGGCCCCAAAATAAGATATGAGCCTGAAGAAAGAACTCTCCTAGAATTAATCCATGCAGTACAAAAACTTCGCCATTACATCATCTTAAAAAAAGACCACGGTCATAGCAGATACTAATCCCATCAATTACCTACTCATGAGCCAGCTAATGAACCACAAGTACGCTCACTGGATAGTCATTCTCCAAGAATACGACTTATAGTTTTGCTCTCCCAAAAGCAAAAAGGCACTTGCCCTAGCAGAGTTCATTACATACTTCCTAGGAGATTCCAAATGATCACCAGTAAATGATTCGCTACTGGATGAACACCTGTCCTTTGTAGCAACCGACGACCCTTTGTACGGGGATATTCTCCTATTCTTATGAACCCAAAAGTTCAAACCTCACCTCACGCGAGATGACCGCCAGTGCATACGTCAACAATCCATTCGATACCTAATCATAGGAGATGTCTTGTACAGGAGAGGCATCGATACAATCTTGTGACGACGCCTCACTCATGATCAAGCAGAGAAAGCCCTGAATGATTGCCACATAGGTGCATGTGGCAGTCATCTATCTGGAATAGCTACTGCCCAAAAATTCCTACGAGCGAGATATTTTTGGTCATCCTTGTTTGACGACTGTATCACAGCAGTCAAAATATGCAAGTGGTGCCAACGGTTCGCCCACAAGGCAAGAGCACCACCCGTCCCTCTGCATCCTGTCATCGTAGCCGGCCCCTTCTGTAAATGGGGAATCACCTTCATGACTTGTAACCCAGCCTCATCAGGAAATCATAAATACATCATCGTGGCTATCGATTATTTCACCAAGTGGGCCGAAGCCATGCCCACATATGACAATATGGCAGAAACTGCCGCTCGAATCCTGTTCAACCATGTGATAGCTCGATCTGGCATCCCCAAAGAGTTAGTCTCCAACCACAAAAATCACTTCGAAAATGAAGTCTTCGAGGAACTATCTCATCATCTCAGATTCACCCATGAATTCGCTTCACCATATTACCCCCAGTCCAACAGAAAGGTAGAGGCCATTAATAAAGTACTCAAAAATATGTTACAATGCATGGTGAACAAACACAAAACCAACTGGCACCACATGCTCTTTTCTGCCCTGTGGTCATACCGCATGGCAGTTAAGACTTCCACTAGTTTTACTCCTTTCCACTTAGTATATGGGATTGAATTTGTGATCCCCATAGAACACAAGATCCCAAACTTGGATACAGCCATCGAACTCCTTGATGACACCCAGCCTCTAGAACAACGCCTAGTACAACTAGAGCTAGTTGACGAAAACAGACGACAATTGCTGCAACAAAATTAGGCCCATAAGAAAAGGGTAAAAGCATCATTTGACCACCACATCACTCCTCACTCATTTACTGAAGGAGAGCTAGTCCTTCGCTATGATGTCACAAAATAAGCCTTAGGGCTAGGAAAGTTCAAAACCATGTGGAAAGGGCCCTATATCATCAAACATATCTTCCGGCAGGGGGCATTCCTCTTAACGGAACTAGATGGGACCTACCTCACTAACCCTATAAACGGCCTTTACCTCAAGAAATTCTACCCATAAGGCCCCTTGTAGCCCTTATCCCCTAGATTTAGAGTACACAAAAACCCCAACACCAAAATATTTTTGACCCAAAAAACCTAAACACGCTCAAAATATCACCATGGATCACCAACTTGAACCTTATTTTGGATTTGCTGATGGAGCCTCACGATGGTCTCAAAACTTAGCTGCAGCCACCTGGGTCATCTACTACCCTGACCAATCGCTGCTATTTTCAAACGGTGTGTGCATCGGGTCAACAACCAACAATCAGGAAGAATATGATGCCGTTATCGGACTTATGTCCGAGGCCCTCCACCAGGGCATCCACCATATGCATGTCGACCTAGATTCCCCGTTAGTAGTCTTGTAGTTAAACCAAACATTTGAAACCAGAGATGCAAACCTATTTAGAAAATATTTGCGTGCTAGAAGATTAAGCAGACAATTTGATTATATTACATTCTCACATGTATCAAGGAATCAAAACCAAACAAGTAATCGCATAGCTAACAATATCCTAGATAGGAATGCATCACGAGCAAACCACCATACATAAAAAGCATAACATGTATATCCATCAGCATAACACAAAATGCATAAACCAAAATAGACACCACACCACATAGAGCCACAAAAAATATCTCTCATATATATATCAAAAATATGTGTATCAGAGTACAAAAATAGTATCACTGGCCCATTGGCCAGCCCAAAAATACAAAGATCATCAAAAATAATGGAAGCATCCTCAAAATGGGTGCTTTTCCTGTGTACAAATCTACTCTAGGTGGGTGCCCCCTCAAGCAGAGCACCTGAGCCCACTGCTACTCCTGGTACCACCACCGGAGATGTTTTCGCCACTGCGATAGCTACCCGTCGTAGAGTAGGCTAGTAGTCCCTCTCACGGGCCATCACTGTGTCTAGCCATACCTCCTTGAAGTCATCCATAAGACCTTGAGTAGGCATCCCGTGGGTCAAATGGTCCACCCGACCCCAGAAGTCCTCTGGAGCCTCTACCTGAGATGTAAGTACTGCGATGCGCACCTCAGTCGCATCTGCACGAGCTCTCTCAGGCATTACCTCACTTGCACCCGTGCTGCTACCCTCACCAGAAGGACCAGCACCATCCCCACTCGGTCCACCTACGACACTACCTCCTTGACTACCCGGTGGTCGTGGTAGAGGGTCGTGACCCACCAGTCAGGGCATCGGGTGTCCCACCTCGCCAACATCTTCACAAGTAACCAAAATAATGTCAGTGTCAATGAAAAACACTCAAGAACACAAAAAACTCGAGTAAATGCAGAAATATAACACATACCTGTGGGACCCCAAACATAACCAAAAGGGAGACCAATATCTGGATCACCCTAAAATTCCATCCCCGCGTAAGGGTATGGAAAAGATATCTGCGGATTACCCTCGAACCAAGCTTCCATCGTGTCATTCCAAACAACATTGTGTGGCATCACCAGAGCCCAACTCCTCATGCGTGGCTCCCTCGACCCCACGATAGGCACAACCACCATGGGCCTCAGTAGCACGACCCTTTCGTACATAATGCTGCACAAAATTCTAGCGTACGTAAATGATTTGGATCCACGCTAGACTCGGTTCAATTGCAACACCATACCATAAAAATAGAAACAGGAAAAATCAAAGAAATGCCCGTTCCTCAAATGGTGTAAAACCCCCACCTGTGGGCCCAATGCCCGATCAGGTGCAAACGACCCCTCCAATCACACAATAATGGCCAGAGCACACCGTTCGGCCACATCTATCATTGAGGAAATATTGATGCACCCCTTATTAAGAGGCACACCACTATAATGCCTCCTCTGGAACCTGTCCATGTTCACCCATCCAGTAGGAAGTGGATACCTCAGTGCCTCTCCCTTAGGCAGTAATCTGGTCACAAAGTAGATATGCGTCTCCCGACGGATAATCAGGTTCGTCCCCCTTAGAACAAACATGTTGCACCTCCTGTGCCAATGCTATATGATATAACGTAACAAACGGTCCTGTGACCAAAGGAACTCGTTTTCGGCAAATTTTAGGAGGCCCCATGCAGCGAACTGACGACACGGCCCAGCATCAGCAGCCAGAGTGGTTCGGATCTTGGGCCAATCTCGTTCTCTCCACACCAGCATGCCAAGCAACAAGCCACCATCAGTAAAAAGGAGAAAAATCATAAGGGACAACAAAAAACACAAGTTTTTTCAAAAACACTTCCCTTGCGCGCTTGTCTCTCAGACAGGCATGCCCTTGCACACCTGTTTCATTTACAAGTGCATCCTTATGCAAAAATAAGTAGGAACAATGTGCCTTTCCATAGCTGTACCTGAGAAATACACGCAAGGGGGGCGCCTATTTTCCTAGATTTGTCGCGCAATCTAGGGGAAAAATCCCCTTTAAGGTCGTACAAACCTAATTTTTACGGCCTCCGGCGTCACTAAACTGGAAAAATCAAAATGCAGGATGTCATGAGAGTTACCTCGGCATAATATCACTAATCCTCGGTACACAGGCTGATCGCAACAGTAAGAAAGGCTCTGCTATCACCTTTGATCTCCCAAAACTCAGCAAGTACAAATGAATAGGATTAGGGCCATAATCCCTTATTTATCGCCCTTTTCCAGAACTTTGGAGGTCCATAACAGCAGATCAGAAGGTCCATTCTACAAACTGTAAGTTGCATCATCATCAATATACCATGACAAACAAAAGCAATGCCCCACATTCGCTTTCCGAA
This sequence comes from Pinus albicaulis, assembly GCA_034641835.2. Taxonomy (NCBI): domain Eukaryota; kingdom Viridiplantae; phylum Streptophyta; class Pinopsida; order Pinales; family Pinaceae; genus Pinus; species Pinus albicaulis. The sequence continues at coordinate 37,272,283 of MU968551.1, forward strand.
GAAATATTTTTTCAAGTGTCGGCAGGTATGCACCCTCACATCTTCCTTTCCAAGATTCATGTTTTTCAATAATATTGAATGAAAAGAAGATGATTTCACTTGAGGTAGTTGTTTTTTGTAGGAAGAACCCACAAACCATTCACAACACTGACCACCAAGAGTTCCAGAGTAGGTATCATTCTACCCTCAGCATGATAGAGTCCCTGAAAACTTTTCATATCCTGATATCATTTCTCCATCAGAAATAAACCATAGAGTCCTCATACCTGACCACTCTTATCATCACCTCACCTTGCATATGATAAATGTCCATGATGGTCGGTAGAGCCTCCTTTCCATTGTGATCGTCATCTCACGTAGACCATATCACCCCACAAGTGACGCCATGGCCATACCATTGTCAATCCGGGAAGCACCTCATGCCCATCCATATACCATGCATAAGGTCAAGTTTTCCATTTTAACTAACCCCCTTCCCGGACAATCGGGTTGTACAAGCAGAATGAAAGTATACCTCCGCGTACCGCATTTGGCCCACCATACCTCCATCAACATTAACCCATCTGCGACATCTTCTGCTTCATCAACCCCGCACATGAGACCAACCAATGGGACCCCTACCCCCAACAAAACACCGTCCTCACACCATCAAGTGAGCGATCCTCTTTCATGTTTTGGGGTACCTGTCTCTGTGTTTTGTACAAATGAAAACCCCATTATTTTATTCTTTTGGTAAGTGTACAAAGATCAAAAACAAAGCCCTTCGCCTCTTCGCCCTCATATTTCAATTTTCCTCCCATGGCAGCAGTACCCCATCTCCCTTTGTTGAAGTATTTTCATGCCCCCCATGCATGCACCATTATGATAATCATAGCTAGTTCATACCCGCCCTGGAAGTCCTACCAATTCTAGGGACTTTTCCCTTCAGAAATACCTATGACTGCCACCAAGCTGCTGAAATATGCTTTGACCTCAGGCCAGTGAATCCCCATCATTCGTTTTCAGCTACCGCTCACCAACATGCCTATGTTAAACACATTATGGTTCGGTTAAGGCTTCCTTTTTGTCGACATCAACACCACTTTTCCAAAAGGAAGCGATACCTTGGATGACCCCTCCCCATGAAAAGGGGTATCCTCGGGTGGCACTATGGGAGACATCATTTTCCATAGATTTCATCGATCCTCTTGACATTCGACTACAAAAAAAGCTTTCATGTCACGATGGTATCGTACCTTACAACCATTGCACTTTGATCAAGATCTATCGAAGACCCGTGCCTTTATAAGCGTCTCTGAAAAAAATGCTTACACGGGAAGGTCCCAGCCAGTACATATGCATACATGGCATAGTAATATGCCCTACCAAAGTTACGCATAAGGGTACCACATTCCACCCATCGTCAAAGAAAAAACACCCCTGAGGGTGTCAGCAGTCATCGTCAACAACCACCAACATCACTACCACAGTAGTGGCACAGACAACACATGTATCTGTCAATTTTGTTTAACTAGCCATAGCATCACGAGCATGGGACATGCCCACCTTGTTGAAATTTTGCAAATATGTACTATATTTTGTTTGCTTGCAGGGGGTCCCTTAGGCCATGGTTATCTCGGAAATGGTGCAAGGTGTTGTCTATTCTACATGCAAGCCTCACTCTCTCTCTCTCTCTCTCTCTCTCTCTCTCTCTCTCTCTCTCTGCATACGATACAGAAAAGAAACTATAATGTATTTTGTCTATACAGCCCTTCCTAGACCTCACACATTAGGGGGAAACTATTAACACTGGAAAATCGTACAGCAGAAGACGACATCAATTAATGTCGAGCCTAAGGATTTACAGGACAGTGATACATTATGGAATCAAAAAGTATTTAAAATCTCTAAGGTTTTGAGAAAATCAAATTTGAACTAGTCATCAATGCTCAAATGCACACGTTTTCCTTCGAAAAGAGTGCCTTCTACGCGCATTGGAGCCCAATAAGCACGCATTCCTGGAAGTGGAAAAAAGTCACTTTTCGGGACCACAAGCAAGCAAAGGATAGTTTCTCCTTATCTAAAATCTGCCTAAGGACAACACCATCGCCTCTTTAGGCATTGTGTGAGCACACAAAAGCATATTTCAGCACACAATGGAATCATACCCCTCCCTTGGGTCACCATCCATCATGTACCAAGGGAGGGAAGGAGGATTTGAAGCTCACCTATTTAAACCCACCAAGAGATGAACAAATGGTGATCACAAAGTTATGATGTCCAAAGTTTCCCAAGCAACACTAGCATCGTGTGTGACCCAACGAGCTGAAGCAGAAGAGGACTCGATGGTTGGCCACCCAACATATTAGTCCACTACAATAGAGAGAGAGAGTTAGACTGCGTCAGAAGGTATAACTTGAAGGACAAACATCCTTGCATCGGGACCTAGAGCCATTGCCTAGGGGCCCTTTGGCAAGTGGGTAAGATTTTTTTTCATTCCAAGCATTCAATAAGAAGAGGCCATCGAGATGTTGTTTACCTTGTTACTATTTGGAACTATTTATATAGCTTCTTTTGTGTTTTTAGTTTTAGTTTTTTAATAGAGCATACTTTAGTGTATTACTTCATTTAAGTTTTATACTTCTGAGCTCCCCATAGATACAACCTGTTACCTATAGTTTAGAGAGTAGACCACACTCTCTAAACTCGTGTGATTTTGTACACCCGTGTGTCGAATCCACCACAACAAGGACTAAACTGGACCCCTTCTGGACATTACATGCATTTAGTCAAAAATTTCACAAACATGAAAGCTATAGGTATCAACAATCGAATGAAGCATAGGGGTCTCATAATTATCTGAGAATCGCTAATAATCATTGCTCTCTTACATACTTATATGCAATACCATATATTTGACCATAGATACATTGTCATCACTATTAAAATACATGCTTATAACTAGCATAATAATGACAGAAATACCATGGATATGATAACCATAGAATCCACACATAAACGAGTGCATTTATACATCAAATAAAAAAGGAAGGAGCTTCTCATTAATGAATGTAAAAGCCAATCAAAGATGGGACTTCTTAATTTTTCATAGGGCTACATTGATCTTTTCTTTGATAGTTTCATTTCTTCATTAACACATTAAGTTCACCCCATATCATTATATCATTATTCATATTTACACTATTAACCATCAAAATATGCAACTATGTAGAAATAAAAATAATATCATCATCATCTATGCAGTGGAACATAAGGAAACAAATGGAAGAAAAGAATGCGCACATAGAGACACCAGATTAGTATGACACCAGGGAAAACCCCACTGTGTGGAAAACCATTGCAAATTATTCTTCTTAGATCATCATCAAATGATTCAGAAAACAAGAGTACAATGATCCATAGTTCCATATCTTCATAATGCAGTAAAACAACTAGCACATGCATAATATAACATTAAAAATACTTCTACCGAAGGATCCTAATTCTGAGAATTGTAATGCATTGTCACTAGCTATAGCATATTATTGAACACTGCTATCACTGAGTGGAAAATTTGGATATTTTTAGATTCATCTTTGAGGGCCCTATCTACAGTGTAAATATGTAGAAAATAACTACAACAGTAAGAAACACATATCCAATAAATCACTGAAGCCAACTGAAATCAACTGTCAAATCCTAGATCTGAATCTAGGATGCTACCAAAAATGACTCCGAGCATATGTGACTATACATATGATATCAGGGAACACTGTGCAAGAAACTAAGGTCGATCTAGCCTGTATCTACTCAAAACTCCCTTAGTCGCACCCTTAAGACTCTATGCTAGCAGCTATAGCTCCCTAGTTGTAGGTAGGACACTTTGTGCCTACAGCTATGCACCAGATTAGCCCGATCAGGCCTAAAATATATAGCCGCTACCTTTCCACACTGTGCCTACAACTATGACACCTTGGCCATAGGTAGAACATACTGTGCCCGTGGCTATGGCCCAAACATATCAGCGTTATGCCTACATCTATGATTCGAAAACCTTAGCGTTATGCATGTGGATATTATTCAAAATCCCTATATTAGAGTGAGCCTCTCACTTGTGATTTTGAACCCTGTGTGAACTACTTCCATCAAACCTGTGTGAGCCAAAAAAAAAATAGATGAACCAAGACAAAGAATGAAAATAGAAGATCCGTGGAGCAAGTGTAAGAGAATTAGCTTAAGTTTGCTTCTATTTATAACTTTCATGAGGGTCTGCTTGGGGTTTAGGATGAATTGAATTATTCCACATGTGCTTAGGTTGACCCATTCAATTTCACTTTAATAAATAAAATAATTCAAAATTTAACTTCTGCTTAACCGATTGGCGTGATATATAGATTGATTTTGGTCCCCTTAAAAAGAGGAATCTAATGCAATTATTATCTTCATAATATGATATGTCCAAAGTGGATGTTGATTGTAGCTGCATAATTTTAATAGGATTACCACGTTCCATCCAACCATAGATTGGCTAAGCCAAATCTCTCTTCAGCCAATCACCCCCATGCCCTATTCCAAGCACGAATGTGGGACTGAAACTGAAAGAACCTGTTAGCCATCCATAATTTTGAAATATTGAAAGATGGCTAAAAAAGATCCTTTTAGACTTCAAGAATTAAATTTTATCAAATCTGTGAGTTCTTGAAGTCTTGCCATGCCCCTTATCTTTCAAAAATCCATCTCACTGATATCTTCATTCAAATAGCCCTGCTAATTCATAAAGAAAACTGACTTCAAACTCATAATCCTCATCATTTCTCCATTTCAAAATGTGTCCTTATTTTCCCACCCATATTCCTCATTCTACCTTTTATTTTCTTCAAAATCCCCTTAAAACCTTATAAATCCTTTTTTATTTGGTTTTAAACCCCTTTTTCTAACCTATCGGAAACCTAAAAAAACCTTAAAAAACTTTGTTTTTAACCCTTTTCACCCCTTTTTATGCATAAGGTTTTAAGCAACTTTCAGCTTAGCCTTAGCCCCCTTTTTTCGTCATATGACCCACTCCATGACTGAGTGCTAGGCCCATTGGCCCATCGACCCATCGGCAGTTCGACTTTTCGCTGGTCCCGCGACCTTTTTCCCTTTAAAGATGTTCGCCGCCGATACGAAATACCGATTCAATATGGACCGTTCATTCTCCCAAAACCGGATGGTTTGCACATCGTTCCATCGCATCGCACTACGGCGTTTCCTCGTTCCCACTCCTTTTTCCACCGATGGAATTCCCTGCTGATAAAATCCCAACCGTCGATCTCCCTCAGATCAGACGGTTTGTGTTGCATCACACTTCTCCTTCTCCATCGCATCGCTCCATCGCAATCGCTCCCTCCACATTTCCTCCTCCCGTCCATCCGGATCTCTGATGTGCGCGGCCCCGATTCAATCTCAGTCGTCCATCTCCCTGCATCCAACGACCCACATTACTCGTGCATGTCAACCCCGCCCTTTTAATTCTCCGTCACCGTTTAATCCTAGCCATTGATCTCTCCCAGATCTTACAATCATCCCTCCTTCACAATTTTGCCATCCCGCTGACCCCTCATCCTCCATATTTTATCTCCGCTTCTCTGAGTAAATCTCTGCCATTTATCCTCATGATCCAACAACTCCCATTTATCCCCTCTTTTCAACTCCGCCCAATAGCTTTTCGCTACCCGAAAAAACTGCTGACTTCATAGCTGGGTCCCACCTTTCTTCCTCCCACACATCTTTCCTCCCTTCATGTTTGATCCCAGCCGTCGATCTCCTAGATCTGATGGTCTGGAATCATTTTCACGCTCGGTCCGCCAAAATGATTTAACGCACCATATAAACGCGAAATGGGCAGTTTTGATAGGACACGTGTTGTCCTATAACCCGTATCGCATTTGATCAGCCCATTACTGCTTACCACCTTCTGGCCACATGAAAACCACCTAGGGTTTTTTGAAAAACCGCCTTTCCACTCTCGCGCCATAAACTAAGTTTAAACCCTATTTCTTATGGTTTTGACCATGGAATCTCCATCTGCTGCATTCATTTCCGTCCACACAGCTCCTTCACCTTTGTCGAGCCTCTGAAGCAGTATTATCCGAAAAACACAGGATTTATTGATATTTTATGTTGAGTTGTAGGTTTAATGGTGAGCAAATAAGCCAGCCCTCTCACAAGAAAGAGCAGTGGCAAGAAAGGCCCGGGATGACAATCCTCAGGGAAAAATCATGAATAAAATGAGTTCATAGGGTTCCAATTCAAATATTTGATCATCGTATCATGAGCAATGATTAAACGAAACCCTCCAATGCGCCAAAGTCACCTGTACGCAAAAAGAAACGAATACTAGAGATGAATAATGAAGGTTAAAAACGCATAAATCCAAAGATTAAAGGTTTAACCTATGAAGATTAAAATATAAAAACACAGTTAAAGACAGATGAAAAAGGTTTAAAGAAAGCCATAATGTATTAAAGGCAACATGATGAATTATGAAGGCTAAAAGCAGAATTAGGCCAAAAAACACAGTCTAAATGGATAAATTGAGGAAAGTTAGGCTAAAGCGGCCTTGAATACATCAACAAAGAGTATTTATTCCCTTAGAAATATCTAACTAACACATTGAGCCTACTTTCTATCCATAAAGCCAATTAAGCAGTTATTACACAAAAGAATATATTTTAAACTATCAGGACAATTATTGTAAAGATAAGATAAAACCTTAAAGTCAATCTTTTCCACCTATATTTATCTCAGAAATTATGACAAAGTTATTTAACAGATAAGTAGCTGTAGATATTCTTACCTTATTCCCTGCGTGGTTTTCAAGGCTAGGAATGCATTTTCTCTGTAATTAATAACATTTTGACCCCTAGAAGAGTTTCACCTCCTCATTTGTAGCAAAAATAATGCATTGGAACTCATTGTAAATGTTGGGATTTCATGACTGATGCTGGAATAATACATAGTCCTTTGAAGCTCTTGAAGGGAAATTGATGTCTTAGAACTCATGTATGATCTGATTTTCTTGTTGATGGAGAAGGATCGTTTGTAGGATCCATAGGCTTAGTTGATGGTGAAGTTTTTCTTTTATTTATTTTTTCTAGTTTTCCATTATGTTTTCCATCTTGCTATGTTGCAGTAGGACAAAGAATTTAGATTAAGAAATTTTTTCTAATGGCACCTTAAATCTGTTTTTCCTTCACTGCCTTAATGTTTTCTTCTGCTAAGATACATTAGAGAAATCATTTCTTGCTCTCTAACAAGTTCTTAGCTCGTCAATTTCTTGAATAAATTAGATCAGTTAACATCAATTATGATTTATGGTTAGCCCTACATATTGTTGCCATTGAAATACTCTGTTCTTGGAATCATCTCTTTAAAGCAGATTTGTTTAGGTTTGTCAAAGAAGTCTATTTAAAATCATGCTCTTTTCCTTTACTTAGCTAAAATTGTTTTAAGGAAACCTTGTAGTTGTAACTTTGGATGTTAAATTTTTCTCTCCTTCTATGGTTATAGTTACTTTTGTATCTTAAATGTTTTTCCGCTCTAGATGATAAAAGCTCTAAAAGTTGGATAAGTTTCTTACCTTTCTAAGTTTTTATCCAAATTTTTGTCTTGGTTAATTATCTGTTTTCAGTCTGAAATCAAATGGATTAAGTTATGCTTATGTTTTTCCCAGGTTTAATGTCCATCTCATAATCCTTCATAACCTTAAAAGATCCACCAACCATGTAAAATTTCCCTGCAAATTTTCTTGACACCATTGATGAACTCATTCATGACCTTGTTTGACTCCATTTCCCAATGACTTAACAATCTTCCATGTTTCCTATCTAAAATCTATCAAAGTATCATACCCAACCAAAAAACAATCAAAATACCCTGCACTTAACATCTAGCCTAAAATCAACCCTAATCAGTAAACAAGACATATCTTTTGCACACATTGAGAGATCCCTCTCAAAATCCAGGAAGGCTAGGTCCTTGGATTCCAAAGATTGGTTTGATGTTACCCTTGTCAATTTGCATCTCAATCAATCTAGAAAATTACGGGAAGCTAACATAGTAGCGATCACGGTGGGACCTTTGAGTACATAATAGCCTAGCAAGCTCTTGTAGACTCACTAAGTCCTTCAATAACCATAGAAACTCATAAAACCCCAAAAATAATTCAGATTGGTTTCATAATAAACATTGGTGGTGGACCATAGAATATTTTACCTCCAAAAGAGCTAAAAATTTCCACCTGGTGACTCCACTAGCCTCCAGTAGGCCTATTACTTCACTAGCTCTCATAGACTCCCTAGGGAATGCATTAAGCAATCCCAATCATGTTGATGGTGGAAAAAAAAGCTGAAACCCTCCACCTGGTGACTCCACAACTCTCAATAGACCTGAAGACTCCACTGGTAGAGAACTCTAGACTGGTTGAAAAGAAGTAGTGAACATTTATAATTTACAAACATGGATCGAAGAATACAACAAAGATATTCCCCAATGAGTAGGGATCATATCCCTGGATTTCCACACAAAATTCCTGAAATAAATTGGTTAAAAAACATACCTATCTTTCAAGATGAAGAAGTTGATGACCCCTTGTTACATCTCATCAATTTTCATATGCATGTATGGAGGTTAAAGGTTGAATGGCTCTAGGACTGCCTCATGAAAATTTTTATGGAAACATTAGAAGGTAAGGCAAGAAATTGGTATGAATGGCTAGAACCTGGCATCTTGTTTTCTTTAAATGATTTCCACAAGGTATTTTAAAAACACTATATAGGGTATTGTACATCTCTATCCTTAGCTGAAAATTGTTGTGATCAATCTGAAGATCTCGTACAATACCTTGTTAGCATGGATGAATATTTGGGAAATTGGCATCATGAGGATCTGTTAGAGGAGATCCGTACATTTATTGCCCAAAGTAACCATCAAGATGGCCAAGAAGAGTTGATCAAGGATGAAATCCATCAAAAAATAAGAGAGGATCCACAAGAGCACTTTGAAAAGGTTGAAACAAATAACAATCCATTTTCCCCTTTTTGTAAAAAACAAGAAGCCATTTAGCCACAAGATCAACTTCCACAAAAAGGGGAAAGCAATTGTTGCCTAATCCAAAGAAAATAGAAAAGGCCTCCTCCTTTAACTGAAGAAGAAAATAATCAGATCGTAAACATGCAACCAACTTCCAAATTTTTATGTAAAGAGGATATATCTATATGTTCTACTGCTAACCTATCTGATGATGCCTTTTCTTATACAGAAGCTATCAAACATATTGATGCTGATGCTAGACTACCTTCTCAAGAAAACCTGATGCCAAGGGATGCTCCTACTCATCAGGATTATGGCTCTCAAACATAAAGCAACTCACTCAATCAAGGCATACCAAGATTTCTTGAAAGCAGCATAACATTTTATTTTGAATCTGTCAAATCAAATAGTCATAAAGAAGGAGAAGAGATTCTTTTTCAAAAGGATCCCAATTTTATTCAAGAGGAGGGAGTAATCCTAAATGAGGTCTATTTCTCGAATCCTCTAGGCCAGTTATTATTCGAGGACCCCTTTGCTGTTTCCTTAGAAACTTTTAAGAAGAGAATAAATCATGCTAGGGATAGTTTATGGCAAAGCTTAAAGGAAATTTGGAGTGCTACTATTCATCAGAAGACAAAGTGGGAGTGGCCTACTAGCATACCTAAGAGGTGCAATAAAAAGCAATTCTCTAGTCACTTACTTGATTGGCTATACTAGAAAAAAAAGTTCACTTGATAAAAGTACATCATATGTAAAGTTAGATTAGGATAGATAGGCACAAATAAGCTCAGCCTTTGAGCATATTTTAGCCTTAGAATGTTTTGAAAAAATGAAAATACAAAAAACAATAAAATAAAAGAAAAGGAAAAGAGGGCAGATTCAAAAAAGGTACAGCCCCATAACCAAAAAAGAGATTTTTCTGAAAGTGTGCAAGTCTAAATGCCACTACTATTTGAAAATTATTTCTTGTTCAATTATCTAGCCTAATCATGGCTGAACATGCTTTAAATTTATGTTGATAAGTTAGTAGAAACTTTGATTGATAAAACATTATTTCAAACTTCACTTGTTCAAAGAAAGATAGATTATGAGATTGAAAAGATACTGGTTCAACATGCTTAAAACAGAACCAAAGAGATAGATAAAGATGCCTCACAAAAGACAAATCATGGCCTTATCTTTCTGATTTACTTTTATGAAAAATAATGTTTGTTTTCAAGCTCAAATGCCACTACTTGTAATTATTAAATCATACAGCCTAAACATGATTGAGTAAATTTGAATTTCATGCTGATAGGTTGGTGAAGAATATTTTCCAAACTGTATAATCTTGGCTTATTAGTAGAATAGATTAGGATAGAAAAGAATGGTTCAAACAAACTCAAAATCTGAACAAGGAAAAACATAGCTCTAAACAAATCAAAACCAGAGCTGGAAAAAGAATAGAAGGATGTTTATAATTTTCAGATCTTAAGCCTTCACAATTTTGTTTTATTTTTTTGAAAATAAAGTCTATGTGCAACTTTTACATAAATCCATAGACACCATAGCAAATTAGACTGTTTAATCCTGATTTATCTATGTTTTAAATTTCCGTTTTAGAAAATAGAGAATGCAGATTTGTCAAACAACTTAATCTTGACTGATAGTAGTATAGGTAGAGAAATAAAGAGTTCAATAGTTTAATATGGGCTCTTTGAAGAAATAAGGATAGGATTAGATAGTTTATTTATGTTTTCAAAATAAAATGTCAAAGAGTTTGCCAGTTCAAGTGCACTCAAAAAGAAGAAATGTTAGGTCCCTATATTACTAGTATAGTCCCTTATTGTTGTTATTGTAACCCCCTTATTGTTATTATTGTACCCTTGTAACCCCCATATTGTTATTATTGTGCCCTTAAATTATTATTGTTAGGTCGGCAAGGATTACATTGTGGCCCCACTAGGATTACATTCTGGCCCCATGGACTCCTATATATAGAAAGGAGGTTTTGTAATTTGAATCATCCAAGAATTGTTAATTGATGTAATGTATTGGAGGTTGCCCCCTTGAAGTGGCTCATTTCTAAGGTGTTGATATCTCTTTTCTTCTCTTTTTTGAGCTGGTTTCACAACATTTGGTATCAGAGCTTTGAGATTCTAGGGTTTCACTGCTCCAAACAGGTCATCGTGGAATTTTCGCTATAAATTTTCTTCTACGAAGGTTCATAATCTGAACTTTTTATAGTGCAAATCCAAACTCCTGAGGAACATCATCGAAAAATTTCAGAGCTTGGTTCACAATATTTTCAGAGATATGATCGGTGCAAGTTAGGTCATTTTGTAGGCTCCTGAATTTAACCTAAACAGGTCATCGTGGTATTTTCGCAATAATTTTTTTTTCTATGAAGGTTGAGAAGCTGAAATTTTTAGAGTGCGAATCCACAATCCTAAGGAACATCTTCTCAAAATTTCAGATATTGGTTTGCAATATTTTTGGAGATATGATTTGTGGAAGTTAGGGCTTTTTGAGGCTTCTGAATTTCATCTAAAATACGTGATCGTGGTAAAATCTTCATAGTTCACTCTCTAAGCATCAGATTGAAATGCTGTAAAAAGTGGCCACAAGTACATGGAATTTCATTTTCGGCCTATCAATTTCAAAGCCAAAGGATGAAACAGTGACATGTGGCAAGTCGTACAAGTTCACTCTACTAAACCAGTCCAAAATTTGGTCATTATGGGAGATTGGACATAACTTTGTCTTGAAGAATCCAAATCAGATCAGACCTATGGCATTTAAAACAAGCTTTAGAGGGCTACTACAGGGCTGAATTTTATATATTGAGGATCCAAAATTATAGAGATAATTCAATTTCAATATCAAGCTCCTCAAAAGCAAGTAATAGGTGTGTATATCTCTTTCCGAATTGCATAAGTCTTGTTTGAAGAATCAAGTTGAATTGATTCCAAGGGCATATTGTAGAATAGATATCAGTATTGGATTCTAAAATGGCACCTAAAAATAATTCAACACCCATTAAGCCTTTATAAAGCTCTACTATGACTCATGGAGACGAATAATGGCAACATGACATATCAAAATTACAAGAGAAAGTGCAACAAATTTCGCTCTCGCAAAGAGCAACAAAAAATGACATGAAAGTTTTGAAGAAAGGCATGGAAACTAAGATGGATGGTTTGAATAAAGGTGTGGAATCTAAGATGGATGGTTTGAAGAATGGCATGGAATCTAAGATAGATGGCATGGAAGCTGGCATGGAATCTAATATGGATAACATGGAAGCTAATATCGATGAGAAAATGGAAAACATGAAGAATGATCTAAAAGAAGACATGGAAGATTTGACAAAGTTGATACAAGAAATGTTTCCTAATGGTGAAAATATAGTAGAGGAAACTCATGATGAGAACAAAATAAATGTTAATCGTGATTTCATAAAATATAATGTTGGTGGGAAGAACCACCATATTCCAAAAATGGATATGAGGAAGTTTGATGGAAAGGATCCTGTAACATGGATACTACAGATGGAGCAATATTTTGATCTCCATAATGTGCAAAACACACAAAAGGTACGCATTGCAACCTTACATTTAGAACAAAATACATTTGTATGGTATCGATGGCTTTTCTCCCGTAAAAAAATTGTCACTTGGTCAATTTTTACGGAGGAAATGATAGCACATTATGAGGATACAAAGAGCAACACCTTCTTTAGCCAATTGATAAATCTCAAACAAAAGGGTTTAATGGGGGAACACATTGAGGACTTCCAAAAATTGAATATAAGGGTAACTGATATTCCAGAGGAACACAGGATTGATCTCTTCATAGGTACTTTAAAGGATAACATCCAACATGAATTTCGTGTTTTGGAACCTGATTCATTGGAGAAGGCATTCAGGTTGGCAAGAAAAATTGAATGTAAAATTATGGCGACAAGGAAGCCTACCACTAACTTCTATAAAGAAGGAAGTGTTGCTACGCCTAGATTTCCACAACCTACAAGGTTGACACCACAACAATTGGAAGAAAAAAGAGCAAAAGGGCTTTGCTACAGTTGTGATAGCAAATACACTAAAAGTCATAAGTGTGCTGAGAAGAAATTATTTTACATAGATTGTGAAGAGGAAGAAAAAAATGAACAAAAAGAGGATATACACCAGGAACCAGCCCTAGAAGAGGAAGAAATGAATCCGACCATATCGTGTAATGCGCTGGCAGGAATTACCACTCCTCAAACTCTCAAGATAGAAGGACATATCAAGAAGAAAAAGGTAATAGTGTTGATTGATTCAGGTAGCACCCATAATTTTATTTATTGTAAGGTAGCCAAGGAATTAAATTGTTTCCTATACCCAGCACCAGAATGTCAAGTGATGGTTGCAAATGGAGGAACTATAAATTTCTCTGGAAAATGCCATAATATCAAGCTAACCATGGGGGGATATGTATTGACTAGTCCAATGCTTTCCATTCCTATGGGAGGTGTTGATGTTGTACTAGGAGTACAATGGTTACAATCTTTGGGGACGGTAGCTTTTAATTTTCAAGAATTTTTCTTGAAATTTTTTTCAGAAGGAAAGGAAGTCGAATTACGGGGTATTGCAGGGAAGTTGGGAAAGATAATAAGCTCTAATGTCATGAAAAAGCTTCTAAAGAAAGAACAACGAGGTGTAATTGCACAATTATGCTCACTAGAAGTTCCAACATCAAAATCATCTATTTCTGCAGATCTCCAAAAGTCTTGGACAATCATTCCAAGGTGTTTGAAACTCCCAAAGGACTCCCACCTATTCGTGATCATGATCATGCTATTCATTTGATTCCAGGAAGTGTTCCTCCAAACATCAGGCCTTATAGATATCCTTACATCCAAAAGAATGAAATTGAACGTATGATTGCAGAAATGTTAGAGGCGGGTATAATTCAACCTAGTCAAAGTTCTTTCTCTGCTCCCGTAGTATTGGTACACAAGAAGGATGGATCATGGTGAATGTGTCTGGATTATAGGGAGCTCAATAAGCTCACCATTAAAGATAAATTTCCCATTCCTGTGATTGATGAATTATTGGATGAATTACATGGAGAAATTTATTTTACCAAATTGGATCTTCGTTCATGGTATCATCAAATTAGAATGAAGACTAAAGATATTCCAAAAACAACATTTCGAACTCATGAGGGTCATTATGAATTTTTGGTCATGCCTTTTGGGCTTACCAATGCACCTTCTACATTTCAAGGGTTGATGAATTCCATTTTCAAACCGTTCCTTAGAAAATTTGTGCTAGTATTTTTGATGATATATTAATCTACAACAGGTCTTAGAAGGATCATGTTCAACATGTTGAGAGGGTGCTCAAACTATTACAGGAGAAAAAATTATATGCAAAAACATCCAAATGTTTCTTTGGTGTACAAGAGGTGGAATATCTAGGTCATATTGTATCTCACAAGGGTGTTAAGGTAGACCCTAACAAAATTAAAGCCATTAAGGAATGGAAAGTCCCCACAACCATAAAGCAGTTGCGAGGATTTATCGGGTTAACAGGGTATTATCGAAAGTTTGTTAAGAATTATGGGAGAATAGAAGCACCTCTAACAACATTATTGAAGAAAGATGCATTTTCAAGGACTCTTGAAGCAACTAAGGCCTTTGAGCTTCTTAAAGAGGCAATGTGCCTAGCACCAGTCTTAGCTATGCCAAACTTCACAAAAACCTTTATTGTGGAATGTGATGCATCAGGAAATGGAATTGGTGTTATTTTAATGCAAGAAGGAAGACCCATTTCTTTTGAAAGTCGTCCAATCAAAGGAAATTATTTACAGAAACCTATTTATGAGAAGGAAATGTTAGCAATGCTGCATGCACTAAATAAATGGAGAACTTACCTAATGGGAGGACATTTCAAGGTCAAAAATGATCATGATAGTCTTAAACACTTTTTGGAACAAAGCCTATCTTCAAAAGAGCAGAAAAAATGGGTCACAAATATGTTGGGTTATGACTTTTAATTAATATACAAAAAAGGGAAGCTAAATGTTGTTGCAGATGCACTCTCAAGAAATAATGAAGAGGTGGAAGCACTGCTTTGTGCCATTTCTATTATCCAACCAGATTGGATAACCGAAGCAAGAGATGAATGGAGGAAGGATGAAGACATGTGGACACTCATTCAAAAGTTGCAGCAAGATCCTAGTACATCTAATACATTTAGTTGGAAAAATGATTCCTTATGGTACAAAGATCGCTTATATATTTTTAAGAATTCCCAAATAAAACAAAAGATTTTTTTTGGAATTGCACACTTCTCCTTTAGGAGGACACTCAGGATTTTTAAAAACTTACCATGCGGTGAAGAAAGAATTTTTTTGGGATGGCCTTAAATCTGATATTCAAAAGTTTGTGGCGGAATATCTGGTTTTCCAGTAGAATAAAGTTGAGACAATTAAGACCTTGGGTCTTCTACAACCTTTATCCATTCCAAGTCAAAATTGGGAGGAGATTTCAATGGATTTTATCATAGGTTTACCTAAGTCTGAAGGAAAGAGTGTCATCATGGTGGTAGTTGATAGACTTACCAAGTATGCACACTTTTGTGCATTATCTCATTCATTTAAAGCAATTGCAGTTGCTACTACATTTATGGACACAATTCAAAAGCTACATGGAAACCCAAGGGTTATTGTGAGCGACAGAGATCCCATTTTTACTGGAAATTTTTGGATGGAGTTATTTTCTTGTTTGGGTACTCAATTAGCTCATAGCTCATCTTATCATCCTCAATTCGATGGTCAAACTGAGATAGTAAATAAATATTTGTAAGGATATCTTCATTGTTTTGTATCTGATAAACAAACAAAATGGGTCAAGTGGTTACCTCTAGCTGAATGGTGGTATAACACTTCCTTCCATACTGCAGCAAAAATGACCCCATTTATGGCACTTTATGGATATCATCCACCATCCATCACATCATATTTGAGAGAAAATTCAAAGGTTCAAGCAGTGGAAGATCACATCGAGCATCAAAAACAAGTTCTCCAACTCTTAAAGGACAACCTAAATTTGGCACAAAATCGAATGAAACAATAGGCAGATCAACATCACAGTGAGAGAATTTTTGATGTAGGAGACTGGGTATTTTTACAGCTACGACCATACAAAAAAATTTCCCTCAAGCAAGCTAAGAAGTATAATAAATTATCGCCAAAGTACTATGGTCCTTACAAGGTGTTGCAAAAGATTGGTACTATGGCATACAAATTGGAGCTTCTTGTTTCTTCACGAGTGCATTCAATTTTCCATGTTTCATGTTTAAATAAGGTTATAGGTGAAAATATTCCAGTTCAAACAATATTGCTAGAACTTGAGGAGGAAGGAAAAATCATATTGGAACCTGAAGCGGTCACAGAAACAAGAACTCGACAGCTACATAATCGATCAATTTCAGAGTATCTCATCAAGTGGAAGAACTTACCCACTGAAGATTCTACATGGGAGGATGATAATTTTATACAGAAGCACCCAGAGCTACTCAAGCACTGAGGACAGGAATTTTCTGAAGGAGAGGGGCCATGCCCCTTATCTTTCAAAATTCCATCTCACTGATATCTTCATTCAAATAGCCCTGCTGATTCATAAAGAAAACTGCCTTCAAACTCATAATCCTCATAATTTCTCCATTTCAAAAATTTTCCTTCTTTTCCCACCCATCTTCCTCATTTCACCCTTTATTTCCTTCAAAATCCCCTTAAAACCTTATAAATCCTTTTTTATTTGGTTTTAAACCGCTTTTTCTAACCTATTGGAAACCTCAAAAAACCTTAAAAACCTTTGTTTATAACCCTTTCTGCCCATTTTTATGTATAAGGTTTTAAGAGCCTTTCGGCTTAGCCTTAGCCCCATTTTTCTTCATATGACCCGCTCCATGACCGAGTTGTTTATAACCCTTTCCGCCCATTTTTATGTATAAGGTTTTAAGAACCTTTCGGCTTAGCCTTAGCCCCATTTTTCTTCATATGACCCGCTCCATGACCGAGTGCTAGGCCCATTGGCCCATCGGCCCATCGGCATTTTGGCTTTTCGCCTGTCCCCGCGACCTTTTTCCCTTTAAAAATGTTCACCGCCGATGCGAAATCCTGATTCAATCTGGACCGTTCATTCTCCCCAAATCGAAAGGTCTCCGCATCGTTGCATCACATCGCACTTCGGCGTTTCCTCATTCCCACTCCTTTTTCTGCCGATGGAATTCCCCGCTGATAAAATCCTGATCGTCGATTTCCATCAGATTGGACGGTCTGCGCTACATCACACTTTTCCTTCTCCATCGCAATCGTTCCCTCCACATTTCCTCCTCCCGTCCATCTGGATCTTCTATGTGTGTGGCCCTGATTCAATCTCAGTCGTCCATTTCCTCGCATCCAACAACCCACATTACTCCTGCATGTCAACCCCGCCATTTTCATTCTCCTTCATCATTTAATCCTAGTCGTTGATCTCTCCCAGATCTTACGATCATCGCTCCTTCACAATTTCTCCATCTCCCTAACCCCTCATCCTCCATCTTTTATCTCCGATTCTCCGAGTAAATCTCTGCAGTTTATCCTCATGATTCAATAGCTCCCATTTATCTCCTAATTTCAACTCCACCCAATAGCTTTTTGCTACCCGAAAAAATTGATGACGTCATAGCCGGGTCCCACCTTTCTTCCTCCCACACATCTTTCCTCCCTTCACGTTTGATCCCAGCTATCCATCTCCCAGATCTGACGGTCTAGAATTATTTTCGCACTCGGTCCACTAAAGTGATTTAACGCTCCATATCAATGCGAAATGCGTGGTTTTGATAGGACACGTGTTGTCCTATAACCCGTATCACATTCGATCAGCCCATTACCTCTTATCAACTTCTGGCCACATGAAAACCACCTACGGTTTTCTGCAAAACTGCCTTTCAACTCTTGCGCCATAAACCAAGTTTAAACCCTGTTTCTTATGGTTTCGACCATGAAATCTCCTTCTGCTGCATTCATTCCACTCTACAGAACTCCTTCACCTCTGCTAAGCCTCTGAAGCAGTTTTATCCAAAAAACACAAGATTTATTGATATTTTATGTTGAGTTGAAGTCTTAATTGCAGGAAAATAAGGTAGCCCTCTCACAAGCTAGAGCAGTGGCAAGAAAGGCCCAGGATGACGATCCTCAGGGCAAAATAACGAAGAAAACGAGTTCATAGGGTTCAAATTCAAAGGTTTGATCAACGTTTCATGAGCATTGATTAAACGAAAACCTCCAATGTGCCAAAGTCACCTGTACGCAAAAAGAAATGAAGACCAGAGATGAAGAATGAAGGTTAAAAAGGCATAAATCCGAAGATTAAAGGTTTAACCTGTGAAGATTAAAAGATAAAAAATAGTTAAAGACAGATGAAAAAGGTTTAAAGAAAGCCATAAAGTATTAAAGGCAGTGTTGTCATTCCTAGAGACAGCCTTGAGTTGTGAAAGACCAGTGCCTAGGACATCTTATATAGCAAGGAGCATGTGGTATAATATGGGGAATTATCAACAAAGGCTCTCATGCTATCTCTTGTAAACAGGGAGGTTAACTTGAATGGGACCAAAACTTCCAGAAACTAGAAACAGGGAGGGAAACACTACAGAGGCAAGATGCAAAACTCCAATATAAAAGCATGAGACAATTTAAAGGCAGCTTACTCTAAAGAGGGTCGGTTCAAAAATACCTCACAGAAATAAATTATCAGAAGGTGTTTGTTGTGTATGAAAGATTAAGAGAATACTATTTGTCATTGGGATGATATCCAGATACACAATATCACCATGTAATGGGCTTACCACTTTAAGAATCCATACATGAAAATAGTGTTTTAAAAATAACCTCCCAAAGAAGCTAATATAGCAAAAATATGGATGAAATGAAAAGTGAAATAGTATATCATGCCTGAGCCATATTTAAAGTGCTTGACTAATTCGAGGATGGGTATCAACTAGGATAAATCCATGCCAAAAACCAATGAGCCACTTGCATTCCAGAAACATGATACAAGAAAGGCGGATGAAACGAAATGAACAATTAAATTAGCACATATAAGAGAAAGTTACACACTGTGAGACACCAAAGACCAGAATCCTCTTTAAAGATGGAACTCCTCCTCACTGAAACCCAATGGGCTCTGTACATCCATATAAGATTTTTTTAAAAATGCATACAAAAATACTCTCACCGCATAATTTTCTGATAAATTTGGAACCCTCAATAATATGCTCTTGGGGAGTTTTATAGAAGAAAAAGAAAACTCCTAAAGGAAGTGGATGATGAACATTTAATTTTCCTCATTAAGACAGGATGGCGGAAACGTGCATGCCCATACTGCTTGATGACTCTGTAGTGCTGTATGTACTCTGTGGCCTGCTTTCTGAAATAAATGCACTGGGTGGAAGTATCTTCAGGAACACAGTATAGAAACAAAAACCACATGGGCACTCCATCCTTTCCTGGAAAGAAAACTCTGCTGAGATGGAACCTTGAGGGTATTGTTTTCTATGCATGGACCTTCTGAGTGATCTACGGGGTCTTTGATCTGGTACTCTACCTTCAAATGGTTAGGTTAAGGCTCCAAAATCTTCAATTACACGCCTTTAACTCTCTTCCTTTCACTGATACTCTCTGTCTTCAATATTAATGTCTCCGATTGTGAAATCTGCGCTTTGAATGACTCTGGAGGGTTTGACAGAGTTTAAGCCTACTTCTTTAATGGAATTCATGTCGTAACAGCTTCCCAGACCCTTTCTCCATAATTCTAGCCTCTGAAAAATGGTCCTTTCTGGTGTTCTCTGTTGCTGTAATTGAGACTGTGAATCGTGGCGGTTTACCGCCCCTCGTACCCTGCAAAACACACAAAATAGTCAAGAAAACAAATGCATGGGAAGGTGGATGCAGCGGGGACGACGAAAATGGATGTGCAACTGGTGAAATGGTGGAATAGTGTGGGATTACAGTGGAAAATGCAGTGGGAGGCTTGCAGAATGGTGGCGCGGCATTTTAACGTAAAATATTAAAACCTGACCTTTGAGCGCATATATGTACATGGACGGGTGAGAAATACGATGAAACACGTGGAATGGGTGACGTGGCGGGACCGGTCAATGGAAGGACATGCAATCGAATCTGGACCATCCGATCTCGAGAGGAGATCGATGGCTGAGGACACGGAAGAGGGCGATTGAAACTGGACCGTCCAATATCAGGAGGAGATCGATGGTGGAAAACATATCGGAGGGCGACAGATGGCGGGCCAGGGGTATGGATACCTTGGGTTAATTTCTGCACATCTTCGGGGTGCGATGACCATTGGATGGAGAGCCCCAGATCGGACGGTTGATATGCATATCGCACCGAGTCAAATTATGAGCAATAACGCGTGATGGGGGGGCAGTTTTGAAATATTGATGGAGCCACATGTCAGGAAGTGAGTGGAATCACTCCGAAAATAAAATTACCGCCCATCCTCCAAACGCGGTTCGATGGATACCACTAGTTTTTGAACCATGCTTTTGGTGCAGGGACCACAAGGGTGGGTGAGCTGCAGACGATTGATTTGCAGGTCGATCGAACGATGGATAAGTGATCAGAGAGGTGAACGGGTTGCGCCACGGGCGCGACATTGATTTATGAAGGTTGTCCGATCTGTACAGATCGACGGATAATATTGCGCTCGATATCCTCCTACGATAAGCGCTCTCCAGGCTAGCGCTTGGTATAGCTCCCAGGTCATGTGGAGAAAAATACTGAGGGGCTAGGGCCGAAAGGTGCTAGGCCTTACATATGTTAAAATGTGTGCTTTTGGCCCTTTTTTATGCAATTTTGAGTTTAGAGGAGGGGAACGATAGGTGGAAAAAGGATTTTTTAGGCCAAACAAAGGGGGTTTAAAGGGGATTGCTTGTCAGAATTTAATAGGGGGCTGACATGATCAACATTGGCTCCACCTAGGGACGATACATTCATCCTTGGGCATGTCGAGAACTTCGCAGACCACTGGTTAGTCTTCTATGCAGACCCCGCTCTTTGGTACTTCTACTTTTCTTTTCATGATTCATCACGACACCCACATTATTCAAACAAATATGAAAACAGAAAAATAATGTACGGTATGATACACCAGGCTGTCTATGCCTGAATCATAACTGGAATTAGGGTTTAAGGAACTGACCATTTACAGGGGCGTCAAGCAAGTCTCCCTGTAAATTCTCCAACTTGAAAGTGTTGTTACACCCTTGTTCCACGATTTTATAAGGGCCAAACTAGAGTGGGTCGAATTTACCATGTTTCCCCTTTTTAGCTCTCCTGATATCCCATCTGAGCACTAAATCACCAATCTATAACTTCCTGTCCTTGGCATGCTGATAAAAAAGGTACTTCATCTTCTCTTGATATTTAGTTAGCCTTTGACTTACCTGGTTTCGTGTTTCCTCTAACTCCACCAGCTGATTTATTCTCCTGGTCACATCATCGGGCTCTTCTCGACTTTCTTGCATGAATCAGGCTACTAGTAAGGCTAACTGTATAGGGAATACTGTTGCCCTCCCATATACTAATTCATATGGGGACTTCCCAGTTGCTCTCTTGCTGGTAATCCTATTGGCCCACAGAGCGAATTTCAGCTGGGAGTAAAATTTTTTCTGATTTTCGTTGATAGCCTTCTTCAGTGTCCTCACCAGGGTTTTGTTTGAAGACTTTGCCAAGCCATTTCCTTGTGGGTAATAGGCTGTACAGTTACTTAGTGTGATGTTATACTGCTGGCAGAAGCTCACAAACTTTTCAGACTTGAAGGTTTGGGCGTTATCAGTTACTATTCTGGCAGGGCAGCCAAACCTGGATATGATGTTTTCTTCCATGAATTTTATTATCACAGCATCTGTTGCGTTCCTCGCAGGTATGGCTTCCACCCATTTTGTGAAATAATCATTGGTATTTAATATCCACTTATGCTGACCACTCGATGGAGGATGTATTTCACCTATAAAGTCAATTCCCCATTACCAGAATGGGTCGTCCACGTGAATGGGAATCATGGGCATAGGTGCCAACTTCTGTCTTTCAGCAAATTTCTGACATTTCCCACAAGCTCTAACCCAGGAAAAAACATCTCCAAAGAGCTTGGGCCAATAGAAACTAGCCTTCAGGATTTTGTGAGCAGTGGCCCTCCAGCTGTAATGACCCCCACAGATTCCTTCATGAAATTCGGCCATTATACTCTCTACCTCATTCTCTGTGAGAGACAGGAGTAGAATGCCTGAGGGATCTCGCCAGTATAGCCAGCCATTGGCGACTATGTACTTCTGTGATCTCAACCTTAGCGTTTTGTATTTAGCTTTATCATAGCTTGGAGGGCAGCTAAGTGTGAGGAGATATTCTACTATCTCTTTGCACCACTGACTGGTGAGGTACTTTATATGTGTTTCCGAAGTAGTTATCTCTACTCCCTATCGCTCTTCTTTCTCCTCAGATTCCTCACTTGCTATTATGGACAGATTTATACCCAGAGCCTGATAGTTTGATTCGGATAAGATTTTGGCTAGCCCTTTTCCTTTGATCAGTTTGGTAGGGAGGATGTCTAGCTCATACTCCTGTATTTTGGCAACCCACTTCCCCCTTTTTCCTTTAGTATCCCCTTGGATAAGAATATATTTTATAGCTGTTGTAGGCACAAATGCAGTGATATTGGACTACAAGACATACATGCAGAATTCTTTAAGGGATTTCACTAGGGCGTATGCTTGCTTTTCTAATATGTTATATTTTAGTTCTGCATCATGGAGCACCTGATTGAAGAAGGCGATGGGCTGCTCGTACCCTTATTCATTTTTCTGCAATAAAACTCCTACTATTGTATGAGGTGATGCAAAATAAAACATCATGAATGGTTTAGCATAATCTGGTCCAGCTAGCACAGGGGATTCTGCAAAAGCATTTTTTATCCTGGAAAAGGCCTCTCGTGATTCCTGGGACCACTTTACCTCATTATTTTTCTTCAGCATGTCAATTATATATCTAACTATCTTAGCATAGTTAGGAATAAACCTTCTCAGAAAATTAATGCGCCCTAGGAACACCTGCACCTCCTTCTTATTTTTGGGAAGGGAAATGCCATTTATAACCTCTACCCTCCTAGGATCTATTTTTACCCCATCTTTGGTTACAATGTGTCCCAAAAGTTTACCCTCTTCTAATGCAAATAATGACTTCTGAGGATTAAGAGAGATACCATACCTTCTACATTTCTCAAAAGTTCTATGCAAATGCTCAATGTGCTCCGTATCGCCCTTTGGAAACATAGTGATATCATCGAGGTAGACCACCACAAACTTATCTTGCTCCCCAACAAAAGCAACATCCATGGCCCTTTGGAAAGTAGCCCCTGCGTTGATCAATCCAAAAGGCATTATGGCATACATAAATGCCCCCCATGGTGTGGTGAAAGCAGTCTTCTTTAGATCTTCTGGAAGTACAGCCACCTAATTGTAACCAGAGAATCCATCCATCATTGACATCCTAGAAGCTCCTACCACTTTCTGTAGGATGTGATCCATCTTGGGCAATGGATAATTATCATTTAAGGATGATCAATTTAAATTTCGTAAATCAACACATAGCCTTATTTCTCCATTTTTATTTTGGATAGGGACTAGGTTTTCCACCCATTCAGAGTACCTCAAGGGCACAATTATTTTGGCCTTTAACAACTTCTTAATTTCTTTCTCAATGGAGGGAAGCAGCAGGGGATTTATCTATCTGAGCTTCTGCTTGTGAGGTTTCGCATCTCCCTTTAGTGGAATTTTATGCTGCATGATACTAATATAAAAAAATTTCAGGTCCTGATAGGACCATGCAAACACATATTTGTAAGACTGAAATAATTTCAAGTATAGCTCCTTATATTCTTTTGGGATCTTCTTGGATAATTTTACAATTTTTGGGTCAGCATCAGTACCAAGATTAAGGTCTTCTACCTGATTTTCTTCTACCACTTTTCTTGGTTGCAATGGGACATCGTTCTTGTCAAATAATATTTCTAGAGGCACCAGCCCTCTAGGTATAACGTTTCCCTTCAATTGCAACACTTTATTACCTGCCATTTTCTCCTCCCAATTGCTTTCTGAAGTGTCTCCAGCCTCTTCTTCTTCACCGACATCAATCTCCATATTGGAGAATTCCCCTACTATTTCCAAAAATATCTTCACCTATTCTTCATCCTCAAATACCTGCCAGTGCTTGATGTTATCTGGAATTGATTTTCGATAACGTACCTCAATTTCATACCTTAAGAGAGGGTTCTGAGGTGGACGAAATGTACTAGCAGCCACAGCAAGGGAATCGGCCATCCTATTCTGTTCCCGGAGCATGAACTGGATATTAAAGGCCAAGAAAACATTCTCCACCATGTCCCAAACTTCATTCCTATAAGCCCTCAACCGAGGATGTTTGGTTTGACACTGATTCCTGACTTGTCTAACCACCATTTTTGAATCTCCCAAAACTTTTAAAATTTGTATATTCATGCTCCTGGCTATCTGTAACCCCAATAGAAGTGCTTCATATCCGGCCACGTTATTAGTGGTTTCATATTATAGCTTGAAAGACAATGGGACCCATGTTCCTGTAGGATAAATCAATAGTATTCCAGCTCCATTACCTTCTCTTGAATTTGCTCCATCAAAATGAAGTGTCCAAATTCCTGCTTCATGGCTCTCTAAGGGCTGCTCAGTCTTGATCTGGCAGAAGGATGGTTCATGAGAATAACCTTGATCTTGTTCCATCATCAAGCATGAGAAATCTCCTTCTTTACTGTAGACTGGTGAATTAGCAGAGTTTTCAGCCTTAGTAACCATATTGACAAATCTAGTTTCCCTGTACAACCTCCTCTCCTGGCCACCAAAAACTGGGATAGTGGCATATGTTAAGTCCAACTTGATCGACCCACCAATTTTTGTTCCCCAGGACCTTGATAGAAACATGCCGAAGTGAGCTAGGATGTCAGCCACCACGATGTCCATTACCACACTTTTTGCTAGGATTTGGGCCAAATTGACCACCAAATCCTTAATCATTCCCAGGCATTTAACTCTTTTGGAATCAAATGAATAGAGGTCCTTTTATGGATGGGTGATTTGTAATCCTAGTTGTTCCATGATTGACAAAGGAAGAAGATTATGGGAAGCTCCATAATCTAACATACAGTTATGTAATAACATGTCATGGATCACTAGAGACACATAGAAGGGAGGAGTAGAAGCATCTAATTCCTCAACATGTGGGCCAAATACAACCATGGGTATTTATTCTTGAAGGTTGAGACTATCCGGGATGAGTGCTGCTTTTGGAGGGATCATGAAAGAGGTGACTTGGGATTGATATGCAGGTTGCTTCAACAGTTCAGTCCAGGGAAATGGGATTTTGACCTTCTCAAGTTCCTTTTTCAGAATGAAAGCAAGAGAGGACTTATCTATTACAACCTCTTTTGACTCTTTATTTTCGGCTGAGGGTTTGACTTCTTTTGACACAGACTTGGCATTAGGGGGAAAGACTACTTTTGAAGAGGAAGGAATTTGATCATTAGACTACAAAGGTTTGTTTAGAGGCCCTTTACCTTTGTCTGTGACTTTCTGCATTGCTGAATCCTTCTAAGCGGGTGCTTCCTTCTAGGGTGGCTCTTCTTCTTGATCTTGAGTATGATTCCTCTTCCTAGAAGATCTGAGATCATATCTTCTATTGAACTGTGCTTGCATGAAATCAACAAATTTCTTACAATAGTGATCAATCTCTGAGTCTTCCATGTCTCTAGCCTTCTCTTCTTCTTGCAATGAGAACTCGGTTCCATCACTCCCTTGCAAGGGGAATTCTTCTCCATCACTATTCGAGAAAGAAAGATTTTCATCCTCCAGCTCATAGGCAGTGTCTTCAGTAGGACCATCCACTTGACCTTCCAAGTATCATGGGTGTGGTACCTGATCTTGTTGTTCCTTTAGTTCCCTTTGCAATATTTGCAGGGGTGGTTTCCTATATTGAGGATTGTAACCTCTGTTTGTAGCATTCTGGAAATTCTTGGAGGCTGAATTCTAGGCCTCCAATTCAAGTTTGACCAGCTTACTAGAAAGGTTATTAATCATTTTGTTCATTTCTTCAATTCTGTCATTAGCTGAGTCTTTGTCTTGCTTAGAGGTAGATAACTCCTCTTTGCCCCTTCTTCTATTATCTTGTTCAGATTTTCCCTTTGATTTACTAGTGGAGGCAAAATTTGCCTCCAACTCTAGTGCATCTGTCTGAGCATCATCCAGAGTGGCAGGCTTTCTTTCTCTCAGAGAGAAACCAAATTCTGAGTCAAAGGATGCTATGAAAACAACGTTAGCAGCAGTTTCATGAGGTTTCATATCAGCAGGAAGACTCAAATATAATTTATTAAATCTCTTGATGAACTCTAACTCCCCTTCGTTATGTCTTTTCTTGAGTTTATTGAACTCAGTAAGACAATGTCCATTATCTTTCTTCTCTCCCCATTTCCTGAGAAAAGTATCTTCCATTACTTCCCAAGTGGTAACAGAACGGTCTCCCAATGTCTTAAACCATTTTCAAGCTTCAACATCAAGAGATTGGACAAACAGCCTCAAGACTACATCTAAATGTTCCACATTAGAGTTTGCTACAAAAGAGCAGAACACCTCAAGATGTTTTTGAGCATCAATCTCGTTTTCCCCATTGAATCGGGGTAAGATCTTCAGATAATCCTGTGGCATATCATTCAACACTTGAGGTAATGCCAGGGGGGCATATTTATTTAACAAGAAGCCTGGAACATTGGCCATTGGAGGGGGTGGAGGTAGTGCAATAGTTTGATGCGTAAAAGGAGGAGGAGGAGGTGGAAGTGGAGTATGAATAACAATAGGAATGTACTAGACAACAACTTGAGGTGTTGATGGGAACAACGGGAAGTTAATAGTAGCTACTTCAGTGACTTCATTGACCTCTTCAACCTTAGGGGTAGGGTGAAAGTTATCTTTAATTCTGACACCTCCCCAGGGTGGACTATCTGAGTAGTACTCGGTATTTCCCATAGTGGAGTCGGGACCTAGCACTTGGGCTACTTGAGAAGAAGAGGATGGAAAGTTTTCTACAGACAATTCAGGGATTTATGTGTGGACTGATTGCCTTTCCCTCAAACTTCTTCTATGTATGATCTTTTCTGGGTCAGACACTGAGGGTGTCTTAGGCTGTGACGTATCTGACCTCAGGTGTGGCTTACGAGGAGCCAGGACTGCAAGTAAATTTATCTAATAAATGAATGTGGAGTCGCCAAGTTGAGGGATCTACAACTCTCAACTCTCCATGCTCACCTATTTGAAGAGTGAATTAGGTTTTTTCAAGGCCCAGGGATTTAAATTTTCTCAAGTTCGTTCCTTGGCAACGGCGCCAAAAATATGTTGTCGTTCCTAGAGACAGCCTTAAGTTGTGAAAGACCAGTGCCTAGGATATCTTATATAGCAAGGAGCATGTGGTATAATATGGGGAATTATCAACAAAGGCTCTCACGCTATCTCCTGTAAATAGGGAGGTTAACTTGAATGGGACCAAAACTTCTAGAAACTAGAAATAGGGAGTGCAACACTGCAGAGGCAAGATGAAAAACTCCAATATAAAAGCATCAGACAATTTAAAGGCAGCTTACTCTAAAGAGGGCCGGTTCAAAAATACCTCACAGAAATAAATTATCAGAAGGTGTTTGCTGTGTATGAAAGATTAAGAGAATACTAGTTGTCATTGGGATGATATCCAGATACACAATATCACCATGTAATGGGCTTACCAATTTAAGAATCCATACATGAAAATAGCGTTTTAAAAATAACCTCCCAAAGAAGCTAATATACCAGAAATATGGATGAAATGAAAAGTGAAACAGTATATCATGCCTGAGCCATACTTAAAGCGCTTGACTAATTCGAGGATGGGTATCAACTAAGATAAATCCATGACAAAAACCAGTGAGCCACTCGCATTCCAGAAACATGATACAAGAAAGGCGGACGAAACGAAATGAACAATTAAATTAGCACATATAAGAGAAAGTTACACATTGTGAGACACAAAAGACCAAAATCCTCTTTAAAGATGGAACTCCTCCTCACTGAAACCCAATGGGCTCTGTACATCCATATAAGAGTTTTTACAAAATGCATACAAAAATTCTCTCACCGCATAATTTTCTGATAAATCTGGAACCCTCAATAATCTGCTCTTTGGGAGTTTTATAGAAGAAAAAGAAAACTCCTAAAGGAAGTGGATGATGAACATTTAATTTTCCTCATTAAGACAGGATGGCGGAAACATGCACACCCATACTGCTTGATGACTCTGTAGTGCTGTATGTACTCTGTGGCCTGCTTTCTGAAATAAATGCACTGGGTGGAAGTCTTTTCAGGAACACGGTATAGAAATAAAAACCACATGGGCACTCCATCCTTTCCTGGAAAGAAAACTCTGCTGAGATGGAACCTTGAGGGTATTTTTTTTCTGTGCATGGACCTTCTGAGTGATCTACGAGGTCTTTGATCTGGTACTCTGCCTTCAAATGGTTAGGTTAAGGTTCCAAAATCTTCAATTACACGCCTTTAACTCTCTGCCTTTCACTGATACTCTCTGTCTGCAATATTAATGTCTCTGATTGCGAAATCTGCACTTTGAATGACTCTATAGGGTTTGACAGAGTTTAACCCTGCTTCTTTAATGGCGGTCATGTCGTAACAGCTTCCCAGACCCTTTCTCCATAATTCTAGCCTCTGAAAAATGGTCCTTTCTGGTGTTCTCTGTTACTGTAATTGAGATTGGGAATCGTGGCGGTTTACCGCCGCTCGTACCCTGAAAAACACACAAAATTTTCAAGAAAATAAATGCATGGGAAGATGGATGTAGCGGGGACGACGAAAATGGACGTGCAGCTGGTGAAATGGTGGAATAGTGCGGGATTACGATGGAAAATGTAGTCGAAGGCTTGCAGAATGGTGGCGTGCCATTTTAATGTAAAATATTAAAACCTGACCATTGAACGCATATATGTACATGGACGGGCAGGTGACGTGGCGGGACCGGTCAACGGCGGGACATGCAATCAAATCT
Organism: Pinus albicaulis; assembly: GCA_034641835.2. Classification (NCBI taxonomy): domain Eukaryota; kingdom Viridiplantae; phylum Streptophyta; class Pinopsida; order Pinales; family Pinaceae; genus Pinus; species Pinus albicaulis. The sequence goes on from MU968551.1 coordinate 37,301,527, forward strand.
GGACCGTCTGATCTCAGGAGGATATCGACGACTGAGGACACGACAGAGGGCGATTGAAACTGGACCATCCGATCTCAGGAGGAGATCAACGGTGGAAAACATATCAGAGGGCGATGGATGGCGGGCCAAGGGTACAGATACCTTGGGTTAATTTCCGTGCATCTTCGAGGTGCGATGAATGTTGTATGGAGAGCCCCAGATCGGACGGTTGATATGCATATCGTGCTGGGTCAAATGCCAAATGATAACGCGCGATGGGGGGGCGGTTTTGAAATAGTGACGGAGCCATGTGTCAGGCGGTGAGTGGAATCTCTCCGAAAATAAAATTACCGCCCATCCTCCAAATGCGGTGCGATGGATACCACCGGTTTTTGAACCATGATTTTGGTGCGGGGACCACAAGGGCGGGTGAGTTGCGGACCGTTGATTTGCAAGTCGATCGGATGGTGGACAGGTGACTGGAGAGGTGAACGGGTTGGGCCACGGGCGTGACGCTGATTTATGAAGGCCATCCGATCTGTACGGATCGACGGATAATATTGCGCCCGATATCCCCCTGCGATAAGTGCTCTCCGGGCTAGCGCTTGGTCTAGCGCCCAGGTCACATGGAGAAAAAGATTAAGGGGCTAGGGCTGAAAGGTGCTAGCCCTTAAATATGTTAAAATGTGTGCTTTCAGCCCTTTTTTATGCAATTTTGAGTTTAGAGGAGGGAAACGATAGGCGGAAAAAGGATTTTTTAGGCCAAACAAAGGAAGTTTAAAGGGGATTGCTTGTCAGAATTTAATAGGGGGCTGACATGATCAACAGGTAGCATGATGAATTATGAAGGCTCAAAGCAGAATTAGGCCAAAAAACATAGTCTAAATGGATAAATTGAGGAATGTTAGGCTAAAGCGGCCTCGAATACATCAACAAAGAGTAGTTATTCCCTTAGAAATATCTAACTGACACATTGAGCCTACTTTCTATCCATAAATCCAATTAAGTAGTTATTACACAAAATAATATATTTTAAACTCTTAGGACAATTATTGTAAAGATAAGATAAAGCCTTAAAGTCAATATTTTCCACCTATCTTTATCTCAGAAATTAAGACAAAGTTATTTAACAGAGAAGTAGCTGCAGATATTGTTACCTTATGCCCTGCGTGGTTTTTAAGGCTAGGAATGCATTTACTCTGTAATTAATAAAATTTTGAACCCTAGAAGAGTTTCACCTCCTCATTTGCAGCATAAATATTGCATTAGAACTCATTGTAAATGTTGGATTTTGATGACTGGTGCTGGAATAATACATAGTCCTTTGAAGCTCTCGAAGAAAAATTGATGTGTTGGAACTCATGCATGATCTGATTTTCTTGTTGATGGAGAAGGATCGTTTGCAAAATCCATAGGCTTGGTTGATGGTGAAGTTTTTCTTTTGTTTATGTTTTCTAGTTTTCCATTATGTTTTCCATCTTGCTATGTTACAGTAAGACAAAGAATTTAGATTAAGAAATGTTTTCTAATGGCACCTTAAATATGTTTGTCCTTCACTGCCTTAATGTTTTCTTCTACTAAGATACATTAGAGAAATCATTTATTCCTCTCTAACAAGTTCTTAGCTCGTCCATTTCTTGAATAAATTAGATCAGTTAGCATCAATTATGATTTATGGTTAGCCCTGCATATTGTTGCCACTGAAATACTCCATTCTTGGAATCATCTCTTTAAAGCAGCTCTGTTTAGGTTTGTCAAAGAAGTATGTTTAAAATCATGCTCTTTGACTTTACTTAGCTAAAAAAATTTTAAGGAAACCTTATAGATGTAACTTTGGATGTTAGAGTTTTCTCTCCTTCTATGGTTATAGTTACTTGTGTATCTTAAATGCTTTTTTTCTCTAGATGATAAAATTTCTGAAAGTTGGATAATTTTCTTACCTTTCTAAGTTTTTATTCGAATGTCTGTCTTGGTTAATTATCTGTTTTCAGTTTGAAATCAAATGGATTAGGTTCTGCTTATGCCTTTGATTCTCGTGTTGTTCTTATCAATTTTCTAACTCCCTCAATTTACAAGTATATAAAGGATTTTGTTTCACCCCTTTATTAGCTTGTTGTTCCCAAGTTTAATGTCCATCTCATAATCCTTCATAAGCTTAAAAGATCCACCAACCAAGTAAACTTGCCTTGCAAATGCTCTTGACACCATTGATGAACTCATTCATGACGTTGTTTGACTCCATTGCCCAATGACTTAACAATCTTCCATGTTTCCTATCTAAAGTCTATCAAAGTATCATACCCAACCAAAAAACAATCAAAATACCCTGCACTTAACATTTAGCTTAAAATCAACTCTAATCAGTAAACAAGACATATATTTTGCACACATTGAGAGATCCCTCTCTGAATCCAGGAAGGCTAGATCCTTGGATTCCAAAGCTTGGTTTGATGTTACACATGTCAATTTGTATCTCAATCAATCTAGCAAATTACAGGGAGCTAACATAGTGGCGATCACAGTGGGACCTCTGAGTACATAATAGCCTAGAAAGCTCTTGTAGACTCACTAAGTCCTTCAATAACCATAGAAACTTAGAAAACCCCAAAAACAATTCAGATTGGTTTCATAATAAACATTGGTGGTGGACCATAAAATATTTTACCTCCAAAAGAGCTAAAAATTTCCACCTGGTGACTCCACTGGCATCCAGTAGGCCTATTACTTCACTAGTTGTCATAATCTCCCCTGAGAATGCTTTAAGCAATCCCAATCATGTTGATGGTGGACAACAAAGTTGAAACACTCCACCTAGTGACTCCACAACTCTCAATAAACCTAAAGACTCCACTGGTAGATAAATCTAGAATGGTTGAAAAGATTTAGTGACCATTTTTTATTTACAAACATGGATCCAAGAATACAACGAAGATATGCCCCAATGAGTAGGGATAATATCCCTAGATTCCCACACAAAATGCCTGAAATAAATTGGTTAAAAAACCTACCTATATTTGAAGATGAAGAAGTTGATGACCCCTTGTTACATCTCATAAATTTTCAAATACATGTATGGAGGTTAAAGGTTGAATGGCACGAGGACTGCCTCATGAAAATTTTTATGGCAATAGTAGAAGGTAAGGCAAGAAATTGGTATGAATGGCTAGAACTAGCATCTTTTTTTCTTTAAAGGATTTCCACAAGGTATTTTACAAACACTATATAGGGTATTGTCCATCTCTATCCTTAGCTGAAAATTGTTGTGATCAATCTAAAGATCTCATACAACACCTTGTTAGCATGGATGAAGATTTGGGAAATTGGCATCATGAGGATCTGTTAGAGGAGACCCATACATTTCTTACCCAAAGTAACCATCAATATGGCCAAGAAGAGTTTATCAAGGATGAAATCCATAAAAAAAAAAGAGAGGATCCATAAGAGCTCTTTGAAAAGGTTGAAACCAATAACAATCCATCTGCCCTTTTTTGTAAAAAACGAAAGGACATTCAGCCACAAGATCAAATTCCACAAAAAGGGGAAAGAAATTGTTGCCCAATCCAAAGAAAACTGAAAATGCCTCCTCCTTTAACTGAAGAAGAAAATAATCAGACCCTAAACGTGCAACCAAATTCCAAATTTTTATGTAAAAAGGATATATCTATATGTTCTACTGCCGACCTATCTGCTGATGGCTTTTCTCATATAGAATCTATAAAACATATTGGTGTTGATGCTAGACTACCTTCTCAAGAAAACCTAATGCCAGGGGATGCTCCTACTCATCAGGATTATGGCTCTCAAATAGAAATCAACTCACTCAATCAAGGCATACCAAGATTTCTTGAAAGAAACATAACATTTTTTTCTGAAGCTGTCAAATCAAATAGTCATAAAGAAGGAGAAGAGATTATTTTTCAAAAGGATCCCAAGGTTATTAAAGAGAAGGCGCGAGTAATCCTAAATGAGGTCTATTTCTCGAATCCTCTAGGCCAGTTATTATTCAAGGACCCCTTTGTTGTTTCCTTAGAAAATTTTAAGAAGGGAATAAATCATGCTAGGGACAGTTTGTGGCAGAGCTTAAAGGAAATTGGGAGTGCTACTATTCATCAGAAGACAAAGTGGGAGTGGCCTACCAGCATACCTACGAGGTGCAATAAAAAGAAATTATCTAGTCACTTACTTGATTGGATATACTGGAAAAAAGAGTTCACCTGATAAAAGTACATCATATGTAAAGTTAGATTAGGATAGATAGGCACAAATAAGCTCAGACTTTGAGCATGTTTTAGTCTTAGAATGTTTTGAAAAAATGAAAATACAAAAAAAATAAAAGAAAAGAAAAGGAAAAGAGGGCAGATTCAAAAAAGGTACAACCCCATACCCAAAAAAGAGAATTTTCTAAAAGTGTGCAAGTCTAAATGCCACCACTATTTCAAAATGATATCTTGTTCGGTTATCTAGCCTAATCATGGCCGAACATGCTTTAAATTTATGTTGATAAGTTAGTAGAAACTTTGATTGATAAAACATTATTTCAGACTTAACTTTTTCAAAGAAAGATAGATTATGAGATTGAAAAGATATTGGTTCCACATGCTTAAAACAGAACCAAAGAGATAGATAAAGATTCCTCACAAAAGACAAATCATGGCCTTATCTTTCTGATTTACTTTGATGCAAAATAATGTTTGTGTGCAAGCTCAAATGCCACTACTTGTATTTATTAAATCATACAGCTTAAACATGATTGAGTAAATTTGAATTTCACGTTGATAGGTTAGTGAAGAAGATTTTCCAAATTGTATAATCTTGGCTTATCAGTAGAATAGATTAGGATAGAAAATAATGGTTCAAATAAACTCAAAATCTGAACAAGGAAAAAGATAGCTCTAAACAGATCAAAACTAGAGCTGGAAAAATAATAGAAGGATGTTTATAATTTTCAGATCTTAAGCCTTCTCAATTTTTTTTTATTTTTCTTGAAATAAAGTCTATGTGCAGCTTGTACATAAAGCCATAGACACTATAGAAAATTACACTACTTAATCCTGATTTAGCTATGTTTTAAATTTTTGTTTTAGAAAATAGAAAATGCAGATCTGTCAAACAGCTTAATCTTGATAGATAGTAGTATAGGTAGAGAAATAAAGAGTTCAATAGTTTAATCTGGTCTCTTTGAAGAAATAAGGATAAGATTAGACAGTTTATTTTTTTTTTCAAGATAAAATGTCAAAGATTTTTCTAGTTCAAGTGCACTCAAAAAGAAGAAAAAATGCTAGGACAAGTAGGATTGGGTATGTAGAGATGTGGTTTAAAGAAATTTCATGCTGCAGGTCATTGGAAGAATTATCCAAATGTACATAATTTCAGCAAGAAAACAAAGAGATCTTGCCCAATGGATGAGGCACTGGTATGCTAAAATCCAGAGATTGATAAACTGAGGTTATGGACACCTAAAAGACAGTTTTCCTCCCCAAGTGGAGCCACTTTTAGCCATCCATAATTTTTACATATTCAAAGATGTCTAAAACAGATCCTTTTAGCCTTCAAGAAACAAATTTTAGCAAATATGTGAGTTCTTGAAGTCTTTCCATGCCCCTTATCTTTCAAAAATCCATCTCACTAATACCTTCATTCAAATAGCCCTGCTGATTCATAAAGAAAACTTCCTTCTAACTCATAATCCTCATCATTTCTCCATTTCAAAATGTGTCCTTCTTTTCCCACCCATATTCCTCATTTTACCCTTCATTTCCTTCAAAATCCCCTTAAAACCTTATAAATCCCTTTTTATTTGGTTTTAAAACCCTTTTTCTAACCTATCGAAAACCTCAAAAAACCTTAAAAACCTTTGTTTTTAACCCTTTCTGCCCCTTTTTATGCATAAGGTTTTAAGCAGCTTTCGGCTTAGCCTTAGCCCCATTTTCATCATATGACCTGCTCCATGACCGAGTACTACGCCCATTGGCCCAACGGCCCATTGGCATTTCGGCTTTTCGCCAGTCCCCGCGACCTTTTTCCCTTTAAAAATGTTCACCGCCAATGCAAAATCCCGATTCAATCTAGATTGTTCATTCTCCCCAGATCGGACGATCTGTGCATCATTCCATCGCATCGCTCTTTGACATTTCCTTGTTCCCACTCCTTTTTCCACTGATGGAATTCCCCGCAGATAAAATCCCAACCGTCGATCTCCCTCAGATCAGACGGTCCCCGCTGCATCGCACTTCACCTTCTCCATCGCATTGCTCCATCGTAATCGTTCCCTCCACATTTCCTCCTCCTTTCCATCCAGTTCTCCAATGTGCGCGGCCCCAATTCAATCTCATCCGTCCATTTCCCCACATCCAACGGCCCACATTACTCCTGCATGTCAACCCCACCCTTTTCATTCTCCTTCATTGTTTAATCCTAGCCGTTGATCTCTCCCAGATCTTATGGTCATCACTCCTTCGAAATTTCGCCATCCCCCTTACCCCTCATCCTCCATATTTTATCTCCACTTCTCCGAGTAAATTTCTGTTGTTTATCCTCATGATCCAATGGCTCCCATTTATCCCCTGTTTTCATCTCCGTGCAATAGCTTTTCGCTACCCGACAAAACTGCTGACGTCATAGCTAGGTCCCACCTTTCTTCGTCCCACACATATTTCCTCCCTTCACGTTTGATCCCAACAGTCGATCTCCCAGATCTGACGGTCTAGAATTATTTTCGCGCTCGGTCCGCCAAAATGATTTAACGCTCCATATCAACGCGAAATGGGTGGTTTTTATAGGATACATGTTGTCTTATAACTCGTATCATGTTCGATCAGCCCATTACCGCTTACCACCTTCTGGCCACGTGAAAACCACCTACGGTTTTTTTCAAAACAACATTTCCACTCTCACACCATAAACCAAGTTTAAACCCTATTTCTTATGGTTTCAACCATGGAATATCCTTCTCCTACATTCATTCCCCTCTACATAGCTCCTTGACCTCCACCGAGCCTCTGAAGCAGTTTTATCTGAAAAACACAGGATTTATTGATATGTTATGTTGATTTGTAGGTTTAATGGTGGGAAAATAAACCAACCCTCTCACAAGCCAGAGCAGTGACAAGAAAGGCCCAGGATGACAATCCTCAGGGAAAAATCATGAAGAAAACGAGTTCACAGAGTTTGAATTCAAAGGTTTGATCAGCGTATCATGAGCATTGATTAAATGAAACCCTCCAAAGCTCCAAAGTCACCTGTACACAAAAAGAAATGAAGACCAGAGATGAAGAATGAAGGTTAAAAAAGCATAAATCTAAAGATTAAAGGTTTAACCTATGAATATTAAAAGATAAAAACACAGTTAAAGACAGATGAAAAAGGTTTAAAGAAATCCATAAAGTATTAAAGACAGGATTATGAATTATGAAGGCTAAAAGCAGAATTAGGCCAAAAAACACAGTCTAAATGGATAGATTGAGGAAATTTAAGCTAAAGTGGCCTTGAATACATCAACAAAGAGAAATTATTCCCTTAGAAATATCTAACTGACACATTGAGCCTACTTTCTATCCATAAAGCCAATTAAGTAGTTATTACACAAAAGAATATATTTTAAACTTTCAGGACAGTTATTGTAAAGATAAGATAAAGCCTTAAAGTCAATCTTTTCCACGTATCTTTATCTCAGAAATTAAGACAAATTTATTTAACAGAGAAGTAGCTGCAGATATTCTTACCTTATGCCCTGCGTGGTTTTCAAGGCTAGGAATGCATTTACTATGTAATTAATAACATTTTGAACCCTAGAAGAGTATCACCTCCTCATTTGTAGCATAAATACTGCATTGGAACTCATTGTAAATTTTGGATTTTGATGATTGATGCTAGAATAATACATAGTCCTTTGAAGCTCTTGAAGAAAAATTGGTGTCCTGGAACTCATGCATGATCTGATTTGCTTGTTGATGGACAAGGATCGTTTGCAGGATCCATAGGCTTGGTTGATGGTGAATTTTTTCTTTTTTTTTATGTTTTCTAGTTTTCCATTATGTTTTCCATCTTGCTATGTTGCAGTAGGACAAATAATTTAGATTAAGAAATGTTTTCTAATGGCACGTTAAATCTATTTTTCCTTCACTGCCTTAATATTTTCTTCTGCTAAGATACATTAGAGAAATCATTTCTTGCTCTGTAACAAGTTATTAGGTCATCCATTTCTTGAATAAATTAGATCAGTTAGCATCAATTATGATTTATGGTTAGCCCTGCATATTGTTGCCACTGAAATACTCTGTTCTTGGAATCATCTCTTTAAAGCAACTTTGTTTAGGTTTGTCAAATAATTCTGTGTAAAATCATGCTATTTTCCTTTACGTAGCTAAAATTGTTTTAAGGAAACCTTATAGCTGCAACTTTGGATGTTAGTGTTTTCTCTCCTTCTATTGTTATAGTTACTTGTGTATCTTAAATGTTTTTTTGCTCTAGATGATAAAAGCTCTGAAAGTTGGATAAGTTTCTTACCTTTCTAAGTTTTTATTCGAATTTCTGTCTTGTTTAATTATCTATATTTAGTCTGAAATCAAATGGATTAGGTTCTGCTTATGCCTTTGATTCTCTTGTTTTTCTTATCAATTTTCTATCTCCCTCAATTCATAAGTATATAAAGGATTTGGTTTCACCCCTTTATTAGCCCGTTGTTCCCAAGTTTAATGTCCATCTCATAATTCTTCATAGCCTTAAAAGATCCATCAACCAAGTAAACTTGCCCTGCAAATGCTCTTGACACCATTGATGAACTCATTCATGACCTTGTTTGACTCCATTTCCCAATGACTTAACAATCTTCCATGTTTCCTATCTAAAATCTATCAAAGTATCATACCCAACCAAAAAACAATCAAAAATACCCTACACTTAACATCTAGCCTAAAATCAACCCTAATCAGTAAACAAGAAATATCTTTTGCACACATTGAGAGATCCCTCTCCAAATATAGGAAGGCTATGTCCTTGGATTCCAAAGCTTGGTTTGATGTTACCCTTTTCAATTTGTGTCTCAATCAATCTAGCAAAATACGGGGAACTAACATAGTGGCTATCACGGTGGGACCTCTGAGTACATAATAGACTAGCAAACTCTTGTAGACTCACTAAGTCCTTCAATAACCATAGAAACTCATAAAACCCCAAAAACAATTCAGATTGGTTTCATAATAAACATTGGTGGTGGACCATACAATATTTTACCTCTTAAAGAGCTAAAAATTTCCACCTGGCGACTCCGCTGGCCTCCAATAGGCATATTACTTCACTAGCTCTCATAGACTCCCCTGGGAATGCATTAAGAAATCCCAATCATGCTGATGGTGGAAAACAAAGTTGAAACCCTCCACTCGGCAACTCCATAACTCTCAATAGACCTAAAGACTCCATTGATAGAGAACTCTAAACTGGTTGAAAAGATTTAGTGACCATTTCTGATTTACAAACATGGATCCAAGAATACAACGAAGATATGCCCCAATGATTAGGGATCATATCCTTGGATTCCCACAAAAAATGCCTAAAATAAATTGGTTAAAAAACCTACCTATATTTCCAGATGAAGAAGTTGATGACCCCTTGTTACATCTCATCAATTTTCATATACATGTATGAAGGTTAAAGGTTGAATGGCACGAGGACTGCCTCATGAAAATGTTTATAGAAACATTAGAAGGTAAGGCAAGAAATTGGTATGAATGGATAGAACCTAGCATCCTATTTTCTTTAAAGGATTTCCACAAGGTATTTTACAAACACTATATAGGGTATTGTCCATCTCTATCCTTAGCTGAAAATTGTTGTGATCAATCTGAAGATCTCATACAACACCTTGTTAACATGGATGAATATTTGGGAAATTGGCATCATGAGGATCTGTTAGAGGAGATCCATACATTTCTTATCCAAAGTAACCATCAATATGGCCAAGAAGAGTTGATAAAGGATGAAATCCATCAAAAAAAAAAAGAGGATCTACAAGAGCTCTTTGAAAGGGTTGAAACAAATAATAATCCATCTGACCCTTTTTCTAAAAAACAAGAGGACATTCAGCCACAAGATCAACTTCCACAAAAAGGGGAAAGAAATTGTTTCCCAATCCAAAGAAAACAGAAAATTCCTCCTCCATTAACTAAAGAAGAAAATAATCAGAACCTAAACATGCAACCAACTTCCAAATTTTTATGTAAAGAGGATATATCTATATGTTCTACTGCTGACCTATCTGCTAATGCCTTTTCTCATAAAGAATCTATAAAACATATTGATGCTGATGCTAGACTACCTTCTCAAGAAAACCTGATGCTAAGGAATGCTCCTACTCATCAGGATTATGGCTCTCAAACATAAATCGGCTCGCTCAATCAAGGCATACCAGGATTTCTTGAAAGCAGCATAACATTTCATTCTGAAGTTTTCAAATCAAATAGTCATAAAGAAGGAGAAGATATTGTTTTTCAAAATGATCCCAAGGTTATTCAAGAGAAGGAGGGAGTAATCCTAAATGAGATCTATTTCTCGAATCCTCTAGGCCAGTTATTATTCGAGGACCCCTTTGCAGTTTCCTTAGAAACTTTTAAGAAGGGAATAAATCATGCCAAGGACAGTTTGTGGCAGAGCTTAAATGAAATTTGGAGTGCTACTATTCATCAAAAGACAAAGTGGGATTGGCTTACCAACATACCTAAGAGGTGCAATAAAAAGCAATTATCTAGTCACTTACTTGATTGGCTATACTAGAAAAAAGAGTTCCCTTGATAAAAGTACATCATATGTAAAGTTATATTAGGATAGATAGGCACAAATAAGCTCAACCTTTGAGCATATTATAGTCCTAGAATGTTTTGAAAAAATGAAAATACAAAAAAAAAAAAAAAAGGAAAAGAGGGTAGATTCAAAAAAGAACAACCCCATACCCAAAAAAGAGAATTTTCTGAAAGTGTGCAAGTCTAAATGCCACTACTGTTTCAAAATGATATCTTGTTTAGTTATCTAGCCTAATCATGGCTGAACATGCTTTAAATTTATGTTGATAAGTTAGTAGAAACTTTGATTGATAAAACATTATTTCAAGCTTAACTTGTTCAAAGAAATATAGATTAGGATATTGAAAAGATACTGGTTCCACATGCTTAGAACAAAACCAAAGAGATATATAAAGATGCTTCACAAAAGACAAATCATGGCCTTATCTTTTTTATTTAATTTTATGCAAAATAATGTTTGTGTGAGAGCTCAAATGCCACCACTTGCAATTATTCAATCATACAGCCTAAACATGATTGAGTAAATTTAAATTTTATGTTGATAGGTTAGTGAAGAAGATTTTCCAAACTGTATAATATTAGCTTATCAGTAGAATAGATTAGGATAGAAAATAATGGTTCAAACAAAGTCAAAATCTGATCAAGGAAAAAGATAGCTCTAAACAGATCAAAACCAAAGATGGAAAAAGAATAGAAGGATGTTTATAACTTTCAGATCTTAAGCCTTCACAATTTTGTTTTATTTTTCAGAAAATAAAGTATATGTGTAGCTTCTACATAAAGCCATAGACACCATAGCAAATCAGACTGCTTAATCCTAATTTAGCTATGTTTTAAATTTCTGTTTTAGAAAATAGAGAATGTAGATCTTTCAAATAGCTTAATCTTGACAAATATTAGTATAGGTATAGAAATAAAGAGTTCAATAGTTTAATCTAGGAATTTTGAAGAAATAAGGATAGGATTGGATAATTTATTTCTGTTTTCAAAATAAAATGTCAAAGAGTTTTCTAGTTCAAGTGCACTGAAAAAGAAGAAAAAATGCTAGGACAAGTAGGATTGGGTAGGTAGAGATGTGGTTTAAAGAAATTTCATGTTGCAGGTCATTGGAAGAATTATCAAAATGCACAGAATTTCAGCAAGAAAACAGATAGATCTTGCCCAATGGATGAGGCACTAGTCTGCCAAAAGCCAGAGATTGATAAAGTGAGGTTCTGAACACCTAAAAGACAGATGTCCTCCCCATGTGGAGCCACTTTTATCCATCCATAATTTTGACATATTTAAAGATGGCTAAAATGGATCCTTTTAGCCTTCAAGAAACAAATTTTAGCAAATCTATGAGTTCTTGAAGTCTTGCCATGCCCCTTATCTTTCAAAAATACATCTCACTGATATCTTCATTCAAATAGCCCTGCTGATTCATAAAGAAAACTGCCTTCAAACTCATAATCCTCATAATTTTTCCATTTCAAAATTTTTCCTTCTTTTCCCACCCATCTTCCTCATTTCACCCTTTATTTCCTTCAAAATCCCCTTAAAACCTTATAAATCCTTTTTTATTTGGTTTTAAACCCATTTTTCTAACCTATCGGAAACCTCAAAACACCTTAAAAACATTTGTTTTTAACCCTTTCCACCCCTTTTTATGCATAAGGTTTTAAGTACCTTTCGGCTTAGCCTTAGCCCCCTTTTTCTTCATATGACCCGCTCCATGACCGAGTGCTAGGCCCATCGGCCCATCGGATTTTCGTCGGTCCCCGCGACCTTTTTCCCTTTAAAAATGTTCACCGCCGATGTGAACTCTCGATTCAATCTGGACCATTCATTCTCCCCAGATCGAACGGTCTGCGCATCGTTCCATTGCATAACACTTCGGCGTTTCCTCGTTCCCACTCCTTTTTCCGCCGATGGAATTCCCTGCCAATAAAATCCCGACCGTCGATCTCCCTCAAATCGGATGGTCTGCGCTGCATTGCACTTCGCCTTCTCCATCACATCGCTCCATCGCAATCACTCCCTCCGCATTTCTTCCTCCCGTCCATCCCAATCTCCAATGTGCGTGGCCCCAATTCAATCTCATCCATCCAGTGCCCTGCATCCAATGGCCCACATTACTCCTACATGTCAACCCCACCCTTTTCATTCTCCTTCATTGTTTAATCCTAGCCGTTGATCTCTCCTAGATCTTATGATCATCACTCCTTCACAATTTCCCCATCCCACTGACCCCTCATCCTCCATATTTTATCTCTGGTTCTCCGAGTCAATCTTTGTCGTTAATCCTCATGATCCAACGACTCCCATTTATCCCCTCTTTTTAACTCCTCCCAATAGATTTTTTCTACCCAAAAAAACTGTTGTCGTCATAGCCGAGTCCCACCTTTCTTCCTCTCACACATCTTTCCTGCCTTCACGTTTGATCCCAGTCGTCAATCTCCCAGATCTGACGGTCTAAAATTATTTTCACGCTCGGTCCACCAAAATGATTTAACGCTCCATATCAACACGAAATGGGCGGTTTTGATAGGACACGTGTTGTCCTATAGCCCGTATCGCCTTCGATCAACCCATTACCTCTTACCACCTTCTGGCCACACAAAAACCAGTTATGGTTTTCTGCAAAAACACCTTTCCACTCTTGCACCATAAACCAAGTTTAAACCTTGTTTCTTATGGTTTCAACCATGGAATCTCCTTCTGCTGCATTCATTCCCCTCTACACAGCTCCTTAAGCTCCACCGAGCCTCTGAAGCAGTTTTATCCGAAAAACGTAGGATTTATTGATATTTTATTTTGAGTTTCAGGTTTAATGGCGGGAAAATAAGCCATCCCTCTCACAAGCCAGAGAAGTGGCAAGAAATGTCCAGGATGATGATCCTTAGGGAAAAATCACGAAGAAAGAAGGTCACAGGGTTTTAATTCAAAGGTTTGATCAGCGTATGATGAGCATTGATTAAACGAAACCCTCCAATGTGCCAAGTTCACCTGTATACAAAAAGTAACGAAGACCAAAGATGAAGAATGAAGGTTAAAAAAGCATAAATCCTAAGATTAAAGGTTTAACCTGTGAAGATTAAAAGATAAAAACATAGTTAAAGACAGATGAAAAAGGTTTAAGGAAAGCCATAAAGTATTAAAGGCAGCATGATGAATTATGAAGGCTAAAAGAAGAATTAGGCCAAAAAACACAGTCTAAATGGATAAATTGAGGAAATTAGGCTAAAGCGGCCTCGAATACATCAACAGAGAGTAGTTATTCCCTTAGAAATATCTAACTGACACATTGAGTCTACTTTCTATCCATAAAGCCAGTTAAGCAGTTATTACACAAAATAATATATTTTAAACTGTTAAGATAGTTATTGTAAAGATAAGATAAAGCCTTAAAGTCAATCTTTTCCACCTATCTTTATCTCAGAAATTAAGACAAAGTTATTTAACAGAGAAGTAGTTTCAAATATTCTTACCTTATGCCCTGCGTGGTTTTCAAGGCTAGGAATGCATTTACTCTGTAATTAATAACATTTTGACCCCTAGAAGAGTTTCACCTCCTCATTTGCAGCATAAATACTACATTGGAACTCATTGTAAATGTTTGATTTTGATGACTGATTCTAGAATAATACATAGTCCTTTGAAGATCTTGAAGAGAAATTGATGTCTTGGAACTCATGCATGATTTGATTATCTTGTTGATGGAGAAGGATCGTTTGCAGGATCCATAGGCTTGGTTGATGGTGAAGTTTTTCTTTTTTTTTATGTTTTCTAGTTTTCCATCTTGCTATGTTGCAGTAGGACAAAGAATTTAGATTAAGAAATGTTCTCTAATGGCACCTTAAATCTGTTTATCCTTCACTACCTTAATTTTTTCTTCTGCTAAGATACATTAGATAAATCATTTCTTGCATTCTAACAAGTTCTTAGCTCGTCCATTTCTTAAATAAATTAGATCAGTTAGCATCAATTATGATTTATGGTTAGCCCTGCATATTGTTGCCACTGAAATACTCTGTTTTGGAATCATCTCTTTAAAGTAACTTTGTTTATGTTTGTCAAAGAAGTCTATTTAAAATCATGCTCTTTGGCTTTACTTATCTAAAATTGTTTTAAGGAAACCTTATAGCTGTAACTTTGGATGTTAGAGTTTTCTCTCCTTATATGGTTATAGTTACTTGTGTATCTTAAATTTTTTTCTGCTCTAGATGATAAAAGCTCTAAAAGTTGGATAATTTTCTTACCTTTCTAAGTTTTTATCTGAATGTCTGTCTTGGTTAATTATCTGTTTTCAGTCTGAAATCAAATGGATTAGGTTCTGCTTATGCCTTTGATTCTCTTGTTGTTCTTATCAATTTTCTAACTCCCTCAGTTTACAAGTATATAAAGCATTCGGTTTCACCCCTTTATTAGCTTGTTGTTTCCAAGTTTAATGTCCATCTCATAATCCTTCATAACCTTAAAAGATCCACCAACCAAGTAAAATTTCCCTGCAAATGCTCTTGACAACATTGATGAACTCATTCATGACCTTGTTTGACTCCATTGCCCAATGACTTAACAATCTTCCATGTTTCCTATCTAAAATCTATCAAAGTATCATACCCAACCAAAAAACAATCAAAAATACCCTGCACTTAACTTCTAGCCTAAAATCAACCCTAATCAATAAACAAGACATATCTTTTGCACACATTGAGAGATCCCTCTCCGAATCCAGGAAGGCTAGGTCCTTGGATTTCAAAGCTTGGTTTGATGTTACCCTTGTCAATTTGTATCTCAATCAATCTAGAAAATTACGGGGAGCTAACAAAACCAACCAGGGCATCCTGGGGCTAAACCACCTCAACCTCATTAATAGAAATGAGGATTTTTGATAATCCATCCTAGATCACTAGGCCAACACAATAAACATGTCATAAGAGGCTTTACCATGATCTCCACCCAATCACTATGCCAAAACACAAGAATGGATGCCACCAGATTATCTCCACCTACATCGTGAGGAATTTTTCTGTCTCCTAGTATCTCAGTATTTACCGCAATCCACAATTTGATTCAGGGATTAGTAGGCCCTAGATCGAGAAATACTCTCTATGATTTACTGTATAACCCAACCTAGGATTCATAGGACTAAGGGAGAGCACACACATCTCAACCTTTACAACAATCCAAAACTAGATCACTAGGCCCTAAATTGAGGCAAAGAATAAATTGGTTTTGTGTCATATCATTCAGAGATACACCTCACTCAGCTCCGTATCCATCCCACAATCCAACTAAACCAAAACATGAGAACTCCACAACACCATGGCTATCTAGAAATGGAAAGGGTAGATTGAAAACACTATCACGCCTGGAAAAACTCATGCCATGAAAAAAAAGAACCACATGCAATACCATGCATGCTAAATCTAGCAACGAAAACACACATGCAAATTGATACCTACAAAGAATCAAATTGTAGCTACTTGATACTGCTCTTCCTTCCTTTCTTCCTCCTTTTATTTCTTTCTTTTTCCTTTCTTGGGCCAATGCTAAAGTGCTCCAAGAAACTCTAAGTGTCCAATAGTGTTAGAGAGAGGGAGAGAATAATGAGAGAGCTCCAAAAGTGAATTGAAAAAAGCTATCAACTCATCCTCAAGAGCCTTTTTATGGATGAGGCATCTATTTTCTTCATTTTCCATTATTTTCCTCCTCACGTGAAACTTGTGACCTTTCATCTCCCTTTTCTCCTAGTTTCCATTATTTTCATAAATAAATGTGCCAAAATTTCATTTTTCCTTTCCAAATCCTATGCTTGCGTTTTCCAATTTCCTTAGCCATATTAACCTAATTGAACATCCCATAGGATGTTTTTACCAACATTCAACTTCGAATAAGTGTCCCATCAACCATGGTTATTATTTTTAACTTTTATTACTTGGAATTTTCACCAGAGTTGTTACAAAACCCTCCCCTTGGGGGGCATCGTCCTCATTGTTCGACCACACATATACCTCAACCAAAATTGCTAAAAATAAAACGTATTGCCCATGGAGATTTATAACATAGCTCGATGCAATATTTACAATGATCACCCTAATGGAAATCAAACCAACATGACATCATAACAACATGACAACTATAAGGACATGACACCCATAACACTTCTTGGAGCTTTATAACATAGCTTATGGAAGTATTTAAATCCATATACATATGTAATATACCCAAACATCACACTAAAATATATATTAAAACATCACCAAAACATATGCCAAACATATACTAACATCACACCAAAACCTCTTTGCCTCAACCAGAAAACAAAGAAGGACACATGACCCGCATCTGATCTACCATCTCCCTTGTTGGAACAGGCCCCCCTACACGCTATGAATTTTGTACAATTTTGTATATTTTTGATATTAATTAGTCTAACGCAGGGGTTTTTGGGTGGGTCAAAGCCCCAGATGAATTGTAATGTGTCAAGGGTAGACCAAGAGTCCGCAAACCACGGTTTGCGGACCATTGGAAGCGTAGGCTAAGTCGATATAAATATATGAACATTTTGAGTCTTAAGTTAGGCAGGAATTAAGATTAATGTTTTGAATGAATTGTTAGATCTGTTGTGGGTTGTTTTGGCTAAGGAATCCTGCTAGCTGTGTGCGGACCCTGCTAGGCTGTGTGAGTGGGCTGGGTTTGGCTGTAAGTAGATCTGAATGTTAATGAATGTGAAGGTATTGTTGAAGTATCTATGTGATATATGGATATGTTAAAGTTACTGTTGATGTGAATCTATGATTAAGTTGCAAATACATTTGTTAGCTGTTAAGTTGTGAATGTGCTTATAGATGCATTTATGATATGATATGCTGGTAATTGTTGTTACACACATGGATGCGAAGGTACTGATTAGATCTGTGAATGGTAATAGCTCTATTAATAACTGATTAGACTGTGAAAAGCCTCGAATACACTTACTCTATGAAAACCCAATAAGCTGCAAACACAGATCTACTAGAATTACCTACTCTCTCTCAGGGTGCGTAAACCTGGTTCCAACACCCTCCCATACTACTTTGGGTGATACTTTGGCCTGCTAAAGTAGTTCACTGCCGAAAGGGCTAGTAGTATAGGGGTTTTTTGGAAAAATTTAACCTCTGAACCTGGGTTAGGACCCCTCGAGCCAACAAATGGTTCCGTTGCTGGGACCGGGAGCATTTTGAGAGAGAGATCGGGTAATGGAAAGAGAACATTGGAGACTTGAGAAGAAATAAATTAAAGAGTGGTTTGAAAAATAGGTTCAGGAATTTGTGGTAAAAGATAATCGTAGCGCGAAGCTGACGAAGGAGAAGCAGAAGAATAAGTACATTTTCACTGAAGTCTACAAGATATTCTTCATAAAATTTGTGAACGAGCTTGAGGAGTGGCTTGTAGATTTCTATACATGTTGGAAGGACAAGTGGGTCACGCAGTGGACTCCAAAGTTGATCTAGCAGTTAGAAAGAACTGATAATACCATCATTCGTATGGTATATAACTAGGTGGATTGTGTGTTGGGAGGATTTTTGACAGAATTCGTAGTCGATCAGTTCGTGTCCTATATAGAACAAGAGCAGAGGTTCTTCAAAGGGTTCTGAGGTAAGTTCCTGAAAACACTGCCCTTATTTATCAAAAATTTTCTGTGCGAAAAAGGTATTTTGTGTAGCCACACCAAGCGAATGACCTCTGATTTGGGTGAAAGCACAACATAAAGTAGTAAATACTACATAACTAATCAAGAAGGAGATAGATATGTCTACAGCCCAGTAAGAGATTTGGTTGTGCATATCCCTCCAGCTAAACCACCTTCAAGCGAGCATAGGGGTGAAAAATCACTCGTACCTCCACCTCCAATAGAAGATGAAGTGGCCTCGCACATAAAGCTACCTACCTTGAAGGGCGTAGGGGACGAAGATATGGATCGGTTTAGTTTTTCACAGAGTTGGTATGGACTGCGCAGAATGTGGCCAACGATGCTATGAAAAGGGTGCAGCTATCCCTTGCCTTTGAAGGAATAGCCCTTGACTGGTATATGGGATATGTATCTCAGCATGTGAATGCGACCATTCAAGAGGTTAAAAAAACCCTAAAACAACAGTTTCAAAAACCTAAGTCTACTCCTAGATAGTGAATGACCTAAAATATTTCAAGCAAGGACCCTCTCAATCTGTATGGGAAGTTGACTAGCAGTTAAAGAAGATCATCAGAGAAGGAGAATTTTTGTATGATGAGAGACAGCACAAGGAATGGTTCATTGTTATGTTACTGCCTCACCTGCGCATACCTATGGGTCAACAAGCCATTGAATCATAGGAAAAAGCTTTGGAGATTGCTATGAAGTTAGAAGATGCACCAAGAGATGATACCCAGCTGGTAGTACAACAAATCCAAGGGAAACTAGAGGTGATGCACATGGAGATCCAGAACCTGCGAATGGATTGAGGAAAATAAGCTAGCCCATATGTATGGTGCATATGATGCAGGGTATTAGACCATAGCAAGGATCAGTGCCCACTGTTGACAGACTACCTAAAAGCTACAGGACCCAGTCCATTACGCCCGGGACCAAGCAGACCAACATTTTGGTGTGATGATTATCAAGTAGCCGGCCTGCTTGACACTAACCACTGCCCCCATCAAGGTGTAATGTTCCCAAATTGGGATTGCACAGCAGGCTTGGAAAAATAACGCACTCCTTGGGAGATTGACATAAATAATGAGTTTTCAGCCATTGTATCCCTTAGATCAGCATATCTGGGGTCTAAATCCAAAAGGGGAGAAAAAAAAATCAAACTATGAGTGGTAAACAGGCCTCCCACAACCTAGTCTAGCTGGAAAACACCCTGCAAGAGGGGTTGCAGCTATGCACAACAAACTGATTCAAGAATAACGTAGTCTTGGACCATATGATTAGGATTCCATCAAATATGATTAATAAATGAATGTATAGCATCAAATCAGAAGTAAAGTTAAGCTATTTCAATATATAGTAGATTACATGAGACAAGAGAGCAAGATATCTTCAGAAAAGAGATCTGCAACATATATCTATCAGCAGAAATGGCTCAACAGCGTTATTTTTAGGAGTTGTAGCAGCTAAATATTAAAACTCAGATCTAGAACAGATTTTTGGACAAAACATCACATCTATATCAGATCTGGAAACTAGATAGTTTTCTCTACAAGATCCCCTTAGGGTTTTGACCAAATCATGCATAAATAAGAGTAGATCTGAGTTACAAGTTGTAGATCTATATAATTCTTCAGTAATTTATAAATATAACATTACATTACAAAATACCAGTTCTAAATAGAACATGGATCAACAAGCTAATCCATGGATCACCAAAGTGAGAGGTAAAGCCCAACACCAGAGATCTCTGATCAAAACTGGAAACAATACACCATAAAGAACCTCATATCAAAATAACGTAGTCCATCAATAGAAACGGCGTTGTAGCTCAGAATGACATGGATGGGCACTGCCAAGTTATAGATATGAGGTATAAATAGGAGAGGCACTCTTCCAGGAGGTTAAAAGACACTCCATGAGAAGAGGCTCCCAAAACAAGCTAGATCTTTGCAGATCTAGAATCCCACTTGCTGCAGCTTGCAAGAGCAACAAAACCCTCAATGGATCAGCGCTGCAATTGTAAGTAGAGCTTGGTGTTAATCCTAATAGTGGATCAATTCAGCAACTACTCCTCCAAGAATCCTCAAAGGAAGAGGTGAAATCCCTACGTAGGAACTCCAAGCACAATCCTCCACTAAATAGCACAAAATAGTATTTGTCTAAGCAGACAAAATACTCAGAAATATGATCAATCAACAACCTTCTCTTGTTGCCTTCACTTTCCTTTTATAAGATGAGAGCCCTTGCAAACCCTAAACCACCTTGATGAGTTAGCTCTTTTCACATGAGTCGCCTCCTTCTAAAACTGTGTTGTCCCTTTAGGAGATGCATTGAACCTAGACAACGCTGTAGATTTGGTCAAGGTTGACCCAGTCTCATAGCTCAAACCCCTTTCACACCTGCAAGTGATTATTTACATGGCCCTGATTTATCTGTGTTCACATGGGCATTGATTTATTCATTCTCTTTAGAAGTTTTACATGTCCTCCTTTATTCATTTATTCATGCAACAGAAAATAAAACAAAAATGAATATTCCCCTTATCTTGGGCTAAGTAGGAATATTACAGTCCTCCCCTCCACAATGTTGCTTGTCCTCAAGAATCTGATAGGGTAAGAGTTTTAGTTCTTCTCCTCCTCCATTGATGGCATCATCAAGGATCAAGTCCTCATCATAAGCCAAGTGCTCAACAAGCCAATGCATCATGTATTGTTCCTCCAAGGCCAACATAATATGTGCATATTCCATCCCTTCAGGAGTGAAAAACTCAATAGAAATAAACATGGTTTAAGCAATGCTACATCTAAAATACGCATCGTGAAGTACAGGTAGAAATTCAAAACCATGTGGTACATACACATTGCTCATCCTCTGTCCATACAACCCCATAAACAATACAACTATATTGTCCAAGTATGGAATCAAGACTACATATATGCAAACTGAAATTTTCACTTGAGGAGGTGGGTCACAATCCCACATGTGATGCTAGTGCAGTGCACCTCTTGTATTCATTAGATCCAGGTGTGGCAAGTGGCATTCCCGCCACACTTTTGCTGCATGATTCACCTTAACATGGTTTAAGGTGTTACATAAGTTTCGTGCCTTTAGGAAGCACCCATCATGAAAAGGAGTCTCCCTTTGCACATCAAGGGAGTGGCCAAGTTCAGAATTTCCATTAGCCCCCAACAAAATATGAGATCCATATTATCTCTCACCCCCTTTTGGAGTGTTTTCCTACAAAAACATGGCAAAGGAATGTAATGGATCAGAAAATACAACTTTCTTATCATGATCAAATCCTTTACTATCATAGTCCTTCACACACATGGAGTTTTGCATGAACATTCCCTTTCTCTCAAGAAAAGCAAGAGATCGCTGAGATGACTCTTGCAGAGAGTCCATTGGCTACCCCAATCCTCCATGGCTATTGCACTCTTGAAATTGATGATGTAAGTCCTCTCTCATGCCTTCCCAATAAAAAATATTCATGATTAGGGAATAGATCTTCATTGAATACATATGACTGAGGAAGAATTCTTCATATGCTCCTTGTAGGATCTTCTTCTTGAGCTTGGAGGCTCTAGCCAAGAAGACCTTACCATGATAATAGGTGACTCCCCCTTGGACTAAGTATCCCTCTTCTTGCTTCATGCCATCTAGTATCATACCCGTGTGTAGATATTTGGAATACTCTACCAGTAGTTGAGATTTCCAATAAAGATCCACATTACTCAATAATGACAGCTCTGCGGATACATTCATGGGAGTGCTTGCCTTGTTGCTAATTTTATTTTTGACAGTACATATGCTAAAATGGTTGGTTGGAAGGTTGATCCTCCCCTTTATTTCCTCCCATGGCACTGTAGCTTGGTCTTCCATTGCTCCAATCCTCCCCGGATCTAGATTTGGAGGAGAACTTTGTGAGGCTTTCCCCACAAGATCTAAATTTGATGGCATTCTAGGTGGTTTTCCATGATATAAGAGTGTCCCTTGCATCATCATCATGAACATGAGAGAAGGAACTATGAGATCCCTACTTCCACTGTGCAAATCCATCTCTATTGTTTGTGTGGAAACATTAGGTGAAGGATAAGTGTTCATGCCTTGAATCATTTATGGTTTCCCACTCTTCAAGTCCACCCATTCGATTTTCAAAGCTTTCCAATCAGTCGTAACCTTCCCTAAGTTAATTAACCACTGGACACCCAAAATGATGTTGGTGTCTGGAATGTCAACTACAAAGAAGTGATCCACCAAAGTGTAGGATCCCATAGTGATAGAGATTGAGGGGAGATATTGCATGCATTGGATGGTCTTATCTCTTGGGAAAAAAATAGAAAATCCCTCAAAATTATCAGTTGGGATTCCTCTTCTTTGTACAAGGTGAGCATCAATAAAGTTGTGGGTTGCCCCACTGTCAATCAGGACAGATACTCTCTGATTCATGACTGAACCTTGTACTCTTAGGGTCAAGTACTTAAGCACTCCCCTCAAAGAGGCAAGAGTCCCACTTGTTGGATAAAAGGCTCCCTTTCCATCTCTGGATGGTGTTTTATCTCCCTCATCTTCATCATCATCACTGTGACCCCTCCTAGGATCATCACCTTCATCTTACTACTCAAAATCTAAGAAGACTTCTATGTAGTGTGCTTTGCCAGCAACACATTTGTGTCATGGTGCCCATGACTCTTGGAAAGTGAAGCACAGTCTCTTCTTTCTCAATTCCCTCCTGAGATCAATATCAAGAGGTTTCTTAGAAGAGCTCTCCTTGGGAGGAACAACTTTTCCTTTCTTCCCCTTAGAAAAGTGAGGGGCCTTGCTTTGGAAAGTTTCCTTTGCTTTTGGCAAGGCATCTTGGAGATCTCTAGCCCTTTCAATGGCATCATGCAAAGTGATGGGCTTGGTAGATTTAACCAACCCATGTAAAGGTTCCTCCAGGCCATCGATGAACATGTAGACTCTCCTTGCTACAGATACATTAAGGACCATGACTGATAATCTTAGAAACTCAGAGATATAAGTCTTTGAATCTCCTGACTGCTTCAGCTTTGCAAGGCTTATGAAGGGTGCTTCAGGATTCTTATTTTCAAACCTCTCTGCCATTCTTCTAGTGAACTCAACATAGCTAGTCACATTGATGTGTCCCAATGTATACAACCCATGGAACCACCAATTGTGTGATTCACCTTCAAAGTACAACACTGCAATCTTGATGGCTTCAACTTCAGGGACTTTGTTCAACTAAAAATAGATATCCAGCTTTTCTACCAATGCCTTGGCAGATCTAGAGGATGATCCATAAAACTTGGGCAAAAATAATCTGCCCATAGTGTGGTGTCTACCATGAAAGAATCCACCATCTCTATACTACTTCCCTGGTCTCCTTCGGTCCTTGAGGTGAAAAATGTCTTGGAAACTCAATTTATCCTTGAATATCTGGCTCTGAGATTCATACTCCAAAAATTAACCTTCAAGGGAGGCTTGCTCCTGTGGTCCTTCATTCTCCATAGGCAAGAAGGTAGGCATAGTGGAGCGTTGTGAGGCTTGTGGAGCTTATGGCAGGTTCACCGGTTGACGAGTCCCATGATGAGACATGTCAGAGCTTTCTCCTTGATGGAATATTCCAAGATATTCCCTCATTTTTTCCACCCTCATCTCCTTGATCTCCTTGGCACGATCTTGCATGGCCACTAATAGAGTTCTTGCAAACTCTTCTCCTTCTTTATCACTGGTAGTTTTAGGGGCATTACCCTTGTCTTGATCTTCAGTAGTATAGTCATACTTATTATGACTTATATTATGATACCTCTTCTCCCTCTCAGTAAGAGGATCATCTTATTTTTAATGCAACATGGCTAGTGCTCCAAGGCAAGCAGAGGCTGTGGCAAGAAAGGAGCTCTGATACCACTGTAATGTTCCCAAATTGGGATTGCACAACAGACTTGGAAAAATAATGGATTCCTTGGGATATTGATGTAAAAAAATGATTTTGCAGCCCTTGGATCCCTTATATCAGTAGATCTAGGGTCTAAATCCAAAAGGGGAGCAAAAAAAAATCAAACTAGAAGTGGTAAATAGGTCTCCCACAACCTAGTCTAGCTGGAAAACACACTGCAAGAGGGGCTTTGGCTATGCACAAAAAATTGCTTCAAGAATAACGCACTCTTGGACCATATGAGTAGGATGCCATCAAATATGATTAATAAATGAATGTATATCAGCAAATCAAAAGTAAAGTGAAGCTCTTTCAATATACAACAGATTACATGAGACAAGAGAGCAAGATATCTGCAGAAAAGAGAACTGAAACATATATATATCAGCAGAAATGGCTCAAAAGTGTTATTTTCAGGAGCTGTAGCAGCTACATATTATAACTCAAATCTAGGATAGATCTTTGGACAAAACATCAGATCTATATCAGATCTGGAAACTAGATATTTTTCTCTACAAGGTCCCCTTGGGGTTTTGAACAAATCATTCATAAATAAGAGTAGATATGAGTTACAAGTTGCAGATATGTATAATGCTGCAGTAATTTCTGAATATAATATTACATTACAAAATATCAGATCTAAATAGAACATGGATCAGCAAGCTAATCCATGGATCACCAAAGTGAGAGGCAAAGCCCAACACCAGAGATCTCTGATCAAAACTAGAAACAAAACACCATAAAGAACCTCATATCAAAATAACGCAGTCCATCAATAGAAACAACATTGTAGCTAAAAATGACATGGATGGCCACTACCAAGTTATAGATCTGAAGTATAAATAGGAGAGGCACTCTCCCAAGAGGTTAAAAGACACACTCCATGAGAAGAGGTTCCCAAAACAAGCTAGATCTCTGCAAATCTAGAATCCCACTTGCTGTAGCTTGCAAGAGCAGAAAAACCATCAATGGATCAGCATTGAAATTGTAAGTAGAGCTTGGCCTTAAGCGTGATAGTGGATCAATTAAGCAAATACTCCTCCCAGAATCCTCAAAGGAAGAGGTGAAATCCGTGCATAGGAACTCCAAGCACAATCCTCCACTAAATAGCAGAGAATAGTATTTGTCTAAGTAGACAAAATGCTCAGAAATATGATCAATCAACAACCTTCTCTTGCTGCCTTCCCTTTCCTTTTATAAGATGAGAGCCTTTGCAAACCCTAAACCACCTTGATGAGTTAGCTCTTTTCACATGAGGGGCCTCCTTCTAAAATTGTGTTGTCCCTTTAGGAGATGCATTGAACCTAGACATCACTGTAGATTTGGTCAAGGTTGGCCCAGTCTCACACCTAAAACCCCTTTCACACATGCAATTGATTATTTCCATGGCCCTGATTTATCTGTGTTCACATGGGCATTGATTATTCACTCTTTTGAGGAGTTTTACATGTCCTCCTTTATTCATTTATTCATGCAACAGAAAATAAAACAAAAATGAATATTCCCCTTAGCTTAGCATAAGTAGGAATATTACACAAGGTGCGTATGTCCCAGAACTAAAGCAACAATGGTGTCAGTTTTTCCGATTAGTAGGACATGATGAACATAACTATAGAACTTATGATCTAATGATAGACTGGGAAAACCTATATAGGGTACAATCAGACCCTTCTTCACCAAGATCCCCCTCTGGCATAGGTGGTTCCCCAGCTAGGGGTAGGGAATGGGGTATAGGTGGAAGCACGGGTCGGGGAAGAGGACAACTGAATTGTTATAATTGTGGGGAAGTAGGGCACTTTGCGAGGGACTGCCCAAATCCTGTGAGGCAATATTGCAGATACTTTAGACAGTTGGACCATGTGATTGAAGACTGCTCAATTCTGATAGAAAAAATGTAGGAAAAACAAAAAACACCTACATAGAGTGTCCAAAGGGTTAAGGCAGAACTTTGGGACGAAGGACCAAGCATTAATGTCATAACATGCAGTGGCATGGTCACTGGGGGAGCTGAGGAGAAAGCTACAGCTACGCCTCTTATTCGAAAAGTAGCCATCAAGAAAGAAGTTTTGGACCTACAGAAGGAAAAGAAAACCTTTTTCACAACTTTCCAAGACTTTTCTAAGGTTGAGGCATCTACTTCTTAGGCCCCCACAAACCTCAAAGTAGATGATGAGGTTAAACAATTTTTGCAGGCATGCATGAAGCTACTGTGAAACCAAAGGGCCATAGAAAATCTTCATGCATTAATAGACATTTGCGCAGAAAGAACTAATTCATCACTGGTAGTTAAGGATGTGCACAAGTTGTATAAACATAATAAACACACTGGTAGGGAAATGCGGTTAACAGTGCAAATTGGTGATTATGAAATGGATCAGGTTATTTTCAACCTAGGATCAGATGTGAGTGTACTGCCCAAGAAAACTTGGCAGCGAATGGGAGAACCTAAGTTGAAATGGTCCACTATCCAGCTGCACATGGCCAACCAAGAGAATATCATACCATTGGGGAGACTGTCAAAGATTGTGGTAGATATCACAGGAGTTAAGGTCCGAGCTGAATTTGAGGTCATTCAGATTGTAGAAGATGCGGACCCCTATCCTATGCTCCTCAAATTGGTTTGGGCCATCGATATAGGGGGTATCATCAACCTAAAGAAAAGAAGCATGGTGTTTGAAAATGAAGGTACACGGGTGATAGTACCATTAGACCCTGTGGAAGCAGAATGGTATACGGTGTTGGTGCATGAAGAAGTGGATGTGGATCATATCTATAAGTTAATTGCGCGGGACCAAGACTGGATCAATCCCACAGCTGATGGTGTACCTTTTTGGGAAAAGGATAATGAATGTTTCTCTAACTCCGATGGGGAGATGGAAAACTGGCAGAACTGGTTATATGATGTATCTGTGCTACGATGTCTTAGAATCACCAAGAACTTCCAATGCATCTCCTATGAGGTAAAATAACTACCCTACTTTGATGGCTCTGGTAGTATTAAGGAGTTTTTGCGAGCATTTGAAGTCGAGGTTCCAAGAGAGTGAAGGTTATGGGTCCTTAATATTTCCATGCCCGCAACACCTGCGAGGTGGTGGGACATGCATAAGGGGGCGTTCCAGGATTGGGAAGAGTGTTGGGATATGATGATCCTGTGATTTGAACCTTCAGTTCACTTGCATGAAAGACATTCCTTGGATTAGGGGACCCACGTGAGCATTTTTTCTCTTGGATGGAGAAATGGTGTGACTGGACTACAGAAGAATGGGTTCACTTGTTTATTCATACCCTGGGACCAATTCTCACTGCATGGTATTTAGATGCGGAGCTACATCAGTGCACTTACCACCAGGAAACATTAAAGGATGAATTTGTAGGGAGATTTGGGTTAGCAAGGGGAACATAAGTGCTTGAAAAAGTTCTGTAGGATATAGATACCTTCATATTTGATGAATCACGCCCTTACGCAGCACTTGGGGCACTAACATGGGAAATGAAGATGCCAGATATTGTCAACTACCGTAATGTAGAAATAGAAGAGTGCGATGAAGATCCACGCAATGTCTCTATCCCGGAGTCGGAGGGAGAGTTCGCAGTTGTTGAACCCCCACTACAAACTATCGATGTTACTAAGCCTCTAAACCTGTGAGAAGTAAACATTGGCATGGAAGAGTAGCCTAAGTTGGCTAAAATTGGGGATTGCTAGGATGATGATACGGTCGACAAAGTTGCAGAACTGCTCACAGAATATCAAAACTTATTCTTGACAAAGTTTTTGGAGCTTAAGGGGATCACAGGGGACCTAGGGATCATGCACATCATGTTAAAACTAGATGCGTGCCCTATCAAGCAACGGCCTTATTGGTTGAACCCTAAGTATAAAAAAAAGGTCAAGGAAGAAATTGACAAGATGCTCGCTGCAGGAATCATCGAATCGGTTGAACTGTCAGACTGGGTAAGTCTGATGGTGGTTCAAGAGAAAAATATGAAGGGAGAGATACAGATCTATGTGGACTTACGCAAACTGAATGATTCCTATGTACATGATGCCTTTCTCACGCCGTTCTCAGACAAAATTCTTGAGAGCGTAGAAGGGCAGGAAGCGTACTCATTTATAGACAGGTTCTTGGGCTACCATCAGATCAAAATCTCACCTGAATATCATAGCAAAACTACATTTGCTACTGAATGGGGATCCTTTCAGTATAATGCCATGCCATTTGGACTCAAGAATGCCCCTGTCATCTTTTCACAAGTAGTAGTCGCAATATTCAAAGAGTTCATACAAAAAATTTTGGAGGTTTATTTTGATGATTGGATTGTCTTTGGATTAGTGAAGAAGTACATCTCGAACCTACGCATGATGTTGGATGCCTGTAGAAAACAACAAATTTCCCTAAATATCAATAAGTGCATATTTTGCGTACCCTTCAGAATCTTGCTCGGACATATAGTTTGCGGACAGGGGTTGGTGGTTGACCCTACGAAAGTTACAATTACCATAAACCTGGCAGTACCTACAATTGAGAAATAGTTGCGCCTGATCCTCGAACATACGGGCTACTACAGAAAGTTCAGTCAAGGGTACGCACTGATCACACTGCCTATGAAGAAATTTCTTAAGAAGGATGTTTCATTTTTTTGGGATGACGAGTGTCAAAAGAGCTTCGATCTACTCAAGGAGAAGATGGTCTTTGCACCTGTTCTCATTTTTCCTGATTGGGCGAAGGTATTCCAGGTTCACGTAGACACATCAGGAATCACCCTAGGATTTGTCCTCACGCAGCCTGGAGATAGAGACATTGATCACCCGGATGCATTTGCTAGTAGGAAACTCTCTGGAACAGAGCATAAATATTCCACTATAGAGAAGGAGGGATTGGCCATGGTCTATGCATTATAGAAATATCGACACTATTTTTTAGGAGGGCACTTCAAGATGTTTACAGATAATTCGGCTTTGAAATAACTAGTGAATAAGCCTGTGTTGGGGGGAAAATCTGGCGATGGCTACTATTGTTCCAGGAATACGAATTTGAGATCATTGTCAAGTCAGGGAAGTTGAATGATGGGCTGTATCACTTGCCCCGAATTGAGAGTGGTGAGGAGCCGAAAAAACTAGAAGAAGGATTTCCTGATTTGCAGCTGTTCGTTGTTAAGGTAGTTGATGCGCACTTCACCAACATCATTCAGTTCCTAACTACAGGCATGGCACCTGCAGCGTATTCGGTACAACAGAGGAAAGAGTTGGTAACACGCGCAACATATTTTACCATCATCGCAATGAAAATACCAAGATGGGAGGTGATGAAGTGCTACAAAAATATGTTTTGGAGCATGAAAGGCATGCTATCTTGGCAGAATCTCATGATGGTGTAACAGGAGGTCACTACACAGGGAAAGAAATAACGCAAAAGATCTTGCGAACTGGACTATGGTGGCCTAACCTACATAATGACTCTCACGACTATTGTAAAGCCTGCAATATGTGCCAACAAATGGGAAGGCCATTGTGCATATATGAAATTCCCCTGCAACCGCAAATGGCCTTGAAAGAATTTGACAAGTGGGCCATCGATTTCGTAGGGCCGATCAACCCATTGGGAAAGAAGACAGGTGCACGCTACATCATAACTGCCACAGACTATGTAACCAGATGGGTCGAGGCAGAAGCTGTGAAATATTGCACTGCATATACCACTACACACTTCATTTTTTAACAGATTCTAACTAGGTTTGGGTGTCCGAAGATCTTGATGAGCGATAGAGGCACACACTTTGTTAATGAAACAATATAGGCCTTGATGGAAGAATTTCGGATTCACCATGCGAAGAGCACTCTGTATCATCCACATGCAAACAAAGCAGTAGAAGCTTTCAATAAAATATTGGAGCAAGCATAGACTAAGGTCTATAACACTGATTGCAGCAACTGGGACATACGCATCTGGTCTATTCTTTGGGCCTATCGAACCACCTGTAAGAAGTTGACTAGGAAGATACTATTTCGAATGGTCTATGGAAAGGAAGACGTTATGCCCATGGATTCTATTATTCCTAGCCTACACATCGCAGCTTTTACAAACATGGTGGAGCTTGATATCATGGAGAAGAGTTTAGCGGAGCTTTTTGCTTTGGAGGAAGATCGTTTCATTACTAATTTCCATCAGTAGGTTAAGAAGGCTCGGGATAAGGCATCACATGATCGACATATTCGAAAAAAGGAATTTGCAGAGGGAAAATTGGTCCTGTTGTATGATAGCCAGTTTTTGAAGCACCCAGGGAAGTTCTAACAGCACTGTCTAGGCCCCTATACAGTTAAAGTAATCATGGATGGCAGAGCTATTCAGTTAGCTACCTTGCATGTTGATATGTTACCAGGCTATGTCAATGGCAGCCGGCTCAAACTGTATCAGATCAAATGACTATATGGCCAGAGTAGCTATATGGGCTGGGGTATGCCCACCAAGGAAGGTAAGAATGGAAAGAACCATGGTACGCGCAAGAAGCGGTTGCATATTTGGAAGCCCAGAGGGGTAGGTAGGCATATGTTCAAAACATAGCAGGTGTGCCGGTAGCGCAAAGGTGCGCTAGGGGCATAGAACGAATTCTGGGAGTGCAGGGGTGTGCTAGGCGCATATGAGGTTCAAAAACTAGCCGTTGGAATAGTAAAATTGGGTAAAAGGAAAAAGTTATCATTGAAAGGAGCAGGCGACTGATAATTAATGAGGCGATTTTGGAAGATTTTTTACCGTTTACTTGATGGTAAGTTCCGGATAGGGTTTACCCAACCATTGGTTGATCACAAAGGCTATAAAAGCAAGGGGATATTTCATAAGAGGGTTTCTTATAGCTTGAAAATTTTGCGCTCTGTTGCCTCTTGTGATTTTTTCATGTCTGAGTGCGCTTCCCCCTCAGACAGTAGCCACCCTGAGTTTGTTTTTCATGCTAGAATAACAGCCACTAATCCCGTTGAACCCTTTAAACCTGTGACCTCGACGGAAAAAGAAACTGAGGAAGTAGTGGAAGTCGAATCAGAAGCTCCTACGCCGAGTCCAGTCAAGAAGAAGGGGAAAGAAAAAACACAAGGATCAAAGAAACCCACGAAGTGGGTTGGGATGAAGCCTCGCACCTATCCCCGAAATGTGAAGTCCCTGCAGGTGGCAGGCTAGGAAAGCTTGCCTGGGCTAGTAAAGAGACCCCTATCTACTCAGTAGAAGGCCCAGATGGCTGAACCAATCAATTGGATACTGCCCTTTGTTCAACCTCGTAGGCCCTCCACATGCACATCGAAGAATATTGATGGCCTGCGCACCTATCGGCAGATGCCTCTGACTCCGGGCAAGGTCCCCATCATAGGTGAACCCTTTAGCAAGCTCCATGAGGTGAAATTAGATGATCATGATTTGGCCAATTTGGAGGCCTTCACTAAGTTCTCACCTGAGTTATATCTTGAAATAATACAGGAATACAATGGTATAAATATTGTCCCCATGTGTTGGGTACATGGATTGGCAGGATCCAGGCTCTTAAACTTGCCGAGGATGCCGCATTTCAGCCACCAAAATATCACGGACCATCTGGTATGTCAGTTGCTTACCTTGGTCCATGATGGCTGCTTATGGATCCATGATCGAATCCCCACCAATTCCGTGCTCATTCATTAGATCACTGGTCTCCCCATGGAAGGGCTAGACCCTCTGCCACACATTGGTAGGAAGTACGAAGGGAAGATCGCTGACCAGTTGCATGACACCTATCACGTGGAGTGGAACACTCGAGGATTCATGATCAAAACCATCAGTGACCCTGGTACGTAGTTGGGTACTTTGTTGTTGGAGTGAAAAATGATGCAAAAATGCGAGGCAGCCACCGTCCCTGCATATGTAATTTATTTGGCAGGCCGGTGAAAGAAAGGGGTCTGCTTCAATTGGTCCCAGTACTTGTGCAACGAGTTTTTGTTCAATGTCCGTGAATCCCAGGATCAGGGACGAGCATTTTTTTATTCCTGGTTGTTGCTTCTCTTCGTGTTGGTCTCCTAGGAAGCACCTGAGGAATCGGTCCTCCCTGAGCTCACCCCAGACATGTGCGAGGGGGATCGATATACAAACTTATGGGACTCTAAGGATGCGCAGCGCATCGAGGACAATCAAGTCTTCTTGGTGTTGTTTCAGAGTGGGCTCATAGCAGCTATCAACTCCTAGCCACGTGTGTCACTATCCATCTACGATAAGTATAAATGCATCACTTCATTCCAGTTGACTATGCATAGCATCCAAATCCAAGGCCACAAGGATCCTATGTGGGTTTCACTCCCCTATATGCCTGCCAATGAAGAGATTGATCATTTAATTGCGCAATGGCCTCCTCACTGGAAGCTTGGCTTCAAAATAGGTGTGAAGGGCATTGAAGGAATGAGAACCACAAAGGTTACCCTGCCTGTCATCACCAAAGACACCAGAAGACTGAGAAAAAGCACGGGGAAGGGCTCTGAAGCCACATCGCAGAAGGGTTCATAGCCCGGTAAGAGTACAGGGAAGGGCGCGGAAGCAGCAGAGCAGAAGGATGCACAGTAGGATCTCGGTATCGAAAGTTAGGAGGCGGGAGGTGCTGACTCCCCTCAGGGAACAAAGCAAACGAGTGACCCTGCTAAAGGGCCAGGGAAGAATCAACACTCTCCACGACCATAACATGAAGAAACGGTTACATTGACCGAAGGGGACCTTAAGAAAATCACAGATGCGATTACTTTGGCTACAAAATAAAAATGGTTGGCTCTCGAAGAACAACAGAAAGCCACGGTAAACATGCTTCAGGACGAGCTCCGAGCTCTACAACTGAAGATAGACACATTGCAAATGAGTATGATTCAGGTACGAATGGCCTCAACAATTAGCAACACAACACTTGTTACAGCGGAAAGCTGCCTCTATTCCCTGCCAGGTGCCGCCTTCGTAGTAAGTCCACCCGAATTTGGAGCGCAAGTCTAGGCCTGTGTAGAGGTACAGCTGGATCTAGCCGGGTTGCCACATGAGTCATTGTAGGTTTTCCACACCTCCTTATTCGAATAAATTCAACACAGGGACCGTCAAGTGCACCAACAGCTCATTACAACTGAGCAGAAAATTGAGGAAAAAAATGTTGAATTTTCCTAGGTACAAGCTACATGTACCCTCACCACTGCGTAGCAGATGAAGCTGGAGCACCTCGTTAGTAGGCTCTGCATAGACGTCTCCGAAGATATTCCAGCTTCTTCCACCCCCCAGGCCAAGAGTAAGGGGTTGGTCACAGCATTAAAGGCCTCAAAAATGAAGATCCAGGTGTTCAAAACACATATGGAGCAACATATTGTGTCTTTACAGGCCAAGTTGTAGCCAAAAACATGTAATATTCCTTTTTAGGAATTTCTGAAATATCTTCAATGAGGACGCTGTATAAGGAAAACCATGCAACAGAAACACAAAAAAAGGTTGTATGTAGCTTAAATATGAAATGGCATTAGAAAAAAATCATTCTAGCTACACTAAACAGATCTCCCCAGCTCATATATGCTCAAAAGCACCCCAATCCCATCACTCCACAAAATAGAATTTTTGAAGACTACAACAGCGTAATTTTTATTAGGGAATCTACAAAAAAATATGATTCAACAAAAATATGGAGCTTTCACTAACCATAGAATCATAAATGGGAGGTTTGACCTCTTTTACAAGCACATTAGAGCACCTCGACAAGGGTTTCCGGCAAAATATCAATATAAAATGCAGCACTGCAGAAAATAATGCAGTCCACTACAAATTTGTATTAGAAATGACTGAATATTATCTGAAATAGATGAATAATATAGAAAATGTCCCAAGGCCCTCTTTAATAGGCTTTTCGGAGTGAAATAGACACCTCCTCCTCCAAATCAAGCACAAAATAGAAGGGTTTAACCCTGCAACTGCTGCACCTGCAAAAAAGATGTAGTTACTAGAAGTGACTATGATATATATGATAAAGAATGAATTTCCTCAAGTTAGATCATGAAAAATAAGCTCAGGACCTTCCCTTTTGATCAATCAAATGAGCTAGACCAAAGGTGAAGATGGAATTCCCACATGAGAATTCTTTTCTCTAAAAAGTGTTGCAACTACAGCTAAACAACTGGAGCTTGCAATAAATCAAAAGACCAAACATATATGAATACTAAATGCCTTCCTTGCTACTATCTCCTCCTTCTTATCCTTGGTGAGTTTCCTCACCCTGGACCCCACTCAATGATGAGGTGACTTCCTAGAGAAGATTCCCCTTTCAAAACTGCGTTGTCCTTGTTGGTTTCCCTCTTGTAGCAGCACTCTTGACTTGGTCAACTGGATTCAGTTCACTGGAATTTTTCTCTTTCACACCAAGGTGGCTTTATTTGTCCTCCTGTCCTGATCCCTTTTCACACTGGGATTTGTTTTATTATCTTGATACTCTTCTACTGCAAAAATGGAGCAAGTATAATATATTAACTAGCAGTGGCTAATTGGGAATATTATAGTCCTCCCCGCTCAAAATTTTCTTGCCCACAAGCAACAGTAAAGAAGGATGCTACAAGATATCCTCTCCCTCCCAAGTGGCATCCTCATCTGGTTGATTCCTCCATCGAATAAGATATTCCTTGATGACTCTATTCCTTAGCTGCCTCTCCCTTGTGTCTATGATTTCTTCTGGCTACAAAATTAGGTGGCCGTCATCATCAATAGGGGGGAGATCCATGTTGACAACTACATTCCTCCCAATGGCCTTCTTGAGGCAAGAGACATGGAAGATATTGTGGATCTTGATCCCCTTAGGAAGCTCCAACTCATATTCTACCTTATTGATACACTTGATCACCCTATATGGCCCATAGAAACATGGTTTGAGGTATTCAACTCCCTTCTCCTTAAGTGTGGACTGTTTGTAAGGCTAAAGACACAGATAGACAAGATCTCCCACCTCAAACTGTCTCTCTATCCGACCATGGTCTGCATACATCTTCTGTTGGTTCTGGGCAGTATCAATGTTGTCCTTGAGTTCCCTGAGTATGTCCTGGTTCTCCTGAATCCATTCCTTTTCCCTTGGAGCCTTACTTGCCCCAAAAATAGCATTAGAAAATGAGAGTGCCTCATACCCATATAAGGCCCGGAATGGATTCATGCCAATATAAATATGGTGAGTAGTGTTGTAACAATACTGTCCCAAGTGGAGCCAACGCAGCCAAGCTCTCTGCTACCTTGCTACATAGTTCCTCAAGTAGCCTTCCAACCACTTGTTCACTATCTCGGTCTGTCCATCGGTTTGGGGGTGTTAGCTAGTGCTTGGAGTCAAATCAATCCCCACTAACCAGAAAATTTCTTACCGAAATCCACCCATGAAGCAGTTGTCCCGACCACTTACTATGGTCCTTGGGAGACCATGGAGTCTACATACATCTCTGAAGAAGAGCTCAGCTACCTGTGAAGCAGTATAATGTGCAAAAATGGAAAATAAATGAGAGTACTTTGTTAGTCTATCAACAACTACAAAGATACAATCCTTACCTTGTACTGTCGGTAGGCTGTTGATGAAGTCCATAGAGATACTTTCCCACTTCCCATCCGGAATAGGTAGTGGCTGCAATAACCCAGCAAGGTGGGTGTGTTCTCCCTTATTCTGATGACAAATGGTGCACCCCCTGACATGTTAGAGAACATCCTCCTTGAGACCCTTCCATGAGAATCTCTCTCTTATGGCCTTGTAAGTCTTTGTGAAACCTTGATGCCCGGCAAGTGGGGAATCATGTGATGCCAGTAAGATCTTCTCCTTGAGCTTGGAATTCTTAGCCAAGAAGATCCAGTCTCGGTAATATATGATCTCATCCATCACTCTAAATCTCTCATCCGATACCACCCCATCAAGTATCTCACATGAAAAGTCATCTTTGGAATACTCAACTAAAAGTTGAGCCTTCCAATCTACGTCCATGCCCTTTAAAGACAACCTTGTAGGCCTCCTGAATAGTGCATGAGCTACCACATTGCTCTTCCCCTTGACATACTCTATGTCAATGTCATATGCTTGGAATTTTCTCACCCACTTTTTTTCTCTTTCCTGGAGTTGTTTATGTTCAAGGAAGAATCTAAGATTTTTATGGTCAGTCTTCACCTTAAACTTATTCCCCATCAAGTATTTCCGTTATTTGGCTAATGCATGCATGATAGCCAACATGTATTTATCATATATGGGGTATAGCCTCTCATGAGGAAGCAGCTTCCTGCTCTCAAATTCTATAGGATGCCCTCCTTGCATCAAGACTGCTCCAATCCATTCACCTGATGCATCACATTCTAGAACAAAGGTTGAGAAAAATCAGGCAAAACCAAAACAGGACAACTACTCATTACCTCCTTGAGCTTGTCAAAATCCATCTACACTTTAGGTTTCCAATGGAAAGCTCCCTTCTTTTTCAATTCTATGATTGGTGTTGCTAACTGTGAAAACCCTTTCACAAACTTCCGGTAATAAGTTCATATGCCCACAAATCCTTAGATTTTTGTGACATTTCTAGGCTCAGGCCAATCTCTGATAGCCTAGATCTTTTCCTCATGAACCCTCACTCCATCCACTCTTATGATGTGCCCCAAATACAACATCACTGTGAGGCCAAATTCACATTTGGAGAGCTTGGCATAGAATTTATACTCCTTGAGGATATGTAAAACTGTCTCAATATGTTGCAAGTGCTTCTCCCAAGTGCGACTGTAGATAAGAATATCATCAAAGAAGACCAATAAAAACTTTCTCAAATGACCATGGAAGATGTGGTTCATGCAAGGTTGGAAAGTTTTTGGGGCATTGGTCAATCCAAAGGGCATCACCAAAAACAAAAAATGCCCATAATGACATATAAACATTGTCTTGGGGATATCCTGCTCCCTTACCTGGATTTGATGATACCCAGATCTCAAATCAATCTTGGAGAAGTATTTAGATCCCGTCAACTCATCCATGAGTTCATCGATCCTGGGTATAGGGTACCTGTTCTTCACGGTATTCTTGTTCAAGGCTCTATAATCAATGCACATCCTCAATGTTCCATCCTTCTTCTTTACCAAGACCACTGAAGAAGCAAAAGGACTGGTACTAGGCCAGATGTGTCCTAGAGCTAGAGGATCTTGGATGGCCCTCTCAATCTCATCCCTATAAGCCTTGGGGTGCCTATAAGGAGTGGTGATCACTGCTTTTATCCCTTGTTCCAACTCAATAGTGTGTTCAAATCCTCGGTCAGGAGGTCTCCCTAGTGGGATATCTCCAAGTACTATAGAATAATGATCCAAAAGAGACTGAATATCTGGATGCACTGGTGAATCCTTTCCCCCTAATTCTGATATATGCAGCTCTACTGCCCATTATACATCTCCTCTACACAAATCTGCTTCCATCCTGTGTGCTGAAACCACTTGAGGGGGGTATGTGTTGATGCCCTTGATCTTCTGATACTGACCACTCTTCTCTTTTTTCCATTCCATCTCCAAATTTTTCCAATTAGTGGTGAATCTCCCAAGAGTGATAAACCACTGGACTCCCAATATGACATTGGTGTCTGGAATATATACTACAAAGAAGTGATCTGTTAAGGTGTAGGTTCCCATGGTAATGGATAGTGCCGGAACATACTTGGCACACTGTAGGGT
Source organism: Pinus albicaulis (assembly GCA_034641835.2). Classification (NCBI taxonomy): domain Eukaryota; kingdom Viridiplantae; phylum Streptophyta; class Pinopsida; order Pinales; family Pinaceae; genus Pinus; species Pinus albicaulis. The sequence continues at coordinate 37,339,573 of MU968551.1, forward strand.
CATGGCTCCTGGGACCAAGACTGAGAATCCCTCAAACTCCTCCATGTGGTTCCCTCTCCTTTGTACCAGCTGTGCATCAATGAAATTATGAGTTTCCCCACTATCTATGAGTACAAATACTCTTTTCCCCAAAATAGTACCTCTTACCCTCAAGGTCAGATATTTTGGAACCCCTCTTAATGCTGCAATGGCTCCTCTTCTTGGAGTAAAGACTTCTATGCATGGTAAAATGTTTTCCTCTTTCTTGAAGAAGGTATTAACACCATGTGCTTCTCCTGCAACACCTTCTTCCTTAAAATCATGAATAAATATTGACCTCTTTGGTCCTAAAGAGGTTCCTTTTTGTGGTAATGGTCTTGCCTTGGGAAAGGTGTGCTATAAGTCTCTAGCTTTCTCCATAGCTTCAAGGAGAGTGGTTGGTTTAGTAGACTTGAACAACCCCTACAATCATTCAGCCATCCCATCAATAAACAATCATACCTTCCTACTCATAATGAGGTTAGATACCATCACTGAAAGCTGCAGATAATCATCAATGTAGTCTTCAAGATCTCCCTCCTGCTTGAGCTTGGTTAATTTGAAAAAATAGGTTTCCGGACCTCTTGGATCAAATATCTCCACTAAATTCTTGGTGAAGACTAAATATGAAGTGATATGATGATGCCCAAGTGTGGTCAACCCATGGAACCACCATTCATGAGCCTCCCCCTCCAAGTGTAATGCAACTATCTTGATGGCTTCTATTTCATAAACCTTGTTGAGATGAAAGTAAGTGTCCAGCTTCTCCACCCAAGCCTTGGTTGTACACTTAGGTGTTACATCATAATTGGGTAAGAATAAACTCCCCATATTGTGTTTTATATCTGACCCTTGCATACAATTATCCTCCTTTTGATGAAGATTAACTCTCCTTCCATCCTTGATTCGGCAAAACTCCTGAAAACTCAAGTGTTACTTGAGCCTTTGAGGTTGGGATTAATATTCATCAAAATAATTCCCGAGGGTTTCCTCCATATTTATTCTAGATAGGAATGAAGGCATGTTATAAATTTGTGATGCAGCTGAATGTTCCATGCCATGTGAGTTGCTAGTATGTGCCTCATGGAAAAACCCTACAGAATCTCCTTTATGTCTCATCTCCTTGAGGTCCCTTGCAATGGTATGTAGGGTATAAAGTAGGATTCTTAAATATATTCCTCCTCCATGATGAAGATAGATTATCCCCACAAGCTGAGCCAAGAATAGAGCTCTGATACCACTATAATATTCCTTTTTAGGAATTTCTGCAATATCTTCAATGAGGACGTTGTATAAGGAAAACCATGCAACAGAAACAAAAAAAAAGACTAGGATCCTCTTATATATGTTTTATGTGGCTTAAATATGAAATGGTATTAGAGAAAAATAATTCTAGCTACACTAAACAGATCTCCCCAGCTCATATATGCTCAAAATCACCCCAATCCCATCACTCCACAAAATAGAATTTCTGAAGACTGAAAAAACGTAATTTTTATTAGGGAATCTACAGAAAAATATGATTAAAAACAAATATAGAGCTTTCATTAATCATAGAATCAGAAATGGGAGGTTTGACCTCTTTTACAAGCACATTAGAGCACCCCGGCAAGGGTTTCCGGCAAAATATAAATATAAAATGCAGCACTGCAGAAAATAACGCAGTCCACTACAAATTTGTATTAGAAATGAATGAATATGATCTAAAATAGATGAATAATATATAAAATTTCCCAAGTCCCTCTTTAATAGGCTTTCCAGAGTGAAATAGACACCTCCTCCTCCAAATCAAGCACAAAATAGAAGGGTTTAACCCTGCAACTGCAGCACCTGCAGAAAAGACACAGTTACTAGAAGTGAATATGCTATATATGATAGAGAATGAATGTCCTCAAGTTATATCATGAAAAATAAGCTCAGGACCTTCCCTTTTGATCACTCAACCAAGCTAGACCAAAGGTGAATATGGAATTCCCGCATGAGAATTCTTTGCACTAAACAGTGCTACAACTACAGCTAAACAACTGGAGCTTGCAATCAGTCAAAAGAAAAAACATAGATGAATACTGAATGCATTCCTTGCTTCTATCTACTCCTTCTTATCCTTGGTGAGCTTCCTCACCCCAGACCCCACTCATTTATGAGGTGACTTCCTAGAGAAGATTCCCCCTTCAAAACTGCGCTGTCCTTGTTGGTTTCCCTCTTGTAGCAGCATTGTTGACTTGGTCAACTGGATCCAATTCACTGGCATTGTTCTCTTTCACACCAAGGTGGCTTTATTTGTCCTCCAAACTTGATCCCTTTTCACACTGGGATGTGTTTTATTGTCTTTCTACTCTTCTATTGCACAAATGGAGCAAGTATAATATTCTAACTAGCAGTGGCTAATTGGGAATATTACAAAACACCACCAAAGGTAAGGGCCCAACAAGCCGCACTAGTTACGAAGGATACAAATGTTATCAAAAGACAAATTTCTCAAGGTGTCGAGCTGTTGGAAACAAAAATGAGGTGATGGACCAAAGTGCAGTGCGATCTTCTCCTACGCAAGCTCAATTAGGTGCTGTGATAGAAGGAAGAAAAATTTGAGAAGCTGGAAGCTACGATGCCTACTCTAATCCCTGCTCAACGTTTGACATGGTTGCATACCAGCCACACCTTGTGAGAGGAAATTGAAGAGCTCTTATAGAAGAAGAAAACTGTTGGTGACCGTCTCAAGCCTTGGGCTGATGAAGCCCTCAAGATCTCCCAGGACATTGATCTCGCAGTAAAGCAACTTAACCAAAGTTTAGAAAGTGTCACGGTGGCCACAAAGGGACAAACTTCACAAAAATTGGTGGATATAGCTCAAAATGTTGTTGTGCAAAGTGAAGGAGTGCTTCCCGAGCTGATTGATATGATCAAGCTGCTGCAAGCAAAGGTGGAGAGCCCACTACCACAGTGACTCGGGACGAGTCACAAGATTGTGTTGGGGAACTATTGGAATAGGATCCCCTAAAAGCTACGAATTTTGTACAATTTTGTATATTTTTTATATTAATTATTCTAATGCAGGGGTTTTGGGGTGGGTCAAAGCCCCGAATTCATTGTAATGGGTCAAGGGTAGACCAAGAGTCTGCAAACCATGGTTTGCGGACCATTGGAAGCGTAGGCTAAGTCAATATAAATAGATGAAAATTTTGAGTCTTAAGATAGGCAGGAATTAAGATTAATGCTGCATACAAATTGTTAGATCCGTTATGCGTTGTTTTGGGTAAGGACTCCTACTGGTTGTGTGCGCAGAGATCCTCAGTCCTACTATGTGCGAACCCCACCAGGTTGTGTGCACAGTGTTAGCCATCAGTAAATTTTGTCACAACAAATGATGGCTAAATATGTTCTTAAGCCTTCAAGAAGCAATCTTCATGGAAAACTGCTAGTTCTTGAAGCCTTCTTGCTATATTTTTTCTTACAAATCATCTTCATTACTGTTTCCGCAAGAAATCCTTCAAATAAGTCCTGCTGATTCAAAAAGAAAACTGCCTACAAAGCTATAGTTCCCACCATTTCTCCATTTTGAAATATTCCCTTCATGTCACCCATTTTCCTCATTTTACCCTTTATTTCCTTCAAAATCCCCTTAAAACCTTATAAATCCTCTTTATTTGGTTTTAAACCCCTTTTTTCTAACTTATCGGAACCCTTTTTTCATTTAGCCCATTACTGCTTACCACTTAGCTCCTGTGCGAATACCACCTATGGTATTCCCAAAACAACCTTTAATTTTCACCCCATAAATCAAATTCAAAACCCTGGTTTTCGTCATCACGCCATGAAATCTCCTCCCGCATATTCATTTGCCTCTGCATAACTCCTCCCCCCTTACCATCACCTCTGCAAGTAGTTATCCACTATACGCAGTTTTTATAACATGTTTAATGTGTTGTGCAGGTTTAATGGCCACCAGTCGAATACGCAGGCTCTCCATCGAGCCAATTAAGTGGTTTTTTTTTTCCAGGGTGATGATCTAGGAAGGACAAGCATGCAAAAGGAGATTAAGGGTTTAATTTCATGAATTAATCAATGTATCATGAACATTGATTGGTTTGACCAAACCCTTCAGCACTACAACAAAAGATACCTGTATAACAAAAAATAGATGAAGATTAAAGGCTTAAGTTGATGATTAAAGGATAAAGACACAGTTAAAAATAAACTGAAAAAGGTTTAAAGAAAGCCCTAAAGTGTTAAGACAACATGATGAATTACGAAGGCCAAAAGCAGAATCAGGCCATAAACAAGTTTATTGATTAAATCAAGAAGACGTATGCCAAAGGAAACCTAAAATACATCAACCAGGAGCAGTTACTCACCCAAAAAATATCCAACTGCCACCTATGGCATGTTTTCTGTCCATAAAGGCAGATTGGTAGTTATTACATAGATAGAAGACATTTTAAGCTATCAGACGGTTATTGTAAAAGATAGAAATAGGCCTCAAAGTCAAAATTTTCACCTATCTTTCCTTAGAAAGTTAAGACAGAGTTATTAAATAGAGAGGTAGTTGCCCACATATTCCTACCTTATTCCTTGCATGGTTTTCAAGGTCAGGAATGCATTTAGTCTGTAATTAATAACACTTGGACCCTAGATTAGTTCCACCTCCTCATTTGCAGCATCAATAATGCATTCAAACTCATTGTATTATTGGCATTTGATGACTCTTTGAAGTAATACATAGTTCTGCTGAAGTTGAAAGAAAATTGATGTTCTGGAACCTGTGGAAATTTTGACCTGTTTGTTGATGGAGAAAGCTTTGTCATTGGATCCCTGAGCTTGGCTATTGGTGAATTATTCTTAACCTGTTATTTTTATTTCATGTTCAATTATGTTTCATCATTCTCTGTTGCAATAGAGTAAAATGTTTAGACTAAGAAATGTCTTTTGAAAGCACCTTAGTTCTGTTTACTCTTCACTGTCTTTATGTTTTCTTCTGCTGAGATATTCTAGAGAATTCTTAATTTCTCTCTAGAACCCTTATGCTTGTTTACTTCTTAAATAGTTAAATACAGTTGGCCTCAAGAATTATTTATGGTTTTCCCTGCTTACTTGCTGCCACTTAAAAATTGTTTCTGAAGTCTCCCTTCAAAGTACCATTGTCCAAAGTCTACCAAAGAGGTTTTGTTCTGATCATACCCTTTGTACTTGCTCAAATAATTTTTTTTAAGGTCTATAATCAAATATTTCTAGGAGTTCCCTCTTCTATGAATGCAGTTATTTGTGAATCTTGAATGTTTTCTTATCCTTGAAGGTGCAATCTGTAATGTTCCGAATCTGGAACAACTCATGAATCATGCATGAAAAATGCATTTCCAGAAAAATATGCAATAAAATAGTGAAATTATCACTTGTATCCCTTATATACATCCATATATCATCTAAATACAAGATGAGATCAGAAAGAAATGAAACTAGGTGCGTTAAAAAGACCTCCCACACTAGTGTAGCTGAAAATGACTAAAAATCCCAAAACTGCATTTTACCAGAGTTGCTGCATAAAGTGACTACATAGTATTATGAGGGTTTTAACTCAGAAAATAAGAAAAAAAATATATCTACTCATATATTAATGAATAATACTAAAGAACAGAGATATAGTCTCCTCATACAAAATACAAGATAACCCAGCAAGGGTTTCTTGTTAAACACTCTACATACAAAATGGGATATTCAGTAATTTACAGAATCACCAATAAAACATTAAAGTACATGAGTGTATAAGGATGAAATATGTCTGATATGATGTATATCCCTCAAGGGCTTCCTCCCATGAAAGGATGAACCTCTCAATCACAAGGAAACTCAGCAACAGAGCCACCAAACCATGCAATGAACACTGCCTCCAAAATAACGCATTCCCTAGCAGAGAAAGTGCTGGGAATGTATGGGAAATGTGTGGTTTGATACCACAGATCTGAAATAAGATCTGTATATCTCCAAACAGATCTCTCAAATGAAGGAAACCTTCCTCCAATGAGAAACTAGCTCAAAAGTCGAGATTCTAATCCCTTCCACTGCTGCACCCAGCAACACTGCACAATCTCCGGAAAAGTTGTTCTGATGAAGATGGATGAAGCTTGGCCTGAAAACCTGATGTGTAATGATGAATTAAAACTATCCCAATGAGGCTCCTCAAAGGAAAGAGGTGGGATTACCACCGGGGAACACCCAGTGCTAAACAACACTGCAACTTTGCAAAGCAGCAAAGCAGCAACAAGTCTTGGCAGACAAGAATAATAATCTACAACATGAAGAATAATGCTTCCATCCTCTTCCCTATCTAATAAATTAGTTTAATTTCCCTTGGCCCCACTCAATTAGGTTACTTCTAACCCAAGTTACATCTCCCTCCAAAATTGCGTTATTCATCCTTGGATTCCTCCACTAAAACTGCGATGTTGACTTAGTCAAAGTAGCTTGAATTCAACCCTGTTCACACATGGAGGTGTCTTATTGAGCTAGAAAGAGTGTCCCCCTTTCACATTTGGAGTATTTTATTCCTCCTTAGGAGACTTATGGGCTTTTTTTCCCATTTATTCACTGACTAGAGCTGCTGCTAAATCTATGTTCCATTTAGCTTGGTGGCTAAAATTTTGGAACATTACAGTCCTCCCCTCCAAAATATTTTCTTTTCCTCAATAAAATGCATAAGGAGAGAAAAATGTATCCCCTCCTCCTCATGTGGCCTCCCATCAATAGCCTCCATCACTGCATCAAGAGAATCTGCAAATAAATTGTCATCCAATGCTTCCTCCCAAGTGTGCAAAACCAAAGTGTCTGCATCATTCAAAGGTGGAAAGTGTGAATGGAAACCTGCTTGCTGTCTCATGGCCACCACAAAGTAGGAGTGATTATCAACATGTTGAATGAGTGCCTCCCTCACCCATGCTATCATCCAAATGAAGTGAGTCACCCTCCAACATGGTAACTCATGAAAAGTCCCCTCCACCTTGTGCTCCTGAAATGTAGGTGGGCTAAATAAATGAAGATGATAGGAAAGAGGGCCTATCCCACACTGTCCTCCTCTCCACTCATGATAATTGTAGAGGGCATGCTGATCTTGGGCTGAAACATGATTTCCCTCCAATGGCAAGAAGAAGATTGAGCCTCCAAGGACTCTTCCTCCAAAATCATGAGACATGCCAACCCAAACCATTCCATTCAAGATGAATGGCACATCATCACCACATGGTATCCAAATCAAAAAATGGCTAAATGTTATGTGCAAGTTTGGATGATACATATGGTCTCTTTGGTAGATGCAGTGCAGTTCTCCCAACTGCTGATTCAGAGTATCAAGTGGCAAGTTGTCCTCTATGGAATTTTCAACTATGTATGTTAGCTCATCTACTATAAAGTAGTAAGCAGCAATATATATCAACTGTATACAATCAAAAAAATACAATACTTACCCCAATTCATGAAGAGATGGGTTATCAATAATACAAGATTTGGCCCTAAAGTGACCATGAAACCCGTAAATAATCTTGCTCTCATGTAGAGCAATGCACTATTTACATATGGTGAGAAAGTACAAATACTCAATAGAGTAATCAACAAGCACATAAATGTCTTTATTACCATGCATCATGTGTGAGCTGAAAGTGAAGTCCATGTATAAGTTCCCCCATGAGGATCCCCTCATAAAAATCTGCAAGAAGAAGGGATACATATACTCCTTGGAACACTCCATCAATAAGAATACACTCCCATGTGACAGCGCTGTAGGCCTTAAGAATAAGGCTCCATGACTCCTCCCTTTGACATTCCACATGCCAAAGCCATCGACCATCATGCTGCTATGTGAGAATATCTTCTTCCGACATGGAATAATCTCATGATCCTCCAATACTAAAGGGTAGCCTCCTTGCACCATGAATGTGCCTTTCTTCTCTTCAGAAATATCATGAAAAGTATGGGAAGAATTTTTCCCATACTCTCCCAAGTGCAACCATAGCAACAACAACTTTTTTTGCTGCCTCATCTCTCCCTCATACAAGCCATATAGTAAGATCATGAAGGTCAACTTGTATGATGTCCCAACAAATAGTTTAGCCATGAAGTGCCTCCTCAAGTTCTCCAAGTGATTCATCCCACAAGAAGAGAAAAAGTGTGATGTGGCAATCATGGTTTGACCATGGTTCCTCCTGAAAGGTACACCATATAAAGTGGGGAGAATCATGCTCCAAATGGGCATCTCCAATCTCAAGCCCACTCTCCAAACAAAGCTCCTCATGATCATAAACATGTCAGCGGTATATGGAAGCAAAGTACAATAAAAACAAGTTGCCAAATGACAACCGGAGAGTGAATCATGGTCCCTCTCATGGAACCAGTGCAGTGCATCCTTGGCCTGCATCAAAATAAGAAATAACAAGTGCTTTTCCAGCCATTTGTTTTTTGCCAAAATCATCTCACAGGATTGAAACATGAAGTTACAATATGGTGTCAATGGTGCACACCAAGAATCATGTGGCTTCCCCCACAAACCATAAAAAGGATAGCCAGAATCAATGCTACAAGTAGCTGCAAGTACATCATCATACCATAGGAAATAAGAGATAATTCTTCTTGTTACATCATGTTGCTCAAACAAGGAAAAAAAGTACAAATAAAAATATGAAATGGTACCTCCTCCATCATGTACTTGAGATCTTGAGCTGAAATGGCTCCACTGGAAATTCTCCCTTACTCCCAATGAGTAGGAAGGTGGCTGTGACATCCTATCTATCACCATTCGGGCTATGCATTTCTCCATATGCTGATATATGTCCTGCTAGATGCCCTCCCAAGTGAACTCCTCCATCAAATGGAAATATGCATCAAAGTGCATAGAATAGAAGTCCTCATGTGCTGCATGCAACAACTCCTCCTTGAGCTTAGAAGCTCTAGTCAAGAAGACTCTGTCATAAGAATAGATGACCATATCATCCACTCAATATCTGTCATCTCCATCCAGGTCATCAAGAATCATGCATGCACCAAGATCCTTTGAGTACTCTACGAAGAGATGAGATCTACAACAATGATCAAACCTCCCAAGAGACAGCGCTGGTGATCTGGCATGTGAAGCTCTCCTCATGCTGTTGCCTACTACTTCGACATCCCTCATGCCAAATTTCTCCTCCAAACTCGTCACCCCTCCAAAATCTAGGAGTGGTGAACCCAAAGACAAGATATCTCTCATCAATTGTAGATCCGGTGGCCTACCCAGTGGAATGCCTCCATGTAGTGATACATCAATGTCAGGAGTAGACTGCACATATGTTTGGGCAACCTTTCCCCTGTACTTACAGTGCAAATCAGTCTGGCTCTTTCTTGCACTGACTCTCTGAAATAGAGAAGGGTGTGTGCATCTCATCAAGTGATGTTTCTCTTCCTCCCTTCCTTCTCCTTCCAGCTGCAACGCTGCACAATCATGCTGCTCACTGATTGTGCTTGGACCTCTATGTATGAGATCCTAGGGAAATTCTTGCAAAGATACAAGAATCCCTCCTGTTGGAGCATTTGCTCCTCCTCCCTTTTCATGAGGCACTGGATGTGCTCTAGATGTGACAACACTGTTGCCCTCAATCTCCTCAGTGTGTATGGGCAACATCTCAACAGTTGGACCCTCCTGTGAAAAGGAGACCCTCATGACCTCTTGTTCAAGAATATGAGTTGGAGGTCCTGTTTCTGGCAATGTGTAATGCAAGATGTCAGCTTCTCTCATGGTTTTCTGAATTGGGGTTTCCCCCATCACATGCAAGGGTTTTTTTTTCTCAAGTGTTATTTTCTCATGTGCCTTAGGAAGTTTTTCACCAAACCTCCCCATAAATGTTTCTATGAAACTTGCATAAGATGAAGTGTTTGCATTTATCAAAGAAAAAGATTCAAAAATCCACCATGCATGAGCCTTACCTCTGAAATGCAGTGCTGCAACTCTGATGGCTTCATTTCTAGAAATATGGTGCAGTTGCAAATAGGAGTCTAGCTCCTTCACCCAAGCTCCAACTGAACATGTAGGTGATCCGGAAAAATTAGATATAAGAAATCTATCTACATCATGCTACTAGTTCTTCTCCATCTGGATCTTGAAAAACTCCTTGAAATCAGTATGATTTCTAAACCTCTCAGTTTGAGATTCATACTCCTGCAACAAATCACTAAGAGTTCTCCTCTTAGGCATTTTTCGTCCTCCCATCCATCTCAATATAGCTCTAGGAACTTGATTGTGTTGTGCATCATGGAGTGTAGTTGTATGCTCACACTCACCATGTGAAAATCTAGATTTAGCTCTAGATTCAACCTCCTTTGGAGATCCCATCTCCAATCTCATTTTCTTCAGCTCTCCTTGAAAGCTCTGCATAGAATTTGGAAGAAGCTTCGTAAGCTTGTCTTCCTTTATCCCTTCACATACTGAAGATTTCTAGCTTCTATCCATCTCTCCTTCTTCTGATAGTTGGATCTCACAGGCTGAGCTAGTGATCATGCTTTGATACCACTGTAATGTTCTGAATCTGGAACAGCTCATGAATCATGCATGAAAAATGCATTTCCAGCAACATATGCAATAAAATAGTGAAATTATCACTTGGATCCCTTAGATACATCCATATAGCATCTAAATACAAGAGGAGATCATAAATAAATGAAACTAGGTGGGTTAAAAAGACCTCCCACACTAGTGTAGCTGAAAATGACTAAAAACCCCAAAACTGCATTTTACCAGAGTTGCTGCATAAAGTGACTACGCAGTATTATAAAGGTTTTAACTCAGAAAATAAGAATAAAAATATATCTAATCATATATTAATGAATAATACTAAAGAATAGAGATCTAGTATCCTCATAGAAAATACAAGATAACCCGACAAGGGTTTCTTGTCAAACAGTCTGCATACAAAATGGGATATTCAGTAATTTACTGCATCACCACTGAAACACTAAAGTACATGATTGTAGAAGGCTTAAAGATTTCTGATATGATGTATATCCCCCAAGGTCTTCCTCCCATGAAAGGATGAACCTCTCAATCACAAGGAAACTCAACAACGAAGTTACCAAACCATGCAATGAACATTGCCTCCAAAATAACGCATTCCCTTGCAGAGACAGCGTTGGGAATGTATGGGAATTGTGTGGTCTGATACCACATATATGAAATAAGCTCTGTATCTCTCCAAATATATCTCTCAAGTGAAGGAAACCTTCCTCCAATGAGAAACTAGCTCAGAAGCTGGGATTCCAATCCCTTCCACTGCTGCACCCAGCAACACTGCAAAATCTCCAACAAAGTTCTGCTGATGAAGATGGCTGAAGCTTGGCCTAAAAACCTGATGTGGAATGATGAATGAAAACTCTCCCAATGAGGCTCCTCAAAGTAAAGAGGTTGGATTCCCACCCGGGAACACCCAGTGCTAAACAACACTGCAACTTTGCTAAGCAACAAAGCAGCAACAAGTCTTGGCAGACAAGAATAATAATCTAAAACATGAAGAATAATTTTTCCATCCTCTTCCTTATCTAAGACATGAGTTTTATTTCCCTTGGCTCCACTAAATTAGGTTACTTCTAACCCAAGTTACATCTCCCTCCAAAATTTTGTTATTCATCCTTGGATTCCTCCTCCACTAAAACTGCATTGTTGACTTAGTCAAAGCAGCTTGAATTTAACCCTGTTCACACATGGAGGTGTCTTATTGAGCTAGAAAGAGTGTCCCCCTTTCACATTTGGAGTATTTTATTCCTCCTTAGGAGACTTATGGGATTTTCTTCCCATTTATTCACTAACTAGAGCTGCTGCTAACTTTAATGTTCCATTTAGCTTGGAGGCTAAAATTTTGTAACATTACAAAATCACTAGAAGTTAAATGAGTTTCTCACCTTCTATATTTCATTGGAAAATTTTGTCTTGGAATTATTATTTTCTGAAGTGTGGTTTCTAGAATTTATGGTTAGCCCTGTCTATGGAATGCCTCTTCATGTTCAGATAATGTTTTAAGTACCTTTGTTGAGAAGTACATATAATTAAGGATTCTTAATTTCCCTTAGTTCTACTTTTCATTCTAAACCTTTGATGTCCATTTAATTTCACCTGAAATACTTTGTAGATCCACTGGCCAAGTTAGATTTTCCCTTTGATACCCCTGATCCATTTACAAACTTGATACAAATTCCACTTAACTCCATTGCCCAATGACTTAGAGATTTCCCTTTCCTATATATGTTGCCTAGATCATCATGTCCAACCAACCAGTTAAACAAACTCATGCTTCATAACTAGCCTAAAATCAACCCTTAAAAGCAAAGAAGCTCACATCTTTGCAAATAATTGAGAGATCCCTCTCTGAGACTAGGAAGGCTAGGTCCTAGAGCTCTAAAGACTGGTTTTGATGTTGCCTTGTCACTTGGTATGTCAATCTGCCAAATCACAGGACTACAACATAGGGCGATCACAGTGGGAACTTTTTGAGTAAAGTCCCCAAATAAGACACTCAGTATTCATCCAAGTGAGCTATAACTTTCTTCAAGCACTACCAGCATAATGGTGATCGTGATAGCACCTATTTGAATCAGTGGCAATCTAAGTAACCCTTAGGATTATAAGAGACCCTTATCAAAACTTGAAGAAATCAGCTAGTAAGCCATAGAGTAGACTCTGTTTGTTTCACCACCTTAGCTAAGTGTTGAATCAGGTATAGGACACTCTCACAACCATAGAACTACAAAAAACTTAGAAAACCCAAAACATTTCAGATTTTTTTTCAAATAAATCATTGGTGGTGGACCATAAAACTTTTTACCTTTAGAAAAGCTAAAAAATTCCACCTGGCAACTCCACTAGCCCAAGTAGGCCTATTACTCCTCTAGATCTCTAGATTTCCCTAGGATTGTGTTAACCAACCCTGAGGAAGTTTAGAAACATAGTCCCCTATTATAGAAATCACTGTGAGAGGAAAACAGTCCTAAAAACCTCAGCCTCTCTAAATTTTGGAAACTGAAATCTGGCTTCACATAGGGTCAATACTAGATCCCATCTAGATCCTAATCCTCCTACCATAGTTGATAATCCAGAAAGGATTTTGTGGAAAAATTGTAGATTTGGAAAACTAACTACTGATAGGACCATCCCAAGAACAAGATCTTTCCCTGAAAATCTCATAGTCTTGAAAGATCCTCACTTTGACTTACCTCACACAAAGAACCTATTTAGAAATAAGTCTTAAAGTGATTTAAACCAAGTTGATTTTGAAACCACAGATTTGCAATAGAGCTTTAGGAGAGAATATTCACCTTCTACTCCACCTAATTCTCAGCTTCTTCATCATTTCGGCCCCTTCCATAACAAATCTACTCATCATCAGTTTATTGGACCAATTGTTTCTTCCACTCCTGTACACACATACACTGTTCAAAGCACTCCAACTCAGCCCACTTTCCCTCTTGTAAATCCGCCTCTTGTAAATCCCACATTATTTCCTATCATGGTAGCATGGTATGCTCCACTAGTGTTACCACAACCTTTGGTTCCCTTGCCTAATGATTACCAATCCAAAATTCCCCATTTCACTTGAAATGAACCTATTACTGCCCAATAACATGTAGATAAAATGAGTGATTCTTTTGATTCCATGGAAATAGAAGAAGAGACCATTAAGATGAGAATATTTGCCCAAATTTTAGGAGGAGAAGCCAAGAAATGGTTAAAGGGTTTAACTCCTAATAGTGTAAATGATCTCCCTTCGTTATATCAAACATTCATAAACAAATGGGAAATTAGGAAGAACCCTCTCCAAATCCTTTCAGAATATACCAACCTCAAAAGAAACATTGGGGAAAGTGTCCAAGACTATTGCACTAGATTCAATAGTGTTTACAATGCGCTTCCCCTAGACATGAAACCTCCACTAGACCTAGCCTTAGCTAAATTCCCAGAGGGTTTTGATCTTGAAATGTCCTACCAGCTAAGAGAAAGAGACTCCTCAACTTTAGAAGATATGCAGAGGGGAGCCTTAAGTGTACAAGAAAATCTGATTGAGAAAAGAGCTAGGTTGAAAGAAGAAAAAAGAGTTACATACAAGGATGAAACAATGGCATTAACCTCATCATCTGATGCCAAAATTGACAACTTAGTAAGGGTAATGGAGAGGATGCTTGAAAAGATAAATCTGAAAGATAGAGTGCCTCCTAAAGAAAACCAAAACAACCCCCAAAACATAAATAGAAACCCAAATTTCAGAAGAGACCCGAATCAAGATAGGAAAAGAGACAATGACCAACAGATTAGGCCTACCTTTCAACAAAACTATGTTGATCAAGAAGAAGAAAGGGAAGTTGAAAGGTTGGAAGAAAATCATGTAAACTTGATAGGATATGACAGTGAGACATATGTTTTTCTCATTGAAGAAGAACAAGGATTCTTCTCCTAAGAACAAATTGAAAACAACCATGAAGGTTCTAAAGATTACAGATTGGGGTTTTAAAATGCAATCATGGAGGTACATAAACAATATAATATTAGAAGCAAAGGGAGCCCAGATATTTCGAATGACAAAAACACTGGTACTACTGTTAGGAAAACTTCAGAAAATCAGCCTAAGAAGACAGCCAGTAACACCAACACTATGGCCAAGAAAACTGAACTAAACAAAGAAAAAAACAGTTAGCAAAGTGTTGAACAAAGCTGCACTAGTACTTCTGCTAGTGACCCTAACAATTTTGTCCCAAATAATAGTCCAAATAAAGTTCAACAAATTAGAATTGTTGAAAGAGTTGTAAATGACAAAACATATGTAAATATGTCAAGAACAACAGTTCCTTTCAGCCTTAAAGTGGAAATTGCCAAGATCAAAATCACCATACCCTTAGCTGAACTAGTAACTCAGGATGTATATAAAAATCAATTTTTGAAAGCTTTGAATATAGGTAGTGACACTGATACTTTAAAATTGATACATGATAAACTAGAATTATTATTTGGTCCTGAAGTTGAAGGAAAATACCAAGAAGGGGTTGTCCCTCCCTTCAATGTCAGCCTGAATATACATAACAAAAACTTGCACAATGCCATGCTAGACTTAGGTGCTTCTCACAATATTATGCCCAAAGTAGTAATGTAAAGCCTAGGATTGGAAATTAATAGACCATATAAAGACCTGTATTCCTTTGATTCAAGCAGGGTCAAATGCTTCGGCCTAATCAAATATTTATGTGTCAATTTGGCACAGATTCCTGCTAAAGGTCTAGTCATGGACATAGTAGTAGCTGAAATTCCCCCTAAGTATGGCATTCTTTTATCTAGATCGTGGGGAGCCAAACTTCAGGGGAGCCTTCAAATGGACATGTCCTATGCCACCATCTCACTGTTTAACCAAACCAGAAGACTATACAGGGAGTCTCATATGAAATACATGGTGAGCAACATAGATAGGCCAAAAAATACCCCTGTTTATTCTATTCATTCAAATTTAGATTCCTTTATCTTGTATAATAAAGAGGAAATCAACCAACAAGAAAAGGAAAGCAATAAAGAATTCAGTCCACCAGAGCAGTCAAATCTGCCCTCAACTCAGATACAAAATAACTCAAACTCTAGCAGCCTTGAACAACAGAAAGAAAATGAAAATGAATTTGAACTACCTTGGAAAATAAACTTTGATGGCTCTTGTAGCAAATTAGGGTCAGGGGCTAGTGTATGGATACAGAACACAAACAAAGGATTTTCCTATAAAGTAGAGTTTCCATGCACAAATAACATTGCTGAATATGAATCCCTCCTTATTGGCCTACACTTACTCAAAGATTTAGGAGGTAAGAAAATATCAGTTCAAGGATATTCTGAGCTAATCAATATTAGACAAATTACAGGGGATTATTCAGCCAAAAAAACAAAACACAGAGAATATAGAAATATTGCCCTTGATCTCCTAAATTTTTTTGAAAAAAATGAACTCATTTTCATCCCAAGGGCTCAAAATCATCTAGAAAATGAACTTGCCTTTGTTGTTAGTAACTGCCAAATACCACAGATAAATGAACAATTCAATATAAAGGTAAAAAACCAGCCTGCAATCCCTAACAATGAAGACTATTGGCAAGTGTTTGAAGGAGACAAACACATAGATGATTTTCTGCAATTAAAAAATGACTTTTCCATACCAACATCAAACACTAGCCACGAGGAAATCTCTTTAAATGAAGAACAAATCCCTGAAACATAGTTGTCCTTTTCTACCAATATAAATCAATTTGAAAATCTTTTTGAAGCATAATTATTTGATAATACAGACCAAAAGGACTGAGAAGTTTTACAATGTAAAAATGATACAATTCCAAGAGGTCTTACACCATTAGAACAACTTTTTCATTTTAATGATGTAGCCAAAGAACCAAGAATGGATCCTACAAAAACAAACATAGAAGAACATAACATAGGCATCCTAGCAGAACCAAAAATGATCAAGCTATCCAACACTCTCCCATCTCATATCAGACAGAAATAAATAGAAATTTTCAAAGAATTTACAGATGTGTTTGCATGGGGATACAAGGATCTAAAATCATATGATACCAGCATCATTCAACAAAAAATTCCTCTTAAGGAAAATAAAAAACCTTTCAAACAAAAACTCAGAAGGATAAACCCTATTTTATTGCCTTTAGTCAAGAAATAAATCAATAAAATGTATGATGCTGGGATCATAGTTCCCCTTAGATATTCAGAATGGGTGTCCAAATTAGTATCTGTCAGGAAAAATACTGGGGAATTCAGGCTCTGCATTGATTTCAGAAATATAAATAGAGCCTCCCTTAAAGATAACTATCCCTTTCCAAAAATGGATCATATACTTCAAAGGGTGGTTGGGTCTAAATTAATTTCACTATTGGATGGGTTCTCAGGTTACAATCAATTGTTAGTACTCCCAAGTGATCAACATAAAACTGCTTTACTACACCTTGGGGTACATTCATGTATGTCAAAATGCCATTTGGTTTAATGAATGTAGGGGCAACCTTCCAAAGGGACATGGACATAGCCTTCTCAGAAGACATAGGCTATTTTATAATCATTTACCTTGATGACATTATTGTTTTCTCCAAAACTGATGAAGAACACTTGAGTCATTTAAGAAATTTTTTTGAGAAATGTAAGAAATATGGCTTATTTTTTAATCCAAAAAAGACACTCTCTGGTCTCCAAGAAGGAAAACTTCTTGGCCACATAATTTCTAAAGAGGGAATCAAAGTATACCCTAAAAGGATTGATGGCATATTGAAGATCAGCCATCCTAGAAACCTCAAAAAATTACAATCTTTCATTGGGAAGATAAATTTTTTAAGGAGGTTCATCCCCAACCTTGCTGAGCTATTGAGAAATATCACAAACATTCTAAAGAAAGAGATAGGTGTTAAATGGAAAATACAAGATAAATAATCATTTGAACTAGTAAAGCAATCTGTAACTCAAACACCAGTTCTTATTAGTCCTTATTTTACCAAATATTTTTATATCTTTTCTTTTGCATCTGAACATACAATAGCTGCATTATTACTACAAAAGAATATCATGGGGCAAGAAAAACCAATATCCTTTTTTAGTAGGGCCTTAAGAGATTCTCCACTCAAATATAACATCATGGAGAGACAAGCCTTAGCCTTGGTAAAAGCATTGAAAGTCTTTAAAGTTTATATTTTGCATTCTCATATCATTGCTTTTTTTCCACACACAGTTGTCAAGGATATTCTAAGTCAAGACCCTGATGGAAAAAGAGGAAAATGGATTGTTGTTATTTTAGAATATGACTTAGAAATCAGGCTCACCAAACTAATCAAAGGGCATGGATTAGCAAAACTAATGGCTGAGTCAAACTTCCAAGCACTAGATATGACTATGGTTGATATTTTAGAAGAAACAAAAGAATTCACAGCTCCATTTATTGAAGAAAATTTTGTGAATTCACCTTGGTATGCTGATATCATATATGTGTTGCTTTATCTGAATACCCCTCCCTCTCTGTCTAAAACTAAAGCTAGATTCTTGAAAAAAAAGGCTTTAAATTATTGCATATTAGATGGGGTTTTATATTGGAAGAATGCTGTTGGAATATTTCTTAAATGTTTGCTTGAGATTGATGCAGGAAAAATCATGCATGAGATGCATGAGGGAGAATGTGGAGGACATATTTACTTGAAGACTACAGCAAATAAAATCCTCAGATCTGGTTACTATTGGCCCACCATTTTCCCAGACACTCAGAAATTTGTCATGTCTTGCCATAAGTGTCAAATTTTTTATGGCAAGAGAAAACTCCTGCCTTTACCTTTACATCCCATCAGTGTTGAGGCTCCCTTTAAACAATGGGGCTTGGAATTCATTGGGGAAATTCACCCATCTTCTTCAGCTCAACATATGTGGATCCTCACTGCCACTGATTATTTTACCAAGTGGATAGAAGCCATACCTTCTACGAATACTACTGACTCTGTCATTATCAAGTTCCTTGAAACCAACATCCTATCCAGATTTGGTAGTCCCAGAAAAATTATCATAGACAATGTTGCTGCCTTCAAGTCTAAAATAATGGTTGACTTCTGTTATAAATATCATATCACATTGGGTCATTCTACTTCCTACTATCCCCAAGGAAATGGATTACTTGAATCCTCCAACAAAATCCTTGTCAATATTATCAAAAAATTGTTGGAGAAGAATCAGAAATCATGGCATAGCAAGCTTATTCATGCTTTATGGGCTGATATATTAACCACCAAAAAGTCAATAAATATGCCCCCCTATCAACTGGTTTATGGCATGGATGCAGTCTTCCCAACCTCTTTAGGAGTTCCAGTCATGAAACTCCTTCAAGAAATACAAACTGAAGAGAATGATATGCAGAGAAGGATAAATCAGACCATTCATTTACAACAGTACAGAGAGGAAGTATATAAGAGAACACAAATAGTCCAAGAAGGCATCAAGAAGTTATTTGACAAAAGGACTAAAGCAAATGATTTCCAACTTGGAAATATAGTTCTGAAGTGGGATTCTAGAAGGGAAGAAAGGAGAAAACATGTAAAATTTGAGAATCTATGAAAAGGGCCCTACATCATTCATTATATAAAGGGTGATAATGCATTCTTTCTACAAGAGTTGAATGGAGAAGACATGTTTGGAGGTCCTGTCAATGGGAGGATGCTCAAGAACTACTTCTGTCAAGAGTCTTAGCTTCAAAGTTTTTATTCATTATACATGACCCAGTTGAAAAGAAATCATGAAAAATACAAAAAAAATAAAAAGAAAAGAAAATCAAAAGAGGGAAGATTAAAAAGAGGTAAAGCCCCATACCCAAAAAAGAGAATTTTCTGAAAGTGAGCAAATCTAAGTGCCACTGCTTATTAAAAAATGATATATTGTTCAGTCATCTAGCCTAATCATGGCTGAACATACTTTAAATTTATGTTGATAAGTTAGTATAAGCATTGATTGATAAGATTATTTCAGACTTGACTTATCAGTAGAATAAATTAGGATAGAGGAAGAAATGGTTCAAGAAAACTCAAAATCTGAACCAAGAAAGGAAAGGGAAAATAGCTCTCAAAAAGATCAAAATAAAAGCTGAAAAAGGGAAGAAGGATATTTACAATTTTCAGATCTTAAGCCTTCACAATTTTGTTTTAAAAATCTGTAAATTTCAATCTATGTGTAGCTTGTTTTTATGCCATAGTCTTACAGCAAATCAGATAGCTTAATCTTGGTTTTTCTGTATTTAAATTTCTATTTAGAATATAGAGAATGTAGATCTGTCAAAAAATCTAATCTTGACAGATAGTGGAATAGGTAGGGAAGCTAATGAGTTCAATTGTTTAATCTGAACTCATGGAAGAAATAAGGGTAGATTTAGATTAGTTTTTCCTGTTTTTCAAAAGAACAAATGTTGATGTTAAAAGTTTGCAAGTCCAAGTGCACCTTATTGAAGAAAAAAAATTAGGAAAAGTAGGCTGTATAGGTAGTTGTGTGGGAGAAAGTTTTTGGTTGATATAAATACTGATCATCTTTTTAAGCAGCATGATCAAAGGAGAATGATGTTGTCAAAATGCAAAGCACTGGTCTACTCTCCAGAGATTATCTCTGAGATTCTTGACAATACCATGGAGCTGCCCTCCCTAAGTGGAGCCACTGTTAGCCATTAGTAAATTTTGTCACAGCAAATGATGGCTAAATATGTTCTTAAGCCTTCAAGAAGAAATCTTCATGGAAAACTGCTAGTTCTTGAAGCCTTCTTGGTGTCTTTTTTCTTACAAATCATCTTCATTGTTGTTTCCACAAGAAATCCTTCAATGAAGCCCTACTGATTCAAAAATAAAATTGCCTTCAAAGCCATAATTCCCACCATTTCTCCATTTCAAAATAATCCCTTCATGTCACCCATTTTCCTCATTTTACCCTCTATTTCCTTCAAAATCCTCTTAAAACCTTATAAATCCTCTTTATTTGGTTTTAAACCCCTTTTTTATAACTTATCGGAAACCCTCAAAAGGCCTCAAAAAAACCCATTTTGGCCTATTTTCTGACCTTTTAACTTTGGGCCTTAAACGCTTTTTGCTTAAGCCCCTAGCCCCTTTTCACCATAAGACTGAGGCCTGAGACCGTCGGCTAAAGATATTTAGCCCTCATCGGCCATCGCACTTCGGCGTTTCCCATTCTCATTGACCCAAACCTCCACTAAGGATTATCTCCATCGATGGATTCGTAACCGTCGATCTCCCTCAAATCAGACGATCCACGGTCCATCACAAACCACAAAGGGTCACTTCTGCCTTCCCTTTCACCGCTGATACGCGCTCCGCCGATATGATCTAAACCATTGATCCTGATGATCTAACGGTTTGCACTTCTTCGCATCGCCACCCTTCCTCCTGATCACCCTCTATCGAATCCTCTCTGCGAAAAGATCTCGGCCGTCGATCTCCCTAGATCTGAAGGTCCAGACCCTTTCCGGGCCGTCCATCTTCTTTCGGCCTCTGCACTTTTTTGGTCCCCCTAGAAGTGATCCTGGTTGTTGATTGCAATGATCCAATAGCCAGCGGGGCTCCTCCTGCTAACTCCGCCCAATCAACCTTATCGCTCGACAACAAAAGAAGTGACATCACCACCAGTCCCACTTGACCACGCAGCTCCGTCTGTCACCTTCACTCTACACCGTAGATCTGGAACCCCCGGATCGGACAGCTCATAACCTGTTTCACGCCCAAAACAAAAAAAGATCGAAACACGCTATTTGGACGCGAAATAGGTGGTTTCATGGGGGACGCGTGTTGGCACCTAAGCCGTATCGTGTTCATTTATCCCATTACTGCTTACCACTTAGCTCTGATGCAAATACCACCTATGGTATTCCCAAAACCACCTTTTTTTTTCACACCATAAATCAAATTCAAAACCCTGGTTTCCATCATCTTGCCATGGAATCTCCTCCTACATATTCATTTGCCTCTGCATAACTCCTCCAACCTTACCATCACCTCTGCAAGCAGTTATCCACTATACGTAGGTTTTATAACATGTTTAATGTGTTGTGCAAGTTTAATGTCCACCAATCGAATACGCAGGCTCTCTAGTGAGCCAATTAAGTGGTTTTTTTCCACGATGATGATCCACGAAGGACAAGCATGCAAAAGGAGATTAAGGGTTTAATTTCATGAATTAATCAATGTCTCATGAAAATTGATTGGTTTGACCAAACCCTCTAGCACTACGACAAAATATACCTGTATAACAGCAAATGGATGAAGATTAAAGGCTTAAATTGATGATTAAAGGATAAGGACACAGTTAAAAATAAACTGAAAATGGTTTAAAGAAAGCCGTAAAGTGTTAAAGACACGATGATGAATTACGAAGGCCAAAAGCAGAATCAAGCCATAAACAAAGTTTATTGATTAAATCAAGAAGACTTATGCCAAAGGAAAACTCGAATACATCAACCAGGAGCAGTTACTCACCCAAAAAATATCTAATTGCCACCTATGGCATGTTTTCTGTCAATAAAGGCAAACTGGAAATTATTACATAGATAAAAGACATTTTAAGCTATCAGACAGTTATTGTAAAAGATAGAAATAGGCCTCAAAGTCAAAATTTTCACCTATCTTTCCTTAGAAAGTTAAGACAGAGTTATTAAACAGAGAAGTAGCTGCCCACATATTCCTACCTTATGCCTTGCATGGTTTTCAAGGTCAGGAATGCATTTACTCTATAATTAATAACACTTGGACCCTAGATTAGTTCCACCTCCTCATTTGCAGCATAAATACTGCATTTGAACTCACTATATTGTTGGCATTTGATGACTCTTTGAAGTAATACATAGTTTTGTTGAATTTGAAAGAAAATTGATGTTCTGGAACCTGTGGATGTTTTGACCTGTTTGTTGATGGAGAAATCTCTTTCATTGGGTCCCTAATCTTGGTTGTTGGTGAAGTATTCTTAACCTGTTATTGTTATTTCCTGTTCCATTATGTTTCATCATTCTCTACTACAGTAGAATAAAAGGTTTAGACTAAGAAATGTCTTTCGAAAGCACCTTAGTTCTGTTTAATCTTCACTATCTTTATGTTTTCTTCTGCTGAGATATTCTAGAGAATTCTTAATTGCTCTCTAGAACCCTTATGCTTGTTTACTTCTTAAATAGTTAAATACAGTTGGCCTCAAGAATGATTTATGGTTTTCCCTGCTTACTTGCTGCCACTTAAAACCTGTTTCTGAAGTCTCCCTTCAAAGTACCATTTTCCAAATTCTACCAAAGAGGTTTTGTTCCGATCATACCCTTTGTACTTGCTCAAATAATTGTTTTGAAGGTCTTTATAGTTGTAATCAAAGATGTCTAGGAGTTCCCTATTCTATGAATGCAGTTATTTGTGAATCTTGAATGTTTTCTTATCCTTGAAGGTGAAATCACTAGAAGTTAAATGAGTTTCTTGCCTTCTATATTTCATTGGAGAAGTTTGTCTTGGAATTATTATTTGCTGAAGTGTAGTTTCTAGAATTTATGGTTAGCCCTATCTATGGAATGCCTCTTCATGTTCAGATAATGTTTTAAGTCCCTTTTTTGAGAAGTACATATAATTAAGGATTCTTAATTTCCCTTAGTTCTACTTTTCATTCTAAACCTTTGATGTCCATTTAATTTCACCTGATAGACTTTGTAGATCCACTGGCCAAGTTAGATTTTCCCTTTGATACCCCTGATCCATTTAAAAACTTGTTACAACTTCCACTTGACTCCATTGCCCAATGACTTAGAGATTTCCATTTTCTATCTATGTTGCCTAGATCATCATGTCCAACCAAACAATTAAACAAACTCATGCTTCATAACTAGCCTAAAATCAACCCTTAAAAGCAAACAAGCTCACATCTTTGCAAATAATTGAGAGATCCATCTCTGAGACTAGGAAGGCTAGGTCCTAGAGCTCTAAAGACTGATTTTGATGTTGCCTTGTCACTTGGTATGCCAATCTACCAAATCACAGGACTACAACACACGGGCTAGGTTTGGTTGTAAGTAGATTTGAATGTTAATGAATGGAAAGGTATTGTTGAAGTATCTTTGTGATATCTGGATCTGTTAAAGTTGTCGAGGTATAAAAAGGTATCTTTTTAACACCTATTTATCTCACATTAATTATCAATCCGGGAGCGACTTTTTATTTCAAGAGTGTACTCTGTCTGAGGCTGCAATTCATCCAAGAGCAATGCTATGAAGATGTAGTATAGAATTATAAATTCAAGAATAAACAAATGCTTGTAAAGGAACCTAATTAAAAATGGAAATGCTCTGAAACTTGAATTAAATCAAACTGCAAAACATCGATCAGGGATACAGTAGCAATAACTCTTTCCCTTAGAAATCGATGCAAGATAACCAATCTGGGGACTTGGAAGAAATAACCTCTATCCTCTACAGTTGGTGATCTTAAAACAATCGAAATGAAATGAAACTAAATCTTCTAGAAATTGATGCAATTGAAATCAAACTGGAACAAGACCATCAATCTGGGAATGAGGAAGCAATAACCAATGTTCTCTACAGTTGTCAGTCCTGCTTGACAGAAATTAAAAGGAAAGAGAAATTGAACTAAAAGTTGTTAATGAAAGGAAACTAGGAAAGCTCTCAAAACCAAATTCTTTGCAATTAATCAATTGAAATGAACAACAATGTAAATGGACAAAAAACTGAAATTAAAGGAATCGAATAACCAATCCTATTGAACAAAAATATATAATGAATATCAATCAAACGAAATAGAAAGTGGAATGAAACCATAATGGAAATAGAACAACGAAGCTCCGTTAAGGTATTAACAAGATAAATTATACAGTGTTGAGATTCTTGTTAAATCATAAAGAAACAGCAACGCGATTTTTTAATATAACACAGCAATACCAATAAGATATTCAACAATAATTAACTCTGCAATCATAATAAATCTAAATGCAATTATCACACAACAGATCAATCCACCAGGGTCGGGCCCTCAACCGCCGGTGAAACGTCGCTGGGCTACTATAGAGCTTGAGAAATAGAACGAGAACGCCTCTTTGTATTAATAAAACATGAATATATTTTACATCAGTTGCTCTTTGATCACAAGAGTCAAGGAATTATAGTGTTACAAAGGGAATTCAATAATCATCCATTCTTCTCCATTCTCCCCAATACACAATACATGCTCTCCTTTTATAATCAGAAGGAAGAGAAATTAAATAGCAAATATGATATCCCATAATAATAATGGATTTTTCCCAACAACTTGATCAACCAGAAAATACATTTCCAACAATATTTCAACAAGAGCAACGCGAATTTGGCTTTGCAGTTGAGATTTGGAGGGCGGTCGCAACAACAAATCGGAGAAAATAGTGCTCAAAGAACCCTACGTTTCTCTCAATACAGGCCGAATTTGGGCAAACCGTTCTTTCAAATGTTAATTGGGCCCGTTTTGGACAAAACCCATGTTCCATATTTTCCAGATTCTTCTTCATTTGCCCAGAATCGTAACTGCAAAACTGTCACTTATTATTCCAGCGAAGTTCTGAGTTGGAATATTTGATGATGATTTGGAAATCAAATCTGCAGTCTGGAAAATATCTTGGAGGCTAAAATGGTGAATGATATTAAAAAATATATCAATAAACCATCATTGATAAAATTATGCATAATAATCATCAATTTATTAAAAATAAAGGAGAAGAAATAATATTCATCCATAAAAGCATAAATCATTATAACATGGATTTATATGATAAATTATAATAAATGACATGATAAAGAAGAGTGAAAATGGATGAAATAAGTGTTAAAAAGTGGTCGTATTCATGGCCCAAAAAATTTTACTATTGATGCGAATCTGTGATTAGGTTGCAAATACATATGTTAGTTGTTAAGTTATGAATGTGCCTATAGATGCATTTATGATATGATATGCTGGTAATTGCTGTTACACACGTGGATGCGAAGGTAATGATTAGATCTATGAATGGTAATAGATCTGTTAATAATCGATTAGACTATGAAAAGGCTGTGAATACACTTACTCTGTGT
Organism: Pinus albicaulis; assembly: GCA_034641835.2. NCBI lineage: Eukaryota > Viridiplantae > Streptophyta > Pinopsida > Pinales > Pinaceae > Pinus > Pinus albicaulis. The sequence goes on from MU968551.1 coordinate 37,365,216, forward strand.
GAATCCAATAAGCTGCGAACTCAGATCTACTAGAATTACCTACTCTCTCTCAAGGTGCAGAAACCTAGTTCCAACACCCTCCCATACTGCTTTAGGTGAGACTTTTGCCTACGTAAGAAGGTCACTGCCGAATGAGCCAGTAGTATAGGGGTTTGTTGGCAAACCTTAACCTCTGAACCTAGGTCAGGACCCCTCGAGCCAGCATTGGGCCCAAAGTGATTCCATTGCACCTTAACTTTCTCTATTTCTCGGTTCTGGAGCATGAGCACCTTTCTCTGTAATATACATTGAGGCTTTGGTTGGAATTCTCCATCTCGTTCCACCTCCAATATATACCATTCAATCACATGATCAACATCTTTAAAATACTTCTTAAGCAATGATATATGAAAATAATTATGGACTTTCATTGTGCAAGGCAGTGCTAGTTGATAGGATATTGACCCAATCCTCTCAATAATCTTGAAGGGTCTACAAATCCATGGCACCAACTTGGTACATGATCCAATATGGAAGGAGCTATTCTTGGGATTGATACACAAGTAAACCTATTCCCCATCCTGAAAATCCTTAAACAACATATTCCATTCTACATAACTCTTCTTCCAATCCTGCACTTATTTCAATTTTTTCTTGATCACCTGCATTTCCTATTCCATTTCTGCCAACATATCTAGTTCAATCAGTACCTTGTTAATCGGATCACTCCAACTTATGGGAGTGTTTCAAATCCTCCCATACATAGCCTTGAATGGACTCATATTTAAGGACTCCTAATACCTTTTGTTGTAGGAAAACTCTACTAGTGGAAGATCCTCTTTTCACTTACGTTGTTGGTGCATCACATACATCCTCACCGTATCCTCTAATATTATGTTGATCCTCTCAGTATTTCCATCTATTTCTGGATGATAAGTTATGGTAAAGTCTAACTCGGTGCCCAAACCTGCAAACAACTCCTTCCAAAACTTGGAAGTGAAATTTGCATCCCCATCTGACATAATATTATTTGGAACACCTGCAATCTGAACACATCTCTAATGAACATGTATGCCATATCGCTAGTTGAGTATGTAGTCTTTACCATAATGAAATGTGCAACCTTTTTCAACTTGTCCACAAAAACCATGATGTAATCATGTTGTGTACTTGTATTAGGATAATATATAATGAAGTCCATTGAAATGACCTCCCATTTGCACTCTCGAATCACAATTGGTTGCAGTAGTCCATCTAGATGCTTACACTCTGTCTTAACCATCTGGTGATCCAAATATTTATCTACAAAATCTGCCACGTCTATTTTTAAGTTTGGTCAATAATAAAACCTCTTCACTGCAACCAATGTCTTTTGATAGCCCAGGTGTCCTAAATATGGTTTCACATAAAATCCCTTAAGATCACCTTCTTGAGCTCACTGTTGTCTGACACATATATCCTGTCTCTAAATTTGACCAATTTAGTGAGACCTGATTTTTCACCAAGAGTGCTACAACTCCCAAGCACTACTCAACTTTACTTATCAACCCATGGTCATACTAACTTAGAGGTGACAGTGTTATATGTACAAAAAATGGATTCTACTCATGCCACCCTTAACTAGATCTTCTGGTGAGTAGTACTTCTAGGCCATTCCTCCTACCTGATTAAAGTAAGGCTAGATAATGCAATGCATATAATTGCTTCTAATATAAGACAAAGAGAGTTTATATCAAACTCCTTGCAATTGACAGTGAAAGAAAAGCATAAACAATTAACCTAATTGCAGAAAAAGGAAAGTATGTTATCGGCAATCATTCATCTAGCTATCTATTAATTTTCAGTAATTAAATTTTTCTATCATCACACACTTCATCAAAGCATAAAAAAACTTATATATACCATTTCATTCAACTTGTATTTGCATGTAAACTATTGTCCTATTGAATCTAATTATGAAATGAAATAAAACACTTAGATGCTTACTTTATTTTTGCAGCAAGGAAGGAAGGATATTTGGACTGGCCTAAGGTTCTCTTCTAACCATGAATTTAGAGTTGGGGGTCAAATAAATCCTATTCCAGGTTCAAAAGGAAAAAATGATCTAAGTTGGAGTCAAAATGGTGACGTATTGTGATACTATTGGAAGTTGCTACATGATGTCCTATAATTTCTATAGGATGTCTTGAAGTGCTACAAGAAACATGATGAGAGTAATCGAAGGATGAAATGGGTGAAAGGTGTTAGAAAATTATATATTACACATCAATGCAACACATTAAATATGTGGAAAAAACAAACACACAAAACACATAAAACTAGATAGACACAGATATACGTGGTTCACCCAGTTTGGGCTACGTCCACCCTGAACAGCCAGTCCTTCCTTTCTATTATCCAGCAAAATGAAGAGACACAACCTATGTTGGATCGAGGGGTCCTGACCTAGATTTGGAGGTTAAGGTTTGCCAAAAAACCCCTATACTACTAGCCATTTCGGCAGTGACCTACTTGTGCAGGCCAAAGTTTCACCCGAAGCAGTATGGGAGAGTGCTGGAACTAGGTTTCCGCACCCTGAGAGAGAGTAGGTAAGTCAAGAAGAACTGCATTCCCAACTTATCGAGTTCATACTAACAGATCTATTCGCAGGCTTATTGATAATATTATCCACTGTGTAACAAAGCTATTTCTATGCACAGATCTAATAAATACCTCCGCATCCACATGCCCAATACCAATTATCAGCATAGAACATTATATGTGCAACAATTAACAGATCATAGATACATATACCAGAAACATACATACTTTCACAGTTCATAGCAATTAAACAGAAACTTCCATAACTTAATCATATAACCCAGGTTTACATCAATCGTAACCATACAGATCTAGATAGCATCAGATATCCAACAGTACTTCACATATATATTAATACAAAAATCCACTTACAATCCCAAAATACCACCTACGCACACAACAGGACTAAGGATCTCCGTGCACACAGCTAGCAGGAGTCCTTACCCAACAACTCGACAACAGATCTAACAATTTGTGCTTAGCATCACACTCAATTCTTTCCTAACTTAAGACTGAAAAAGGTTCATCTATTTATATCGATTTAGCCTATGCATCCAATGGTCTACAAACCATGGTTTGTGGACTCTTGGTATAGCCTTGACCCATCACAATGCATTCGGGTCTTTGACCCACCCCAAAACCCCTGCGTTAGAATAAATAATATCAAAAATATACAAAAATGGACAAAATTCACAGCTTTTAGGAGACCATGTTCCAACAGTCCCCCAACACAATCTTGTGACTCATCCCGAGTCACTGTGATGGTGGGGTCTCCACCTGTACCTAAAACAGTCTAATTGCTTCGGCCAATGGGGGCAACATACCTTCACTTTGAGTAGCAAAATTTTGCGCAATGTCTACCAAGTTCTGCATAGTCGGTCCTTCCATTACAGCGGTGATGCTCTCCAAAGTCTGGTTTAGCTTCTTAACAACAACATCAACATCCTGCGAGAGCTTGAGGGCTTTGGTAGCCTAAGGCTTCAGGCGGTCATCAAGAAATTTCTTCTTGTGCTGGAGTTCATCAATATAATTTTGGAGGGTGTGGCTGGTTCGCAGCCGTGCCAAGTGCTAAGTGGGAAACAAGGTGGGCAATGTGGCCTCTATATTTTCAAATGATTCTTCCTTCTGCTGCAGGTCCTAGTTTATTTCTCGCAAGATTGAATTGCGCGCTGGACCTTAGTCCATTGTTGCATGGTTGTTTCTAGTAATTGGGTGCCCTGAGTGATCTGCCCTATGATGAAGTTTGTAGTTGTGGTAACCAACATAGCTTGCTGGGCCCATACATCCGAAGGTGTTTCAGGCTGCAAATCAGCTTGCAAATCTGCCTCTGCTTCTCCCTGTGTGTTCTAACCTCTTAAACTTCTATCCTGGAGGCCTTCAATGCTGCGACCAACCCCTCAATCTTAGCCTGCGGGGTGGCTATGGTCGAGATTTCTTCTGTAACATCTGCGCAGAGTTCGTGAATTAAATGTTCCAGCTTCGTTTTCTGCACAGTGGCGAGGGACACTTCATCGTTCTTTTCTGCGATGGTCTGTTTAGCCACATCGAGCTGTTGGTGCACTTGTTGGTCCCGATGGTGAATTTCTAGAAACAAGAAAGTGTGGAGAACCTGCAATGCCTTATATGGAAACCTAGCTAAGTTCAGATGTACATCAACACTGGCCTAGACTTGCATTCCCAGGTCGAGTGGAATGATCATAAGGGCTGCGCTAGGTACAAAATAGAGGTGACTTTCTTCTGTAACTAGCACTGCACTACTAGTTGCCGAGGGTGTTCGTACTTGAATCACACTGGTCTATCGCATGTATGTTTTCAACTGCAGGGCATGGAGCTCATTTTGAAGGGTTTTGATCACAGCTTTCTGTTGTTCCTCTAAGGCTAACCATCGATCTTCTATGGCCAAAGTGATCGCGTCAGTAATCTGTTCGATGTCCCCATCGATCAGCGTGACTATCTCATCTCGTTTCGTCCGCTGCGAGCGCTGCTTCTTTCTGGGCCCTTTGATAGGCTCGCTTGTTCGCTTCGTGCCTCAGGGGGAGGCAAGTCCTCTCGCATCCAGTCCTTCTGTACCCAGGTTTGGCGGCAAATATAGCTGAGTCTCTGCTTCTGCGTCCTTCTCAGTGGTTTGTTTCTGCTATGAATCATTTTGTGCTTCTACACCTGTGTCCTTCCTAGTGCTCTTTCTCAATCCTCTGGTATCCTTGATGACGATAGGTGGGATTAATTTTGGTGTGTTGGTTCCTTCGGTGCCCTTCACGCTAGTTTTGAAGCCGATATTACAGTTAGGAGGCCAAAGCGCAATTACATTGTCAATCTCTTCATTGGCCACCATATAAGGGAGTGAAGTCCAGGTTTTATCCTTGCGTGCATGCTCTTAGTGAATGTTTCAGTGCCCTTGTATCTGTCATATATGGTTGGAGACAACTGTGGTCAAGAATTAATGGCTGCTGCCAAGCTACTTTGAAAGAGGACCCAGAAGACTTGGTTGTCCTCGAGACGCTGTGGATCCTTAGAATCCCATAAGTTTGTATATTGGGTCCCCTCGCACATGTCGGGGGTGAGCTCTGAGAGGAATGATTCCTCAGGTGCTTCCCAGGCTATTAGTGCGATGAGAAGTAGAAACTAGGAATAGAAAAGTGCTCGTCCCTGCTCCTAGGATTTGCGGATGTTGGCCAAAAACTCATTGCACAAATATTGTGACTAGTTGAAGTAGACCCCTTTCTCGCACTAGCCTGCTAACTGAATTACATATGCGGGGACGAAGGCCACCTGGCATTTTCACATCATCTTACATGCGAATAACATGGTCCTGATTTGTGTAGCGGGATCACTAATGGTTTTTATCATGAATCCACGTGTATTCCATGCCACATGGTATTTTTGTCACATGTATTCAGAATTTCGGCCACATATTTCTTCCCAATGCGTAGCAGAGGGTCCGACCCTTCCATAGGAAGACTAGTGATGCGATGGATGAGCGCATCGTCGATAGGGATTCGGTCCTTGATCCACAAACACCCATCATGGACCAGGGCAAGCAATTGACGCACCAGGCAGTCCGTGACGTTGTAGTGGCCGAAATGCGGCATCCTAAGTAGGTTGAGGAGCACGAATCCTGCCACATCGCGTACCCAGCTTACGGGGACAATTTTTATCCCATCATCCTCTTGAATTCGTTCAAGATATAACTCTGGCGCCAACTCTTAAAAGGCATCCAAATTGGCCAAGTCATGATCATCAAATTTGATCTTGTGGAGCCTTTCAAAAGGTTCACCAATCATGGGGACCTCTCTCGGGGTCAATGGCATCTACAGGTAGGTGATCAGGCCATCGAGGTTCTTCGTTGTGCGCATCGAGGCCTACGCAACTGAACGAATAGAGGTAACCAGTTTATTGGGTCTACGGCCTGAGCCTCTTCCTGAGCAACCCCTGCCTAGAGCATCACTCACGGGGATGTCTATCTGGGTGTCGCTCGTAGGGATTTTACGTTTCTTGGGGAAGTACGGGGCTTCCCTCCAAACCATTTTGTGGGTTTCAGGGTAGTTCCTAAGCCCTATGCTTTTTCCTTTCCCTTCTTCTTGACTAGGCTCGGCGTGGAGATAACTTCTTTAGCTTCAGACTCAATATCAACCACTTCCTTAGTTTCTCGCTCTACCAAGGTCGCTGGTGCTGACGATTCAGCAGGATTAGTGGCCGTCATTCTAGTGTGAAAAATGAATCCCAACCCCGAGTTGCTACTATCATAATGAGTAGGTTGTTGAGACATGAAAGGGACACTATAGGCACATAAATTCTTACAGCACAAATTTGTCAAGGAAAAAATTTCCAAGTACAAGCTATTCAAGCGATACAAAACCCTTGTATGATCTATCCTGCCCTCTTTATAGCCTTTGTGATTGATCAATAGTAGGGTAAACTTCACTTGGAACTTATCATCAAGTAAATAGTAAAAAATATTCAGAAATCGCCTCATTAAATGCGAGCCGCCCACTCCTTCCAATGGTAGTTTTTTCTTTTCACCTAATTTGACTATTGTAATTGCTATGTTTCCCACCATTGGTGTGCTTAGTGCACCTCTACACTCCTAGCACACCCCTATGTTTTTATCATACCTCTTGTGCTCCCAACGCACCTGCTTCATTCTGAGTTTATTCCTGTGCCTTTGGCGCACTCCCTGTTAGTATGAATCTTAATTCCAAGCGTACGAAAAAATACTACGCTATGCATAAAAAATAGCGCTAACAACAAATATGGCTACCAATATCCTTAGATCTGTAGTTAGGTGATCAAGACAAATGTTTCAAAAATCTAGAACTATGCATTAGAAGACATTAAATAGTAGAAAAAACAAGATTTACTCCATGCATCCAACAGACAAGACAAGAATATGTTGAATGAATTTTGTATTAATGGCACCTGGGAGGAAAACATAAAAGGGTGTTACCATTTCTCCCCAATGGGATGGGTTCTTGTAAGTCCTCAGTACTTCAGATCTAAAACTCCTGTCTCTTGTTGGTGTAGAAAACCCAGACAAAAATGGTAGCAAAATATGACTATCATGGTGGATCAAAGTCAGACCAAAAGTATAGATCCAGAGTGATCTTTAGGCAACAAAAGGTGGTAAATGAATGGAAAAACCCTTCTATTTATAACAAAATATTGAGTTAGTATAGATATTGGTGCATAGTTAAAATATTATTAACCAAATCAAGATCCAACTTTTATGGAATATTTTATTATTTTTTTTGGAGGGAAAAGGAATTTGACTTGGGTCAAATCCATTTATTTGTAAATAATAAATAAATAAAAGATTTATTCATTTTAAGGATGGGGTTGAGTAATAAATAATTAAATAATGATTTATTTAATTATCTAAGGGTGATTTAGTCATATTTAACAAATAATATTATTTAAATAAGGTTTAAATGATAATTCTTAGAAAATAATAATATAAATAATGATTTATCTAATTAATTTCCATGTTTTGGGTTAAATATAACCAGGAATATTAATTAAACTATTGTTTAAGTAATTATTCCTTGAAGAAAATCAAACAACTATAGATTTATTTAATATTTCCTCATTGGGTCTCCTATTTACACCATAAACAACTTAATAAAGGTGGTTTACTAAGTTATTTTCATAGTGAAAGCAATTTTACTTAGGGTAAAATTGGTCTTACATGGTGTACTTGGGTCCATATAATGATAATAGGTTAGATGACAAAATAATGGTGTAACAGATTGCCCCCCAGCATGCGAGCATTAGGAGCTAATCGTATGACTGATTTACACTGTAAGAACTCAATCACTAGACACCAAAGGGGAATTCAGAGAGTGAGAAGTATAAGGTAGACCACAGTGCTGAAAGGATGAGACACCGAGGAGGAAAAACTTACAGGTGTGACAAGCCTCTTTGATGAGTGAGTACCTATGATATAGGTGGCGGGGGAGGTATACCTATGCTCACCGAGACAAAGTACAAAGAATAAGGCATCTAGTAAAAAAGGGATTGAACAATATAGTACATGTTGGCATAAACATGAGCGAGATAAACAACATGATAATGAATCCCACATAAATATTGTGCCTAGGATAACATCTAGTACTTGTACAATAATATCTTAGTACATGAGATATAAATACAACCCAGATGCTCTTGTAAATAGGAAAGGACTCTGAAAATCTGACTGATACATGCAATAAAAAAGGCACTGCAAGCGGCTAAGGCTGACATCATCAAATGTATGGAGCTTCATCAAAGGCTGTAATGAAGAGGTCATCCGGGCATGTGGGGGGCTACCTATAGGGCCACCCCCTCATGAGGTTTGATTCATCTCACACACACCCGGGAATCATTGATATCAACTGCTACATCACTGGACCATCAAGTATACGGATCTCAATCATGATGAAAGGAGGTGGAGCTGAGAAAAAATCAAGTCAAAGGGAAATAAGGAGTCCCTTTGCCTAATCTGAGGCACCGAACAAGAGTGGAAGATGGAACCAAGGTACACTACCCTCTAGACTTGTCTTCTGGAATGAATGAGATGATGTCCACAGAAGGAGGTCCGCCATAGGTGAGGCAATAAGGGATCCTCAACTAAGGCACGAGAGAAAATAGTAGAGTGACTAAGAGATTGACACCAGTGATGATGATGAAATGGGGGGTACTGAGTAGCGAACAAACAACTTCCATTGTTAGAACATAAATGGCATGGATGACCTGGCAGTGACTGACACAATATCATGAGGGATAGGGGGTAGTGGGACTGAAGGCCATAATGTGTGACACGAGAGAGGGACCAAGAAATGAAGGATGGAGGACTATAGCAGGATACAAAGGGACTCGGGATAGACTCCATGAATGAAATGATGACTCAACTCAGATGCTCTAAATAAGGGTGACTCGATGGTGCTGCCACACGGAAAAAAGATCCAATGAGGACCATAAAAAGATGACTACATGATGGTTACTCATGACGAAGATCAACACAAGCATGGAAAAGTATGAAGGAAAAGGGGTGCCCCAAGGTACAAGTGTGGCAGGTGAAGGAATTTGATTTTGAGGAGTGGTGAAGTGACCCTTCTTGGAGAAAATGTGTCCTAGTGAAGTATCAAATCACGAAAAACTAATAGATACCCATCTGAGGGCTCGGTGAGAGCTTTCAAATGGTACAAACGGTTTGGCAAACTGAGCTACGTTTTGGCTGTAGTAGGCGAAAGAAAAATCAGGGGTTTCTATTTTAATAAGGTATTTTCCCTCCAGATTCACTCATTTTCATGTGGAGTTGTGGTGAATGTAGAGAGGAGAGAAGGCCCTAAATCTTGGGGCGATCGTAGCGGATAAACCGATCGTTGGAATCGATATCCATCAGTTGCAAGTAAGAGGCTTAAACCTACTCTTTCTTTTCAATGGATTCAAAGTTTAGATTAGGTCCCCAAGGCTCAGGAACAAACCCCTACTCCTCTTCACAGCCAGGTCGCACAGTTTGGGGTAAAAAGTGCGACCTAGGTAGCAGGTTTTGAGAAAAAAACTGCAACCTGTCCCAAGTTTGGGCCTGAAAAGTGCGACCTGTCAGGGAGGGGTTTTTATATGTTTTTTTTTGGCTGAGCACTGGGTTTTTATGTTGAGAAAAAATATTTCCTATCTGTACACTGACAAATATGATGGTTTTGTGCATATATGGAAAAAATACAGATCAACTGGAGAGAGAGAGACCTGGGCACATTACGGTTGGAGATCCGGGAGGATCAAGGTGTCTGCAGTGCATTGGCCAGGTTTGGGGTTATGAAGTTTGTGGAGAACCCTTTGATGAGAGCTAGAGAGCCCTTATTTGCCTGGATTATCAGCTATTGGGATCCAGACCATGAGGTATTTATAGTGCAGGGGCATCAAATCGAGTTGACAGTCTAGGATATATATCTCCTGACTGGTCTCCCACCACTTGCGATGGTAGGGAATAATCAGCCAGTGCTACTAAAGGGGTAGAATATCATAGAGTTTGTAGAGTGCCATTGTCAACCAGGTCTCCAATTCAAGGGGACTCGGATACCGATCGAGGATTTGGAGAGGCTAGAGACCCATGTTGTGGCTGCAGTGGTCCTACGGATCCTGGACAACCAGGCACTCCACCACATCACCGGAGGGCAGATGATGCTTGTGGAGAGAGTTTTGAGTGGGACCTACTATGGGTGGTCCCAAATGATGTTGTCGTCATTGAAATGATAGTTTTCGCTATGCAAGCAGCAAGTAAACCATGACTATGCATATGGTACAGTTTTGTGCTCTTTCTTCTTTGAGAAGATCCCGACACTTTGACCTCGCATACAGCTCCAAGATGGGGGCCCGAGAGAGCCTAGGATGCGTTAGTGGGGGTGACTACTATGTAGAGGAGGAGGTGGGGCGGTTGGAAAGGTGTTCTGACCTGAGTTCTTTGTTCATTGGGATCAAATGCCACTGTATATAGACAATTATCCCTATAGTGGGATGAGTTATTATGGGAACCTGGATCTACCACTGCTGCCTGGTTGAATATGGGGGCCCGATGGTGAGTGAAATATTGCTAATATTTTATGTGTATATAAAGTTCTAGAATAATGTATGTGGTATTGATTCTTTCACTTTTGGTATGCAAATACAACACCAGTAAAACCGGTCGGGTATATGGGACGACTTGCAGTATCAGGGACCGTAGCACCTAGTGGATCGAGAGCACCACAAAATGAGGATGTAGTAGCCCTCCTGGAGGACATCCATCGTAGATGTGAGAGGCTTTTGACTGGTGTTTTAGAGCGTGGTTGGAAAGACTTGGATGACCAGTACATAGAGCCATGTATTGGCCTACCCTCGAAGTGGCGAGGGGTCATGCAACGCATGGCGATGGCCGGACAAGGTATTCATAATCTCCGAGCTACAAGAGTAGATCCATTGGCTTGGGATCCTCCAGATAGTGATTAGGTGTAGGGGCAGGTGGTGACCCCTATTTTGAGTTCTGTAACTTTCTATTGGCATTTCAAATGTATCAGAGTGGATGGACTATAAAACATTTTAGATGACACATATTATGGATATGCATCGTTTTGATATTTTTATGTTATTGTCTTGTGTTAAATGCATGTGCTAAATTCCAATCTAGTATATGGTTTGAAATTCTATCTACATAGCGATTTTTTGCTCTAGGTTCATGACTGAATGTAATGATTTTAAATTCATGCATCAATAGTTTCACTTGTAAATATATTCTAAAAAGGATAGGTTTATGCACACGATAGACACCATTCAATTGCATGACAAAAATCAGGGAATCTATATGAACATGAAGGTGGAGGATGTGATGTGAAAGGGAATTGGTTAATAAACCTTGCACTGCATCATATTCGGCCTGATTATTGGTAGCAGTACCAATGCATACACCGTTTGATAGAACAAGCAAATGCAAGGGGGTAAAAATGGCCCAACCTGCCAAGGCTAGATTCTGGGAGTAGCGACTTGCACCATCAGCGAAATTGATATAAGGTGTGTATGGGAGGTCCATCTGAAAGGTGCCACAAGACAATAAATGGGAGGATTATGAACAATGCTGGCAACTTTAGCGCAAAGTAGAAATCGAATGCACTCCGCGGTAGAGAGTGATCTGGGTAGGATGTATACTACTCACATGCCGACGATGAGGTGGAGTGTGGGAGCTACCAAAGGTGTAGCTTGTGCTTAGGCTGTGAAAGTCACCATAGGCATGGATGTTGCCATCTTGCTTATGGGTGAGAAAGATGAAGTCAAGGGTGGACATGGCTTGCATGATGTAATCATCATAATAGAAGATGGAGTTACTGGAGGAAGGGATACCACATGACGTGGCAAAGCTACCTAACTCATCATCATGAGAAGAAAGGTTCACATGTGAATCGTTATGCGGGATGATGTAAGAACAAGAAGAAAATGGATCTACCGATGTTGAGCCTAGGGTGATCGTTGAAAGGACATCAAGTGAAACAATAGGGGAAGATTTAGAGGGAGCTTCCACCGAGGGTCTCATGGATGATGATAGGTAGAGGATGGTGGCCGCAAGTTCCTTCATATTGACATCAGGAGGGGGAATGTCAATAGGAGCGGGTAAATCCTCAGTCTATCCTACAACATACTGTGCAAGTACGGGAGAGGCGGATTGGTTTTGTTCAATCTCGTACTCCCGAACTAGCTCTGAAGAGGCATGGTAATGTGGAAGGTGAGGAAAATGGTGGGAATAATGGCCATGGAGTTCACACAAATCACAAGGTTGGTTGGTGTGAATATTTTTAGGATTCTTGGCTGCAGTCGAGGAAGAAACAGAGGCTTCAGGGGTCGTAGACTCAGGGAATGCATCTTTAACCACGGGCTTGATACGGGGCAGTTCAGGATAGTTATGGGTAGCATGGCCGACGACATCACACAACTCACGGGGATTTGTAGGCAGGGGAGGTGTAGGGTCTGTCAGGGTAGCCTTGTCCTTGGAGGCCCTCTTTTGAGCTTTTCCGTTATTACCCAAAGTGGTCGCAACAGGAGGTAGTTCCTGTTGACATGGTTAAGGCACTGTTGCAATGGGAGAAGTCATGGGGACCGATTGAACCGAGGTCAAAGTAAGATAGGTTTGGGCTGAAGAGGCGGGGTAGTGGCCGGAGGATCAAGGTACCATATGGGAATCCCAAGGGTCATGTTAGGAAGAGAGAGGGTGGCCATGACAGGTGCCGTATAAACTCCTGGTGGGGGAGATATGAACGGTATCTGACCGGAGGGGTAATGACTAGGTGCGATGGCTCCTAAATGGCTAAGGCCTGGAGGAACCATTCCAAGAGGTTAGAGAGGCTCATGGATACTAGCTGAAGGGCCAGGAGGAGGAGGTCCATAAGGCTGAATCAAAGGGATAGGAGTAGGCTACGAAGGGCGAGGAGGCTGCTGACTAGCCGAGGCGGGTCGTTTGAGAGCAGCCCCAAAAGATTGCATCATGCAAACATTTGATGAGCTGGGATCAAAGATGGGAGGAGGAAGACCAGGGAATGTACCAAGAAATGAGGAATATTTGTAGACTCTGTGTGAGACACTGGTTAAAGGATCCATGGTTTGCTTTTTGGCCACTAAAGATATGGTGGACTCAGGGGAGGTCTACGACTTCGGTTCGTAATATGTCAACTGGTCAATGGTAACTATTGTTCCATTATGATGGAAGGACATCTTGCGGTGGACCATGGAAGGGACGGCAGACATCGCTTAAGTGTAGCTACGACCCAATAGAATGTTGTAATCTAAGGGGGCATCTATGACTTCTACATCAACGCAAACAATCTTTCCCGCAAGAGTAATAGGACAATTGCGAAATAAGCCAATGGGCTGGGAGGCGTGGCCACCCCACGCTCAGAGAGTGATCATGGAAGGAGCCAACTTAGGTGATCCAAGTTGCTTCCAAACCGAAGCGGACACCACACAGGTCGATGCCTCCTCATCAATAATGCACCGAAAAACATTGGCGTTGCGGATCTTAACTAGGATTTGGAAGGCGACAGAAGTAGGGAGAGGAGGATGTTCAGCCCAGTCAATATCAAAGACAATCAATCGATCGTCGGAAGGATCTACAGTTCCCATCACAGATAGTAGATCTTTTCATTGTGAAGGGCATGACTGGAGGAGCTCTAGCGTTGAAATGGCAGCAGGAGATTGTGCCAAATCATCTACTATGCTATACGAATGGGCAGCTTTGCCAGAAGCAGCATTTCGGCGTAGTGGTCCCTTAGGGATATTGGTATGAACCTCTGACTTAGGCTGAGGGATCTGTAAGGGAACATTAGGTGTTGAAAGAGGCTCTATAGAGACCGAAGGAGGCAGCTCGGGGACAGACGTAGTGGGAGGCTTGTTGTATTGACGGGACTGAGTCTGAAGATTGATGTCTACAGTTAGAGGTTGATGAGAGTTCATCATGACAATTTGGTAATTGGAGGTACCAGATGGAAGAGGTTGAGTGGCCACTTAACCTTCAGGTGGTTGGGTAGCCACAAATCCTTGCTGAGTGAAAGGATCAGTAAGCGCAACCGGTTGACTAGGTGCAGCACTGGGAGGGATGGAAGGGGAGGCTTGCTATCCTCACAATGTTGCTTGAGACTCCCATAGTTTCCAAATTTGTCGTAAAAGAGGACAATCATGTGTGTAATGACCATAAACCCCACAACAAGAACAAGGCTTGTTCATGTGAACAGGCCTGTCCTGCTTGGGCTGAGTGTCCTGTTGATGGTTAGTAGTGTTAGGAGCATTATTTTGAGGATTAGGTCTAGGATTACTAGGAAAAGACTAAATTTGAGTGCCTTTCCTCTTCTTTTAGGAGGGAGGAGGATTAGTCGCACCCTGATGTGCATACACCTGCCCCTGAGGGGGCAGTGGTTGTTGTTGCGGGGGTTGAGAAGGCAAGGGAGGAGGTGGTGCTAATGTTGGAGGAGTTGGAGCACCAAGCTATGGATATGGATAATAAGAAGGTTGGGTAACAGTGTGGTAAATAGGAGGTTGGGAAAAAAGTGGAGGCATGCTATATCCTGGATACGTGTTACCGGGAGGGGGAAAAGTGCAGGAGGTGCTTTCCCCCCCAAGGAAAGCCATAGCCCATGGGAGCTTGAGCGTATGGATTAGAGAGAGCTCCAATGATACCATCGGCAGCGTGAGATGCCCCCGATGCATTGGCACCACCATGTTTGGGAAGATTAGGTAGAACGGTATAAACATAACCCGAGATATCATAGATCAGGTCATATTTTAATGCAATTTGGAGAGCGGCTTCTTCGGTTTGAGGAAAGTGCGATGAGACATCTTTCTGGATAGGTGGCAAAAGAGATCTAAGGAACCAATCCATGTATACACAGTCTTCAAATGTAGGGGCTCGACAGAGGCTCTTTCTTCTCTACCATTCCTAGACATGGTCAGATAGGCGGGTCATAGACGATTAACAGAAAGAAGTCAAGAGTTCGATAGTAGTTTCATAACGAAGGGGAAGCTGTAAGTAAGACAGAAAAGCTCGGGCAATAGTCGCAAAGGTGGTATGAGAGGAAGGGGCCTGATCAACATACCAGTTAGAAGTTTCACCTGTAAGTTTACATTGGAACAACCGAAGATGGACAGAGTCATCAGTAATGGAGTTAGATGAACACCACACGTGGAAATATTGAACATGATTTGTAGGATCTTCTCTAGCAAGGCCTTAAAACATTGGGATGTCAGAAGGGAGCTTCGTCAACATAGCAGGCCAACTAGTGTCATGGTGTATAGGGTCATTTATCAATTGGTCAAAATCGGGAAGGCTGAGGCCTGCCATGAAGGGGAGCAAGGGTGCAGCCAGGGTAGTGTTTGTTGCAGTCTCTCTAGTGGTATTCCCAGCATGAGGGCCGAGGTTACCAGCAGCATTAGGTCTTTCACCAGACATGGTGAAGGTGACAGGGGGAGAACCGAAGGTAAAACGAGAAGGAGAACCCAATGAACCAGAAGAAGAGTCGGAGTGCGGACTCGGTGGAGGACTAACTCGAATCCTACGTGGAGGAGTAAGTCTTCCTACCGGAAACTGAGGATGAAGGCCAAGAAGTCTTCGAGATAAATGCCTTGGTGGTGCAATGATGACGACATAAACACGGTACAAAGGAAAAAGAGACGGACAAGGGTAGGGAGGTGTAGGATCAACTGATCACAATGTCGAAACAAGCGCAGAGAGGTGCAAGATCAATTGATTTTGATGTTTTAGAGTCTTTTCTTGGCAGTGTTAACCAAGCCCTTTTTCGCTTAGGGTTTGTGTTTGATGTGTGTAAATTTTAATTTTTAAACCAAGACGTTTGTAGAGAAACAAAAAAAGTGTGTTGTATAGCTGCAAATAAACCTGCAAATAACAGTATATAAGCCTGTAAAAACAGAAAATAAACAGCTAATAATGCAATAATATAAATCCAAGGAGGCGGGCCTCTCAACAACTAGTCTGTAGGTGAGTAAAAAATTAATCAAAACACACTAAAATATCCAATAGATCTAAGGTCAGGAGAGACAAGGATCTAAAGGACAAATTTTCTGGAAAGTGGTGTAGAAAGCAACAACAAATCAGAGGAAATATTGTTGCAAATGAGGTGGTGAAAGGCTATGTACTGAAGGGAAACGGAGGTGACCATAGAGGAAAACCCAAACAACACTAAAAGAGGTGTTGTGGATAAATAGCCAATCTAAAATGGATTTGAAGGTGAGGTATCAGATCTGAAAAATGGCTGAAGACTCTGAAATTTCAGACAACCTACAATAGCAAAAACTCTTCCACAAGAAGTGGAGGGTACTGAAGCCCTAGGGGGCTAGGTTCGCACTTATTTGAGAAAAATAGAACAAGTACAGGTCCAAAATGGGTGGAGATGGAGGTTATACAACCATGAACAGAGGCTCAGACAAACCCATATAACTTTCAGAAAAATTCCGGCAAAAAGTCCAGGTTGTAGTTTTTGACCTGTTTTCAGTAGAGGTCGCAGTTTTTGGGTTGAAAGGTGCATCCTAAGGGTCCAGGTCATAGATTTTGGGCCAAAAAGTGTGACCTGCACTTTTGACACTCTCGGCGACAGATTTCATAAAAAGGTGTCATCTCAGTTGTGGTTGATGTCTGTCACCTGTGCAATAGGTCCGAAAACACACGGAAGTTATAATTTTTAATGTTTTAGGGTTTTATAGGTTAAAAAAACATCAAGAAAAGTAAAAAAAAGAGGCTGTAGATAAATCCTAGTGTTTGAAGCAGCGGGATATGCAAGGATCAGAAAAACGATAGAGGTCGTAATTGTAAACCCATGTGGATTCACCAGTTGTTAGTATGAATCTTAATTCCAAGCGTACGAAAAAAGACCACTTTAACCGTGCATAACAAACAACCCTAACAGCAAACATGGCTGCCAATATCCTCAGATCTACAGTTAGGTGATCAAGATAAATGTTGCAAAAATATAGATCTATGCATTAGAAGACATTAAACAGTAGAAAAAACAAGATTTACTCCATGCATCCAATAGACAAGACAAGAATATGTTGAATGAATTTTGTATTAATGGCACCTGGGAGGAAAACACAGAAGGGTGTTACCAATTCTCCTCAATGGGATGGGTTCTTCTAAGTCCTCAACACTTCAGATCTAAAACTCCTCTCTCTTGATGGTGTAGAAAACCCAGACAAAAATGGTAGAAAAATATGACTATGATGGTGGATCAAAGCCAGACCAAAAGTATAGATCCAGAGTGATCTTTAGACAACAAAAGGTGGCAAATGAATGGGAAAGCCCTTCTATTTATAACAAAATATTGAGTTAGTCTAGATATTGGTGCATAGTTAAAATATTATTAACCAAATCAAGATCCAACTTTTATGGAATATTTTATTATATTTTTTGGAGGGAAAAGGAATTTGACTTAGGCCAAATCCATTTATTTGTAAATAATAAATAAATAAATGATTTATTCATTTTAAGGATGAGGTTGAGTAATAATTAAATAAATAATGATTTATTTAATTATTTAAGGGTGATTTAGTCATATTTAACAAAGAATATTATTTAAATAAGGTTTAAATGATTATTCTTAGAAAATAATAAGATAAATAATGATTTATCTAATTAATTTCCTTGTTTTATCTAATAATAAACTAATTATTCCTTGAGAAAAATCAAACAAATATAGATTTATTTAATATTTCCTCATGGGATTTCCTGTTTAGACCATAAACAACTTAATAAACGTGGTTTACTAAGTTATTTTCATAGTGAAAGCAATTTTACTTAGGGTAAAATTGGTCTTACATGGTGTACTTGGGTCCATCTAATGATAATAGGTTAGATGACCAAAAAATGGTGTAACACTCCCCCAGGGTGCTAATCCTGCCGCTACCCCCTGCTCGGAGCATGGTACCTACTGCGCTTCCCTTTCTTGGTTGTTCTATCCCTCTTCATGTAGGTACCCTATCCATATAATAATTTGATCCAATACAGTTTGAGTTGACTACCATTGATATAGCCAGGTAGCATATCACCGTGTAGGGTAGCTAATCGAACAAACCCGCCATTGGTGATTTCTTTAACTGTATAGGGCCCAAGCCAATGTTTTCAGAACTTCCCTGGGTGTTTCACAAACTGTCTATCATAAAGCAAGACTAAATCATCCTCCGCAAAGGTCTTTTGACGAATATGTCGATCGTGTCATGCCTTCACACGTACCTTCTAAACCTGCTGATGGTAATTAGCAATGAAATGATCTTCCTCCAAAGCCACAAGCTATGCTAACCGTTCTTCCATGATATCAGACTCTACCATATTTGTGAAGGTTGCGATTTGCAAGCTATGAATAATATATTCCATGGGCATGACGACCTCCTTGCCATAGACCATCCTAAATGATGTTTTCCCTGTCAAATTCTTATAGGTGGCTCGGTAGGCCCATAAAATAGACGGAATGCACGCGTCCCAATTGATGTGATCCACGTTAAAAACCTTGGTTAGTGTGTGCTCCAAGACCTTATTAAAAGCATCGACTGCTCTATTTTCCTAAGGATGATACAGAGTGATTTTGACATGATGAATCCAAAATACTTCCACCAAGGCCTGTATCGTTTCATTGACAAAGTGCATACCTCCATCACTCATAAAGATTTTTGAACATCCAAACCTGGTCAAAATATGGTCAAAGATGAAGTGTGCAACGATATCTATAGTGCAGTCTTTCACCGCTTGTGCCTCGACCCACCTAGTTACATAATCAGTAGCAGTTATAATGTAGCGCACACCTGTATTCTTTCTAGGTGGGTTGATAGGTCCAAAAAAATTGATGGCCCACTTGTCAAATGCTTGGAGGGCCATTTGCGGTTGAAGGGGCATTTCATCACTGCGGGACGGTCTTCCGGTGTGTTGGCATGTATCGCAAGCCTTACAATATTCATGAGAGTCACTATGCAGGGTAGGCCACCATAATCCATCTCTTAATATCTTACGTGCCATTGTGCTCCCTATGTAGTGACCTCCAGCTACCCCAGTGTGGGCCTCTGTCAAAATAGCATGTCGTTCATGTTCCAAAACATACCTTTGTAGCACTTCATCGACTCCCATCTTATAGAGGTGACCTGCGATGATGGTAAAATCTGTAGCGCTGGTTACCAACTATTTCTTCTGTTGCACCGAATATTACATGGGTGCCATGCCTGTAGTCAGGAACTAAATGATCTCAACGAAGTGTGCATCAACTACCTTAATAGAAAATAGTTGCGCCTCCGACAATCCTTCTTCCAGGTTGGTTGGTTCCTCGCCAGTCTCAATTAGGGACAACTGATCTGGCACAACATTCAGCTTCCCTGGTTTAACAATGATTTCAAAATCGTATTCCTGGAACAGCAGAAGCCATTGGTAGATTCCCCCCCCCCCGCAACATAGGCTTATTCACAGGTACTTCAAAGCCGAATGATTTATAAACATTTTGAAGTGTCCTCCTAACAGATAGTGCCAATACTTTTGTAATGCATAGACCATGGCCAATCCCTCCTACACCGTGGTGGCATAATTACGCTCCGCACCAAAGAGTTTTTGACTAGTAAATGCAACTGGGTGATCACTGTCTCCATCTCCAGGCTGTGTAAGGACTGCTCCTAGGTTGATTCTGGAAGCATCAATGTGAACATGAAATACCTTTGCCCAATCAGGAAAGATAAGGATAGGTGCAAAGACCATATTTTCCTTGAGTAGCTCAAAGCTCTTTTGACACTCGTTATCCCAAAAAAGTGAAACATCCTTCTTAAGAAGCTTTTCTAGAGGTGCTTTGATCAGTGCGTATCCCTAAATGAACTTTCTGTAGTAGCCCGTATGTCCAAGGATCGAACGTAGTTGTTTCTCAGTCGTAGGTACAACTAGATTGATGATAACTACCACTTTCGTAGGGTCAACCATCAACCCTTGTCAGTAAACTATATGTTCGAGCAAGATTATGAAGGGTACGCAGAAGATACATTTCTTAATATTCAGGGAAATCTATTGCTTCCGACAGGCATCCAACATCATGCACAATTTCTAAGCATGTGTATTTACTAAGCCGAAGACAGTCCAATCATCAAAGTATACCTCCAAAAATTTATGATTGAACTCTTTGAACACTGTGACTACTACCCGTGAGAAGATGGCATGACCGTATACTGAAAGGATCCCCATTCGGTAGCGACTGTAGTTTTACTATGATATTCAGGTGTGATTCTGATATGATGATACCTTGAGAACCCATCAGTGAATGAGTACGCTTCTTGGCCTCCCACGCTATCTAGGATCTCATCAGAGAATGGTGTTGGAAAATAATCATGTACGCATGCATCATTCAACTTGTGCAAGTCCATGCAGATGCAGATTTCCCCCTTCGTCTTCTTTTCCTGAACCACCATGGGACTCACCTAGTCTGACTGTTCGACTGGTTCAATGATACCTACGGTGAGAATTTTATCGATTTATTCCCTAACCTTCTACTTATACTTAGGGTTCAGCCGATAAGGGCACTGTTTCACAGGGTGCGCATCTGGTTTTTGTGTGATGCGCATAACCCCTAAGTCCCCTCTGATCCCCTTAATCTCTGAAAACTTTGTTGGGAATAAGTCTTGATAATTTGTGAGCAATTCTGCAACCTTTCCTATTGTCTCATCATCCCAGTAATCCCCAAATTTGGCCAACTTGGGTTTCTCTTTCGTGCCAATGTTAACCTCTCGCAACTTCAGAGGCTTCGTAACATCCACAGTGTGTAACGGAGGTCCTACAAATATGCACTCCCCCTATGATTCTGGGATCGAAACATTGCGTGGATCTTCATCACATTCTTCTATGGTGATATTGTGGCAATTGACAATATCCCACATCCGTGTTTCCCATGTTGGCATCTCCAATGCTGCGTAGGGGTTGGATTCCCCAAATACAAAGGTATCTATATCTTGCAAAGCTCCGTCCAGTGCCTTCGATCCTCCTGTTAACCCAAATGTCCCCAAAAATTCATCCTTTAAGGTTTCCCAGTGGTAGGTACGTTGATGTAGCTCTGCATCTAAGTACCATGTGGTGGGAATTGGTCCCAAGGAATTAATAAACAAGTGAACCCATTCTTCTGTAGTGTGATCCCACACTTTTTCCATCCAAGTGAAAAAATGTTCGCGCAAATCCCCTGGGCCAAGAAATATCTTGACGCGCATGTTGGCCAGAGGCTCAAATCGTAGGATCATCATATCCCGACATTCCTCACAATCCTGAAATGCGCCCTTATGCGTGTCCCACCATCTTGCAGGTGTTGCGCACATAGCTATGTTGAGGGCCCATAGCCTTCATTCCCTTGGAACCTCAGCATAAAATGTTTGCAAAAACTCCTTTATGCTACTGAAACCATATAATTAGGGCAGTTCTCTTACCTTCGAGGATATGCATCAGAAGTCCCTTGTAATTCATAGGCAGTGCAGTGCAGTGACATCAGGTAAGCAGTTTTTCCATTTTTCCATTTCTTCGTCGAAGTCGAAAAACCATTCGCTATTATTTTCATAGCAAAGCACACCATTGGCCATAGGATTGATCCAGTCTCGCAATTAAATTATAGATGTGATCCACCTCCTCTTCCTTCGATACGGGTTCTGTATACCTTTCTCCTTCTGTGGGGTCTAGTGGTACTATCACCCATGTCCCTTCACATTCAAACACCATGCTTCTCTTCTTTAGATTGATAATACCACCCATATCTATGGCCCAATCCAATCCTAGGAGCACAGGATAAGGGTCCGCATCTTCCACAATCTGAATGACCTCGAAGTCAGCCCAAACCTTAACTCTTGCGATATCTACCATGATCTTTGATAATCTCCCCAACGGTATGATCTTTTGCTGATTAGCCATGCACAGCTGGATAGTGTACCATTCCAACTAAGGTTCTCCCATTATCTGCCAAGTTTTCTTGGGTAGTATGTTTGCATCGGAGCCTAAGTCTAGAATAACCTGATCCATCTCATAATCACCAATCTGCGCGGTTAACTGCATCTCCCTACCAGTGTGTCTCTTATGCTTATATAGCTTATGCACATCCTTAATTTCCATAGCTGGGGTTGTTTTTTCTACGCAACTGTCTATCAAGGCTTGGAGGTTTTCTACGGCCCTTTGTTTGTGCAACAGCTTCATACATTCCTGCAAGAATGGTTTGACCTCATCATCTACTTTGATCTTCATAGGGGCTTTAGGAGTAGGTGCCTCAGCCTTAGCAAATTCTTGGCGAGCTGCGACAAAGGTTTCCTTTTCCTTCTGTAAGTCCAAAACTTCTTGTTTAATGGCTGCTTTATAGATAAGAGGATTCACCTCAGCTTTCTCTATAGCTCCTCCAGTGGCCATGCCACTGCATGTTATAAAATTAACACTTGGTCCTTCATCTCGAGGTTCTGACTTGACCCTTTGTACATTTTGCATAGGTTTCTGCTGCTTCTCCTGCATCTTGGCTATTAGAATCGGGCAATATTTAATAACATGATCCAACTGTCTATAGTATATGAAGGATTGTCTCGCAGAGTTCGTACAATCCTTTGAAAATTTCCCTACTTCTCCACAGTTATAGAAAACCAGTTGTCTTCTCCCCCTACCCGCGGTTCCACCTTAGCCCCCTCCCCTACCCCGAGCTGGGGAGCCACCCAAACTAGAGGGGGATCTTGGTGAAGAAGGGTCTAATTGTACCCTATATAGGTTTCCCTTGTCTATCATCAAATCATAGGTGGCGGATTCACTATGCCATGTCTATAGATACGCACAAGCCTGCTACCATTGTTGTTTCATACAGGACATATGCGACAAGGCGGGGGCAATGGTTGGTATCATGCAGCCCATCTATGTGACAATAATCACACCACATCACCGACCCACTTGGCCGTGCAACTTCCCTAGGACGCAATGGGCTAGATACCCCAGCCTGCATGTAATCTGCTAGCAGTGGATAGTTATCCTTGGTGTGGCCATTCACCCTACATCGTATGCACCACTTGTCAGGGCTAGCCTCTGTTCCTTGTTCCTTCCGCATATTCTGGATCTCCATATGCATTTCCTCTGACTATCCTTGTATTTTTTATACTCTTAACTGGGTATCGTCCCTTGGTGCAGCTTCCAGATTCATTGAAATATCTAAGGCCTCTTCTTACTATTCAATGGCTTGATGTCCCATTGGCACATGCAGTTGGGGCAGCAGCATAGCAATGAACCACTCCGTGTGTTGTATGTCATCATACAGAAAACCTCCTTCACTAATTACCTTCTTTAATCATTGGTCGGCCTCCCATAAAGACTCAGACGGTCCTTGCTTGAAATCTTTTAGATTGTTCACTATCGGAGAGTAGGACTTAAGCTTCTTTAACTGTTGTTTCAAGGAATTCTTAATTTCTTCAATGGTTGCATTTGCATGCTAAGCTATGTATCCCATACACCATTCCAAGGCTCTTCCTTCAAAGGAAAGGGATAGTTGTGCCCTCTTCACAGCATCACTGGCCACGTTCTGCGCAGTCCATACTGATCTTGCAAAAAAACAGAACTGGTCCATGTTTTCATCCCCTATGCCCTTGAAGGTAGGTAGCTTCATGTGTGAGGCGATCTCATATTCTGGTGGGGAAGGAGGTATGGGTGAGTTCTTACCCCTGTGTTGGCTCAACAGTGGTGTAGTCAGAGATTCTTGCGTAGGAAAATCCCTTACTGGATTATAGAAAGATCTATCTCCCACTTGGTTAGTTCTGTAGTACTTACCACAATGTGTTTCACCCTCACTTTGATCGGAGCTCATTCACTCTGTATGGCTACACAAAATGCTCTTTTTTCACAATAAGATCTTAATCACTAATGGAAAATTTTTTATAAACTCACCCTAGAAACCCTTGAAGAACCTTTGTTCCACCTTGGAGTAGGACACAAATTGATCAATTGCAAATTTTGTCACAAACCCTCCTATCACACTGTCCACCTAGTGATCTACCATGCGAGTGATGGTGTTATTAGTCTTTTCTAACTACTGAATCAGCTCTAGGGTCCACTGCATGACCCGTTCGTCGTTCCAACACTTCTACAAATATTTGAGCCTTGCGAGCCACTTCTGAAGCTCTGTCGCAAATGTCACAAAGAAAAATTCGTAGATCTCTATGAAAATGTAATTATTCTTCCAGTTCTCTGTGGTCAACTTTGCACTGCGATTCTCCCTTATTGCGAATTCATGAATTTTCTTTTCGAACCACTCATCGATCTATTTCTTCTCAGGTCTCCAATTTGTTCTCGGCATTAACTAATCTCTCTCTCAAAATGCTCCTGGTCGCGGAAATGAAACCATTTTTTGGCTTGAGGGGTCCTAACCTAGGTTCAGAGGTTAAGGTTTGCTAACAAATCCCTATACCACTGGCCCTTTCAGCAGTGACCTGCTTACGTAGGCCAAAGTCTCACCTGAAGCAGTATGGGAGGGTGTTGGAACCAGGTTTCTACACCCTAAGAGAGAGTAGGTAAGTCAAGAAAATTTGTGTCCCCAGCTTATCGAGTTCGTACTAATAGATCTATTCGTAGACTTATTGATAATATTATCCACTGTGTAACAAATCTATTTCTATGCAAAGATCTAATAAATACCTCCACATCCACGTGTGCAATACCAATTATCATTATAGAACATTATACGTACAATAATTAATAGATCATAGATACATATACCAAAAACATAGATACTTTCACAGTTCGCAACAATTAAACAGATACTTCCATAACTTAATCATATAACCCAGGTTTGCATAAATCGTAACCATACAAATCTAGATAGAATTAGATATCCAACAGTACTTTGCATATATATTAATACCAAAATCCACTTACAATCCCAAAATATCACCTATGCACACAACTAGCAGGGTCCGCACATAGAAAGATTGAGGATCTCCGCGCACACAACTAGCAGGGGTCGCTACCCGACAACCCAACAATAGATCTAAAAATTTCTGCTTAGCATCACTGTCAATTCTTTCCTATATTAAGACTCAAAAAGGTTCATCTATTTATGTTGATATTCAACAAGATGATGAGCTTAGTGAAAAGAGTCGCCTTCACTAAGTGGGCCCGCAGGCTATTTTTGGCGCAAGTATATTTTTAGACATGGTGATCATATTTCAAAAGTTGCAAGATGCTATTTGTGGAAGGTTGGTCAAGTTGGAAAAATATATGAAATTCTATTTTTATAATATTGGGCGAAGTCTATTTATAGATCGTTGATCTAAAAATAGAAGTGTCAATTATTATTAGCCCTTAATAATAATGAGACTCTAAATGTCAACTTATTTTCTTGGAGCACTTAATTTCAGTATACATATTTGGAAAATAAGTGGGTTGAAGGAATTACACAATTCCTATGGTTTACTAGTGGTTCATGCATGGAGGACTCAATTATAATTGAAGTGGCAAAGTTATGATAGAGTTGGAAGAGTAGTTCATGGAGTTGTTATTCAGTTTAACTCAGTTAATGGAGTTAAAATAATATGAGCTAGTTGTATCTAGTCTAACTGAATGATACACTAGTGAGAGTGGAGTGAATTAATTATTTAATTAATTCACAAATAGTAACTCATTAATCAACTGAACAATACAACAATTAACTACAGTGCATGTCAGTTCTAGTGGAGACCAAGTGGAGAGATAGGTCAAAGGGAAAGATGGACTATCTGTTGTGACTATAGTGATGAATTTATTGCACCACACACACATTGGATTTGCTAATGAGGATTCCGTATTCAAGGCAAGGGTAATTTGAATTCATTCAGAGCTATTGTTCAGCAAGGATTGCGCAGTGGAGGCAGGTTATCAGGAGGAAAGAAATTGCTGCATGGAGATGCAAATTTCTGCATGACAGTGTGGAATGAATATATACTTTACTGAGAGCTTGATGTACTAAGCTTTGTATGAGATTGTTACATGATCTCCATAATACATAATATACAATAGTTGGGGTTTTCAACTTCAAGCTTTCCCGTTAAACAACTGTGTTATGTGCGATTGTTTTTATTGCTTCATGTGTTTGCAATTGATTTTAATTTCCACAAAATATTAATAGTGGAATGATTTTGTATCTAGCAAGAAGATAAATATTTTTAGATCAGGAGAATATGGATATATAAATGCATCTTGTATATAATTTCTACATGGTATCAAAGCAATGTTAATTCTTGAAGATTGCAATTGTGAAGAATTGCTGAGTTGTGTTGGTGGACAATTCAAATTTGCTTCATAAAATTCTTGGTGCGACAGATGAGTATACATTGAAATTCATTTCAATGGATGTGATTGGAGTATTCCCTTGATGTCAGCTCAAACTACATATCCTGGAAGGATAGGATGGAGGCGGTGTTGGAGGATAATGGACTGAAGGAGTTCATTGATAGCGATGTTCCTAAGTTGGGATCTAGTGATGTTGCATTACATGACGCATGGCAAAAAAAGATAGTAAAGACATGAAGAATTCTATTGGAAGGTGTGAAGGACCATATTTTTTCCACCCTTCATGAGAAAGCCACTCCATTTGTAATGTGGAAGGCTTTAACAGATTTGTTCCAAAGAAGCAGCGACTAGAGGAAGTTGGCGTTGAAAAATAAGCTCAGAAAAATAAAAATGGAGAAGGGTGATAGTATTCCAAAATATCTCATGAAGTTTTTCCACTATAGGGATGAACTACGAAGTGTAGGGATTACTGTTGATGATGAAGAATTGGTGAGATTGGCTCTCCTTGGGCTTCCTAAGAGTTAGCATAGCTACGAAGACTCTGTCAATGGATGGGAGAAACTACCGAGATGGGAGTGACTTTGGTCGGATCTTGTGCAGTAGGAGATAAGGCAAAGTACCAGGGATGGCTCTTCATCAAAGAATGAAGATGAAGAGAATTGCACTTTGGCTGCCAAAGCAAGGAAATGGAAGGGGAAGAAATCCTATTCAAAATCCAAACATGTGCATTTCACCACTAACTCCCCACAGAAGAAGAAGAACAAGAAGGTTGCTGGAGCTGGAGCTGGAGAGGCATTACCCTCACAATTTGAACTTGATTTCTATTTGATCTCATGCTTGGTTTCAAGCTCAATGGGATTGGTGTGGTATGTGGATAGTGGTGCGTCTTTCCATATGATGGGAGACAAAGATTTTTTTAGTGACTTGGAGGAGAAGGACCTTCAAATGCATATAGAGATGGGCGACGATGGTCAATATAGTCATGTGACTGAAATTGGGACCATTACCTTTGAGAGGGAGTTAGGTAATCCATTTCTGTTAAGAGGTGTCATGCATGTTCCAAGTCTAAATAAGAACTTGGTCTCGGTCGCAATGTTGGAAGACCGAGATTATGACATTGGTTTTAGTGATGGAAAAGCTTTCTTGCAAAATAAAAAAATAGGTCAAATCAAGAGGATAGGGATTCGAGTTAAAAATCTCTACAAGCGGGAGGTAGATGGCTATGCTGAAATGATGGGCAAAGAATAAAAGGTGGTGAGCCGAGATGAGGGTGAATTATGGCACAGGAGATTGGGCCATCTTCACCATGGTGCCTTGAAGATTTTGCAGCAGATTTATACTAGACTTCCCAAGGGTACTCTTGCGCAGTCAAATCAGTGCAAGGGATGTACTATGGGTAAGTTTGTGAAGACCACCTTTCATGAGAAGGAGAACCATGCTTCGGTGATCCTGGAGAGAATTCACATAGACGTGGGTGGACCTTTCTCGGTTGCTTCAACAACAAAACATAGGTATTATGTTATTTTTGTTGATGACTATTCTCGTAGATGCTAGATCTTTTTCATGCAGAAGAAGAGTGAAACATTCTCAAAGTTCCGTGAGTTTAAAGCATTGGTGGAGAAGGAGTCAGGGAAGCAAGTGAAAGCTCTACGGACCAATACTGGTGGTGAATACATCTCGGGAGAATTCAAAGACTTCTATAGCAAAGAAGGAATTTGAAGAGAACTCCTAGTGCCTCATAACCCATAGCAGAATGGGGTCGCAGAGAGGAAGAACAGAACGATAGTGGGTGCTACACGAGCGATGCTGCATGACCAGGGCCTACCGATGCACTTGTGGGCGGAAGCATGCAACACTGTGGTTTATGTGCAAAACCGTTGTCCTCATAGAGTACTTGGCATGAGTACACCTGAAGAATATTTTACTAGTAAGAAGCCTGATATTTCTCATTTGAAGATTTTTGGCTCATCTGTTTACATTCATGTGACAAAGGATGCCAGGAAGAAGCTGGAGCTGATTGCAGAAGTTGAGATATTTTTGGGGTACACAGAAACACCCCATAATTATCGTGTGTATTTTCCAGATAGTCAGATGACTGTGGTGCGGCCGGATATAAAATTCAATGAGGTGAAATCCATGAAGTTGTGTCTTGAGAGGGAGCTACACTTGCATGCAGAGGAGGAACTTATTGTTCCCAAATATGAGCCTATAGATGTGGATCAACCACAGGAGGAGATTCATGGAGTGGAGGAGTCCACTCATGCAGAACCAAACATCAGACAAGGCAAAAATTGTACCATAGAAGCTGAGAAACTAAAGCTTGATGCGGCATATAATGTAGCAGTCCCTACATTACAGTGCAAACAGAGAAATTTTCTTGACTGATTGACTGGATACATGGCTCTTATGAGCAAGTGTATCATGACAGATCCATCTTCTTTTGAAGAAGCAGTACAAGAGCCCACATTGGTAGATACCATGGTGGAGGAGTATGACTCCATTTTCAGAAACAGTGCTTGGGCGAGTGTTCCAAGGCCAGTGGGTAAATCAATTGTAGGATCTAGATGGATCTACAAGGTTAAGCAAGCTGTTGATGGGAACGTTGATAATAATAGGCAAGATTTGTTACCTAAGGCTTCTCACAGATCGAGGGGATTGATTATGAAGAAACCTTTGCACCTGTCGCACGGTATTCTTCCATAAGGACCATCCTTGCTCTCTTAGTGCAGATGGGTTGGCACATTCATCAGATGGATGTGAAGACTATGTTCCTTAATGGGATCATTGAGGAAGAGCTATACATTGAGTAGGTTGAAGGATTTGAGATCTACAGCAGCGATTCGCATGTGTGCAGGCTCAAAAGAGCGCTATATGGGCTGAAACAAGCACCTCGTGCTTGGTACACACAGATTGACAACTATTTCACTGGACTTGGCTTCACCAAGAGTGAGGCGGATGCAAACTTGTACCAAATTGTGGTGGAGGGTAAGCTTTTAATTATTGTTATTTATGTTGATGATTTAATACTAACGGGTGATGAGCAGTTGATACACTCATGCAAGGCAGATCTTGCAAAGGAGTTTGAGATGAAGGATTTGGGCCTCCTTCATTATTTCCTTGGATTGGAAATATGGCAATGGGAAGGTGAGCTATTTGTGTCTCAAGGAAATTATGCTCGGGAGATACTTGAGAAGTTTCACATGCAAGGCTGCAAGCCTATCGACACTCCTCTTCTAGGAAATTGGAGGCAAGAGGATACTACATCGGAAGAGGTAGTGGATGCCACTGTTTATCGACAGTTGGTGGGTTTGCTCATGTATTTAGTTAATACAAGACGAGACATATGTTATGTGGTGAACCATCTTTCACAAGTGATAGTTAAGCCTACCAAGCTCTTTTGGAAGGTAGGAAAGCATGTCCTGAGGTATCTCAGGGGCACATTTGAGCATGGTTTATGGTACATACAGACGGATGAGGTGAAGTTGCATGGCTTCACGGATGCAGATTGGGCAGGTAGCCCAACAGACAGAAATAGAATATCAGGAGGGGTTTTCAATATCGGATCTACAATAGTTTCTTGGTACAGCAAGAAACAAAGATATATGGCACTCAGTTCAATGAAAGCAGAATACATGGCAACAATTCAAGCTACATGTGAGGCTATCTGGATGAGGAAGATCTTGGTCGGTTTGTTTGGTTCACATTTATATCCTACAGTGATACATTGTGATAATTAGAGTTGCATTAAACTCTCGATTAATCTTGTATTTCATGATAGATCTTAACATATTGATATCTAGTATCATCATATCATAGATTGTGTGCGGCGGAAGATCATGTTGCTTCAGTACATTCCTACGGAAGATCAAGATGCAGACATTCTGATGAAGGTGCTCACCAAGAGAAAATTTGAATACCATAGAGGAAGGATCGGGGTGAAGGATAATCCCTATCTTGTTGAGAGGGAGTGTTGAGATTCAACAAGATGATGAGCTTAGTGAAAATCAGTCACCTTCACTAAGTGGGCCCGCAGGCTATTTTTAGGTGTAAGTCTATTTTTAGACATGGTGATCATATTTCAGAAGTTGCAGGATGCTATTTGTAGATGGTTGGTCAAGTTGGAAAAATATATGAAATTATATTTTTAGAATATTGGGCGAAGTCTATTTATAGATCTTTAATCTAAAAATAGAAGTATCGATTATTATTAGCCCTTAATAATAATCAGACTCTAAATATCAACTTATTCTCTTAGAGCACTTAATTTCAGTATACATATTTTGAAAATCAGTGGGCTGAAGGAATTACGCAATTCCTAGGTTTACTGGTGGTTCATGCATGGAGGACTCATTTAGAACTGAAGTGGAAAAATTATGACAGAGTTGGAAGAGTAGTTCATGGAGCTGTTATTCAGTTTAACTTAGTTAATGGAGTTAAACTCAGTTGAGATAGTTGTATCTAGTCTAATTGAATGATACACTAGTGAGAGTGGAGTAAATTAATTAGTTTATTAATTCACAAATAATAAATCATTAATCAACTGAATAATACAACAGTTAACTACAGTGCATGTCAGTTCCAGTGGAGACCAAGTGGAGAGATAGGTGAAAGGGCAAGATGGACCACTATAGTGATGCACTGATTGTACCACACACACATTGGAGTTGCCAATGAGGATTGCGTAGTCAAGGCAAGGGTAATTCGAATTCATTCAGAGCTATTCTTTAGCAGGGACTGCACAGTGGAGCCAAGCTGTTAGGAGGCAAGAAATTGGTGCATAGAGATGCAAATTTCTGCATGACAGTGTGTAATGAATCTATATTGTACTGAGAGCTTGATGTACTAAGTTTTGTATGAGATTTTTACATGATCTCCATGATACATAATATATTATAGTTGGGGTTTTCAGCTTCGGGCTTTCCTGTTAAACAACTGTGTTATGTGAAATTGTTTTTATTGCTTCACGTGTTTACAATTGATTTTAATTTCCGCAAAAGATTAACAGTGGAAGGATTCTGTATTTATCAAGAAGATAAATATTGTTAGATCAGGAGAATCTGGATATATACATGCATCTTATATATAATTTCTACAATTTATATCTATTTAGCCTACGCATATAATGGTCCACAAACTGTGGTTTGCGGACTCTTGGTCTACCCTTGACCCATTACAATTCATTCGGGGCTTTGACCCACCCCAAAACCCCTTTGTTAGACTAAATAATATCAAAAATATAAATAAATGGACAAAATATTTTAGGAGACCCTGTTCCAAAAACATACAGTAGATCCTTTGTTCTCTCTCACAGTCTCTCTACCTGTTTCTCGCTCTAAGAATACACATACAATACATAGCCACAATACAATACCTTCACACAAAACGAGGGGTTGCCTTCTAGGGAAAAAAACCATAAATTAAACATAACTTCTACCGTAAGATCATTCGCCTACTGAATGGCCCAAAATGACTAGAAATTACAATAATTTTACAAGGAAATTTTACATCTGTTTTTAGCTTCAGGGGCACTACCCCTAAAAACCCCCACCAGGGGAGGGGCTCCGTAAAGTCGCAACTACCCCCCCTAGACCCCCCAGACAACATTTAATTACGAGTGGCATTTCCGCCCTGTTTAGAACAGGGGTCCAACACTGTGATACAAAAATAAAGAAGATAATCAGGCTCCACACCCAACAATCTCCCACTTGGAGACTAATTGTAGCAACTCTGCCGCTACTTCACTTGCTGGAAAATGGCTCCACATTGGACCTGGTTGTTTCTCATCTTCATCATCATACTTGAAGACCAATTGAAACTAACCATAATCTCAGTTTCTTCCTGGTTACAACTTTTGTTAGCATATCTGCAGGATTCTGGCTAGTGTGTATCTTTTCCATCTTCAACTGTCCATCTTCCAACACTGACCATACGAATGTTGAGATTACAACAAGATGATGAGCTTAGTGGAAAGAAATCGCCTTCACTAAGTGGGCCCGTAGGCTATTTTTGGCGCAAAGTCTATTTTTAGACTATGTCTATTTTTAGACATGTCGATCATATTCTATGATTTGCAGGATGATATTTGTGGATGGTTGGTCAAGTTGGAAAAATAGATGGACTTATATTTTTAGACATATTGGGAGGAATCTATTTTTAGATTGCTAGTCTAAAAATAGATATGTCGAATATTATTAGCTCTTAATAATATTTGGACTATAAAAATTATCTTATTCTCTTGGAGCACTTCAGTTAAGTGCACAGATGTGGCACACGAGATAGAAAAAAGAATTACGCTATTCCTGAGGGTTAAGTGGAGCTATTGCATGGAGACTTCAGTTATAACTCATGTGACAGAGTTTGGTGGAGTTATTGAAGTAGTTGGTGGAGTTTTGTTCAGCTTAACTTAGTTAAACATAGTTGAGCTAGTTGTATCTAGTCTAACTGATTGATACACTAGTGAGAGTGGTGTGAATTAATTATTAATTAATTCACTAATTATAAACTCATTAATCAACTAAAGAATACATCAGTTAACTTTAGTGCATGGATAGTTTCAGTGGAGACCAGTGAAGAGATAGGTGAAAGAGCAGTGTGACTATCAGTTGTGACTATACTGTTGCATGATTTGCAAAAACCAGTGATTGGAGATGGCAATGAGGATTGCACAGTACAAGCTAGGTGGTTCGAAGTTATTTATGAGCCATTCTTCATCATTGATTGCGCAGTAGAGGCAGGCTATCAGGTGGCAGAGATTGGAGCATGTGTTTTGCTAGATCTAGCTTGATTAGTGTGTAGTAATTGGAGATTGTACTGAGAGCTTGTGAGGATCTTTGTATGATGATTGTTACATGATATCTATGACATATAATATATAGATATTTGGGGGTTTTCAGCTTTAAGCTTTCCCATGAAATATTGTGTTCATATGTGTGATTTCTTATGGTTTTATTGTGCGCATGTGATTGTTTTTATTTCCGCAATTAATGATCAATGGTAGAAGAGATTTTGTATTGTGCATGAATTTAAAATAGTGTGTGATCAGGAGAATCTTGGTGGATAACATATCAATTATTCAAATTTCTACAACGAAATGGTACTTGAGTTGTCTGTGTTTAGTCCTAGAATGAAATTTTTAGTTCTTTGCAAGAGGAATGACACTTTGGCTATCACTGTATAATGTGCCCATATCATTATTATTACCCAATAAATCCATAAACCTTTGTAACCAAATCATTTCTTTACTCGCCTCTGTAGCAACAACATCCTCTGCTTCTGTTGTTGAAAGTGAAACAACACTTTGGATTTTTGAAACACAACTAACAATTGTTCCACCTCCAGTAAATACATACCCTGTAGTGCTCCTCCTATTATCTCTATCACCTACCATATATGCATCAACATATCCCTTTAGAGAAATGTTTGAACACCAAAGAATAATTCTTGATTTGTGGTACCTCTCAAATATCTGAGAATCCATTTCACTGCCATCCAATGTTCTTTTCCTAGATTGTTCATGTACCTGCTTACAACTCCCACTGCATGTGTGATATCAGGCCTTTTGTATACCATTGCATACATTAAGCTTCCAACTACCGAAGAATATGGAATGTTAGACATATAATCCGTTTCTTCTTGGGTCTTGGGGCACATCTACTTGCTAAGTTTGAAATGGATAGAAAAAGGTGTACTAACTAGTTTTGCATTCTACATATTAAATATTTTTAACACCTTCTGTATGTACTCATTCTGAAACAGTGTTAATTTTCTATATTTCCTGTCTCTATCTATTCTCATAACAAGGATTTGTTTTTCATCTCCCAAATCCTTCATTGCAAATGAATTTGCAAATTTTCTTTTGAGCACATTTATTTCTAGCATGTTAGACCCCGCAACAAGCATGTCATATACATACAATAAAAATATGATATAGCTGCCATCATTTTCCTTTTTCAGTTAAACACAATGATCAGAGTGACATCTAGTATAACCTTGTTCAGAAATATACCTGCCAAATTTTAGATACCACTGCCTTGCAGCCCGTTTTAAGCCATACAAGCTCTTCTTTAACCTGCACACTAATTTTTCCTTCCCTTTGACATCATATCCTTCTGGTTGTTGTATATATATCTCTTCCTCCAAATATCCATGGAGAAATGTTGTATTTACATATAACTATTCAAGATGAAAATCATCTTCTTCTACATGATTTAAAATAGTTATGATTGAAGTCATCTTAACAACAGGAGAAAATATTTCATCAAAATCAATGCCTTTCTTCTATGCAAACCCCTTCACCACAAGTCTAGCTTTGTACCTCTATTTTCCTCCATCTTCTTCCTTCAGCATGAAAACCCATTTATTCTACAATGTTGTTTTAGCTGCAGGCAACCTGACTAAGTCCCAAGTTTGGTTATATATTAAAGAGTCCATCTCTTCTTCCATGGCTACCTCCCACTTCTTCCTAGTTTCAACCTGCATTTCTTCTTCATAACATTTGGTTTCACCATAATCAGTCAACAATAAATAATATAATGAAGGAGAGTATCATTCAGGGGGTCTCCTTATTCTGGTAGATCTTCTAACACCACTTTCAAGTGTTTTAGGTGCATGTTGTTGTGGTGGTGGTTGTTGTTGTTGTGGTTGTTGATTATTATTATTTTCAGACACCTTTACTTTTTCAGTGATCTCATAAAGAACACCTTTTCTTTAATATTACTTTTTGAATATTACATCTCTTCTCCTAATGATTTTGTGATTTTCATAATCATATAAGAGATAACCAAAATCATTAACACCATATCCAATAGAGGTACATTTCTTTGATTTTTCCTCAACCTTTGTTCTATTTTCTTTATTAATATGGACAAAGGCCTCACATTCAAAAGGCTTTAAAAAAGAGTAGTTTAACTTTTTACCTATCCATGCTTCCTCTGGAATACCACCATCCAAGGAACTTGAAGGCCCTCTATTTATTATATAAACAACAGTCTCTACAACATCTGCCCAAAATTGTAAAGGCAATCTTGCATGAAATCTCATGCACCTTGCACACTCCATGATTTTTTTATTCATCCTTTCTGACATACCATTTCTTGTGGTGTTCTTGAAACAGTCTTCTCTCTATGAATTCCATGCTCTAAACAGAACCTATCAAAATCTCTGCTACAATATTCACCTCCATTTTCTGATATGAGACACTTCAACTTCTTTCATGTCTCAATCTCAACCAAATATTTCCATTTCTTGAAAGTATAAAATACATCAATTTTTTTCTGAATACAATAAATCAAAGTTTTTTTAGTTGCATCATCAATAAAAGTAACATAATAAAAAGAGCCACCGAGAGATGATACCTGAGCAGATCCCCATACATCTATATGCACAAGCTCCATTTTTTCACTCTTCTTTTCTTTCCCAACTCTGAGAAACCTGACTCTCTTCTATTTCCCATAAATGCAATTCTCATAGAAATCCAAATCAAAATTCTTCAAACCCAACAAAAAATTTATTGAGTGAAGAATATTTATCCCCTTCTCACTCATGTGTCCAAGCTTAGGATGCCATAATTTTGCATCTGATCCTTTGGAATTTAAAGCATTAACAGAGTTAGAAATACCATTGATAAATACAACGTACCAACCTTTTCGCTTTTTTCTATTACCAGGGCTCCTTTGGTGACCTTCCAAGTTTTATATGTGAAAGTTGTCATAGAACCTTCACCGCCTAACTACCCTGTTGAAACCATATTTTTCTTTAGATCTGGAACATGGATTACCTCCTTTAATATCCATTGGTTTCCATTCCGCTATTTTACAAGAACCTTACCCATTCAAACAATTTTTCAGGGTTTATCGTCACCCAAACGGACCCAAAATATCCTTGAACATAGTCATGAAAATATTTCTTATCAGGTGTGGCATGGAATGAGGCCCCTAAATCTACCACCCAAGAATCAATAACATTTTCGAAAGAGAGAATCACAGCATCTTGTAACACATCACATATCACATTTGCTTCATGATTGTTTTCTTGTTGTGCTTCTCCTTATTTTCCCTTCCAAGATCTACAATATTTCTTTAGGTGTCCTTTCTTTCTGCATTTACAGCACACTATCCTCGATATGGACTTTGATCTGCCTTTCCTTGATTTACTGCAATATCCTGAGTTGTTTCCTCTTTCCATTTTTCTTCCCCTAGACTATGACCCAGATTGACTAGAAATTAGAATACTTTTACAAGGAAATTTTACATCTGTTTTTAGCTTCAGGGGCGCTGCCCCCGAAACCCCCCGCCGGGGGCTGGGGGGTGGGATCCATAAAGTCGCAGCTGCCCCCACTGGACCTACTACGCAACGTTCAATTATGGGCGGTGTTTCCTCCCCATTTACAACAAGGGTCCAATGCTGTGATACAAAAATAAATAAGATAATCAGGCTCCACACCAAACAATTTCCCACTTGGAGACTAATTGTAGCAACTCCACCACTGCTTCATTTGCTGGACAACGACTCCAATTTGGACCTGGTTGTTTCTCATATTCATCATCATACTTGAAGAGCTAGGGGAGGCTCACAAATCATAAAAGGAAGGTGAAGGAAACCATAGAAATAAGATTTTAGAATTGAATTTTAGATCTAGATTTTTCATTTGACATTTTTGTGCACACTTCAGCTATTTAGCTAAGTCTGTAGTGCTGTTTAGCACACGGGTGTTCCCAAGTAGGAATCTCACCCTTACCCACAGGGGACTTTGATTTCCTACTTTGGGAAGGTTTCTTGAGCTTCTATTCATCATCAAGCGTTGGTGCCACATTCAACCCCTCTCTACATCATATTTAGATTCAGGAATTACACATTCCTGGTTGAGGGTTTGAGAGGAGGAGGTTGTTTCTAGCATTTCAGCTAGGAAACTAGTGGAGGATTCATCCTTTCACCTTTTTCTTTTAGATCAGTATTCCAGGAGAAATATATTAACATCCAACATCAGGCCATCAATGTACACCTCCATGCATCAGCAATTCCATTAGGAATTGCACAATCCAGTCCTGCAAATCTAGTGGAGGAAGGAAGTTTCCAGTATTTTAGCTAGGAATCCTACGAGGGATCATCCCCTCACTTTGTTGAGCTTATTTACATAATAATTAAGCAGCATTGCATCATCTAGAAATAGGCTATAGCTTCATCCTCCTTGACAATGCAGTTATTTCTAGCTTTTATGTTTTCAACAGCTGCAATCTTGAGAGGAGGAAGGAGGAGCTAGATCTCAAGCTTCTAGCTTGGAGATATGAAGAAGGGATCACCCCTTCATGCATTCGGTTGGTTGTGCCTTATTGCGGCCATCATATCTTCATCTCATGCAGTAGATCTCCATACCAAGAATTCATATAGTGCAAACCCTAGGAGGGTGATTTTACAAGGTTGTCAAATCTAGAAATCCTTTCTGGGTTGTTTTGGGTTTTAATCATAGAGCCCGGATCTCAAATCCCGACATCATCTGAGCTTTAGAATATCCTGAACTACACATTCCCTTTCATACAATAGTTATATTTCCATCATTTACAGAAGGGAAAATGCAGTATGGCCTCCAACAGTCTAGTAGTTATGCAATGCATTCTTTGAGAGGACTTTAGTGTCGCTCTAGCCTTCTTGTTTGGCTTGAGTGCTTCTAATTTTAAGTATTGTTGTACTTGTATTTTCACCTCCTAATAATAAAATGGATTATATATTCTGTATATTTTCATGGTGTTTATATCTTATGTGTAAATTGTTGTAGTTTCCAGTTATTGTGTTTCTATATTCATGTCTTTCCCATTTTGGGATATTACAGTGGTATCAGAGCATGATCTTTGGCTTAGCTTGTGGGCACTACATCTTATGACATCAGAAGAAGAAGCAAAAATAAGAGATTTTAAGGGAAAAGGGATTAAGTTTTTCCACAATTCTCTTTAGATCTATGCATGATCTATCTAAGGAGGTCAAAAAAATGAGAAGGGAGAGGCCAAAAGAGACCTCAAGAAGGTTTGAGAATGATGAAGGTCCAAGCACTTCCTATCAGTAGTAGAAGAAATTGGCAATGCAGAAATCTCCACAAAAATCTACTATGTCCACTTTCTTTGAAGATGAAGGTGAATGGCATGGAGATGGAGGAAACTTGGAGTATGAGACTCTAAGTAAATATCTGTCAGAGTAAAAATCACTATCTAGAGCATTCAAGGAGAATCTAACTCTCCAAAAAAATTTACAGATCAAAGAAGAAAGGAGATCTCACAACAACAATAGAAGGAAAAGGCACAAATTCTTCTTGCCTACATTTGATGGATCATCCACAATCACGGTAAGAGCTTGCAGGAAGGAGTTTGATGCATTATTTCAGCTACACCCAGTAGCAGAAAGAGAGGCTACTGAGATTATAGTCCTGCACCTTAAGGGTGAAGCAAAGGATTGGTGGTTCAACCACATGAAACATGCAAGAGTGACTGCTTATGCAGACTTCACTCAAAGGTTTAAGAAGAAGTTTGGAAGAATAATACCAGAGACACTTTCCATAGAGACACTTCCCATCATTGATGAGATATTACACAAGGAACCGAAGGAAGATGTCATCATTATCACTCTGGAAAGGGAGCAACTACCACCATCACCAGATGTAGAAGTACTTGCATTAGGAGAAGGAGAAATTGAATATTTGCAAGATGTTCTTGAGCTCTTGACATTGGGAGTCCCATGCTTGATTCAGGAGATGCATGAGGAGGAAGAGGCAGATACCAGTGTTGGTACAATAGAAGAGGAGAAACCATCACCATTACCAGTAGTTGGAGAATCCATTGTAATGGTTGGAGGAAATCTTGTAGCTATACAAGATGTTCCTAAAGATAAGCTTATCCAAGGTTTGTAAAAATTTCCATCTCATATTATTTCATCACCTCAACTTGATATTTGTGAGGTCATGCCATTAGGGAAATTTCATAACCAAGGATTAGAGAACCTTGCTGATTTGGAGCAGCAGACTAACACTACGCAGAGGACCCTTGAATTTATCAAGGAGGAGATGTATATCCATCACAGTTGTTTAGTATTGAGCCACACACAACACTTTGTGTTGAAGTGTGGAGTTTCGAAGGATGGGGTGAGCATAGTCCTAATCAGTACAATGTCAGGCTATGAGTTTAGAATTGTGTATGGCCATGAGACAAAAGATGCATCATCATGTAGGTCAACAACGCTATCATTGAGCAACAATGATGAGATGGGGACCCAATTATTCTTCGAGAATTATGAGGAAAATTTCACTCATGAAGTCCTAGAGGGACAGATGATCAATGGTATATATCTTGTGATTTATAGCATTCTCCATTATCAGGATGGAGTCTTCCTAGTGGCCATCTCATAGTTCAAAGAGATGTTTTTTCCTACATCATATTCAAAACCTTATGGTTTCTATTAGGCCAATGATGAGAGGATCTTATGGATAGACCTCATGGAGAGACCTCAAGGAGGGTGCACTTCAACATCTCATGGAGTGAAAAGCTTATCAGATTGAGGAGGATGGTATTCTACCTTGGGTGGATACCAAGTTGGAGCATGACATGATTCATCATCCACAGTGGGATGGATGGATGAGGATGATGAGCAAGGGATTGAAAACCCACTTGTAGATCTATGATATGGGGCAACAAGAAGCATGGATTCACTGGTTGCTTTTGGGTGAGTATGGTTACAACCCAACATTTCACATTTGTTTGATCCATGCCTTACATAACACTGGTGTGATGTAGCAGTAGGAGGCATGGTTGTGTTGGTTACTTTTGAGAGATTTTTGTCATCACATGACATATCCTATGTCAATGGGTGTGTCGTTGTTTGACACATTATAAGGCACTCACATGATGTGGAAGAGGGGAGCTTGGTTGTATTGTTCTGATGCGACATTCTACATGTCCATCAGTATGTTGTTGCTCCATGATTTGCATCATGATGATTTGAGGTGGAAATAAGAATCCTTGTTGCTTTAGTTACTCTTGGGAGAGTATGGTTGAAATTCTCCCATACATTGCATCATGATGATGGAGGATGGAAACAGGAGGCCTTAATGTGTTGGCTTCTATTGGGAGAGTATGTCCACCATACTTGGTATGATGATGTTGTGATGTGGCAATAAGAGGAATTTCTATGGTGGCTTCTCTTCAGAGAGTATGACTCTCATACTTGGTTTGATGATGATATGGCATGGAAACAAGAGGCATTGTTGCGGTTGCTACTATTGGGAGAGTATGGTTTGAGATTTTACATGTCCATCCATATGTCTCTACTTCTTATTTTTCAAAGTGTTGATATGATGCTTGGAGCAAGCAAGGCCAACAAGGCCAATGATAGGAGCATGGAGAGATGCATTCTACTCTATGTTCATGAGTTGGGACTTTCCACTATGGGAAGAAACCACTTCATTTCATATATCTCATGAATAGAGGAGGCTCTTGTACAACAAATGGTTGCCACTTGGAGATTCGTTGATGAGGAGAGACATCTAACTTCACAGTTGGAGGAATTACTAGAAATTTTAGAGAGGTAGTTGTGGAACTGGGAATTTATAACACATTGGAGCAGATGGGGAGACCTTCCATATGAGGATGCCATTGGGAGGAAGATGGATTGCTGTAGCATCTACTTTTGCAATTTCTTGAGGACAAGTAATATTTTTGCTGGGAGGACTGTAATATTCCCAATTTTCCATCAGTTAATTAGAATATCAGAGTTCTTACTTTTTCTAATTAATTAAGTAAATAAGAGGGTGGAGGGACCCATGAACCCCATATATGAATAAAATCCACTTTTGACGTGTGTATGTGGATATTAGATAGTAGATCTACATTATGGAGTAGTGGAGCAGCTTATTAATGAAGGAAGAGTGGAGATCATGGATCATTAATGAGAATATCATGGAGATAATGGGGGAGTCAAAGTAAGATCATGTAGCAATAAAAGCAAGATCATAAAACACTAATTATCAGATGGTGTAGGAAGTGGTGCATTAAATTCACGCATGATGGAGAGAGTGCAGACTAAATGCAGAGATGATGGAGATCATGGAGAGACAAAGCAGTCCTCATGGATGCTAGTGGTCACATGTGCAACACAGGTATGAGGTGGGCAAAGGCTAGGCGAGGCTCATGAAGCATAAAAGGAAGGTGAAGGAAGCCATAGAAAGTAGATTTTATAATTTGATTTTAGATCTAGATTTCTCATTTGACATTTCTGTGCACGCTTCAGTTGTTTAGCTAAGTCTGCAGTGTTGTTTAGCACACGGGTGTTCTCGAGTGAGAATCCCACCCTTAGCCACGAGGGACTTCGAGCGCCTACTCTGGGAAGGTTTCTTGAGATACTATTCATCATCAGGCATTGGTGCCACATTCAATCCCTCTCTACAGCACATTCAGAATCAGGAATTACACACTCCTGCTGGAGGGTTTGGGAGGAGGAGGGTGTTTCTAGAATTTCTACTAGGAAACTGGTGGATGATTCATCCTTTCACCTTGTGCTTTAAGATCAATCTTCCAGGAGCATAATATTGACATCTAACATCAGGCCATCAGTCTACATCTCCATGCAGCAGTAGTCCATTCCTACAGATCTAGTGGAGGAAGGAAATTTCCAGTATTTCAGCTGGGAATGCTGTGAGGGATCATCCCCTCACTTTGTTGAGCTTATTTCCATAATTATTGAGTAGAATTGCATCATCTAGCATTAGGATATAGCTTCAGCCTCCTTGATAGCACAATTATTTCTATTTGTTTTGTATTCAACAGCTGCAATCTTGGTAGGAGGAAGGAGGATCTAGATCTTAAGCTTCTAGCTTGTAGTTCTAAATAAGGGATCATACATTGATGCATTGAGTTGGTTGTGCCTTATTGCAGCCATTATATCTTTGGATCATGCAGTAGATCTACATACCCAAATGTCATATAGTGCAAGCCCTAGGAGGGTGATTTTCCAAGGTTGTCAAATCTGGTAATCCTTTCTGGATTATTTTGGGTTTTCATCATATAGCCCGAATCTGAAATATTGACATCATATGAGCTCCAGAATAGTCTGACCTATGCATTCCATTTCATCCAACAATTATATTTCCAGTATTTTCAGAATAGATAGTGCAGTATGGCCTCCAACAGTCCCACAGCTATGTAGTGCATCCTTTGAAAGGACTTAATGGTCACTCTAGCCTTCTTGTTTGGCTTGAGTGCTTCTAATTTTGAGCACTGTTGTACTTTTATTTTAACCTCATAATAATAAAATGGCTCAGATATTATGTATATTTTCATGGTGTTTATATCTTATGTGTACATTGTTGTAGTTTCGAGTTATTGTGTTTCTATATTCCTGTCTTTCCCATTTTTGGATATTATAAATATTCTTGATATTGTGAAAAGCATAAGACATGGCCTGTTGAAAGGTTGAACTGAAATTCCTTAATACAAATGGAAGTTTTCGATAAGAAAATATTCCCCATGGACAAATGGACATGGTTTTATGCTGATAAGCAAGGAGTATGTTAATTTGATTGTATCTTGATAATTTTTCCATGAAAGAAAATATTTTCTTACCGGCACAATCATAAGTGATTTGGTCGATATGGGGGGTAGGATAGTTTCCCTTGGGACAATATTTGTTAATATCCCTATAATCTACACATACTATGATGGTCCCTTTCTTTTTGTTAACTAGAATGACATTGGAAACCCAATATTTCAAGGGAACATGATAGATACAACCATATTTAAGTAGTTTTTCAACCTCCACTTTTATAGCAACAAATTTTCGTGGATGCACTCGATGTAATATATTTCTAACAATTTTTTCATCTTGGTAAATATTGATTTCATCAACAACAATGCTAGGATCAATTCCTAGAATTTCTTCACAGGACTAGGCAAGAATGTCATGAAATTCTTGAAACAGGGCTTTGTATATTTGAATCTCTTCAAGTGAGCACAGAGCACCTATGTGAATGTTCTCAATAATTATATGTGAATTTTCAAACTTATATTGAATAATTGACATAGGATATTTAGGATTATCTATGATCTCAAGCGAAAATATAGTAGAAAAATCATTCTCGATTTTATCAAGGGTAGGTAGAAAAATGAACAATGATGATAATCGTCCCATGGTGTTACATCCAAATTCATTAATTCCTTGATGATTTAGTCTGTTGGAAATATTTTATCGAAGGGATGAAGAAATGAAATTGGTTCTAACCAATATAATTGAGAATAATCATCAGTGATCATATTCGTTCAATCAATTTCACAGGATAGTGGATCAAAAAAAGCTTAAATTGTCTGATAAGATAATTCAAATGCTCTTAAAGTAATTTCATTTCCAAACAAGTTCAATTCAAATTGTAAATGAAAAATCAACAGATCAGAAGATTCCATCATGCTTGATGTGATCATATTAACTTGGGAAATGTTAAAAGAAACATTCTGTGGAGGGAATGCAAAAGTTCTCATGAGTGATGAATCTTTGAGTAAACCGACACCAACATCCTCATAGTGAGTAATATTTTTCCCCAAAAATTGTACACTACCAGTAGAGTTAGGTTATGAGGTGTAGTAATATAACTGGTTTACTTTCAATTTTTTCCCTTGATGAGGAAAAAATATCATGCGAAAGAGTAACGAGACAATTGCAGACATAACATAAGTCCAACTTTGACTGAGTAAAAGGTTGTAATCGAGTTGGGAATCAAAAAATTCAACTTCTATTGCGACTATATTTCCCTTTAACTTTATGGGTAGATCATTTAAAATACCATAAGGATGAAAACCTCTTCCATCAAATGCTTTCAGAGTGGTAGGAGACTGATTGGTGGTTGGAGAACCCAAGGCTTTTCAAAAATAATTAGACATGATACATGTAGAAGCTCATTCGTCAATTACTGTATGGAAAAATCATTTATTTTTTATGAAAACCAGTATTTGGAACATTATTTGATATGAGATTATAGGTATATGAATTTCAAGATCAAAGGTGATAAGGTTAGAATCCTTAGGATCAATTAATATGATATATGACAATATTAATTTACTTTGTGTTGGACATGCTTGCAACACTTGAAGATCCGACATCGCTAAAGGAGACATTGCAAGATATTCAACAATGTTGTAGTTATAAGAAAATATTGCATGAGGGTTAAAATTTGATTTTCGAAACGCACCTTTATGAGGCGGTCGAATTACCATGTCAGAATTTGGTTTTTCAATTTGTAATGGTTCATAAGGAGGAGGAATTAAAGTGGAAAGTTGACTAGATGGAATAGTATCATTTCCATTTACTACAATACCCTTAGTTCCATAATCTTTAGATCTTTTGGATACCATATCTTGCGAATAAATCATCATGATATCTGTCGATGTGGAAGGAGAGGATTGATTATGTGAAATCATCTTATTGTCTTGATAGGGGAAAGGATCTTGAAAAAAAGCAGGAGTAGGATAACCTTTTATGAATTTTCTAACCTCTGCCCGATGTCGGCATTACCTTTTGTAAAAATATTCATCACAAATTAGGCAAGGATAACAAGGTTTCTTATTTTCGTCAGAGGG
Source organism: Pinus albicaulis (assembly GCA_034641835.2). Classification (NCBI taxonomy): domain Eukaryota; kingdom Viridiplantae; phylum Streptophyta; class Pinopsida; order Pinales; family Pinaceae; genus Pinus; species Pinus albicaulis. Next base: position 37,410,147 of record MU968551.1, read on the forward strand.
TTCATTTTTGTTTGGTTTCTCTTTCTGAGAAGCATTTTTTTTTCCTTACCCTTCCCCTTATTTTTACCTCTCGATGATTGATTCTTAACAGTAGATGAGTCTATGACATTAATTTGAAACGTAATTTCTGGAGAAAGGTTCACATTGGGTGAATCGTTTATGGCCAAAGTATGATTGTTTTCATAATTCTTATTTTTATGCTTAGACTGATGGATAACAGAACCAATCACGCCACCTGCGACATGATATTTTTTAGGAGTTAAGTCTGGTTGATCTTATGGGTGAGGTAGATTTTGGATTTTCTCATACAATGTTCCAGACTGTGTATAAAGAAGTTATAGTTACTGGGCGTGAGCTATTACCTGTTGTTCTGTTACAACACCTCCTTTAGAAACATCCTTAGTAATGATGGGGAGTAACGATTTTCTAAACCATTCAGCCAAAATTTGATCTGGAATAAAACATTTGACTAAACTACTTCTATTCCTCATTCATGTATATGATATCAAATGTGGGTATATTTCGATTGTTTCAGGGAATTCAAAAGTTCAGTACCAGTGTCATATCGAATTGCTGGCTAAAAATGTGTCAAAAATGTTGTTTATAAGGAGTTGAAATTATGGAAAGAGGAACATGGCAGCTCAATGTACCATTTTTTTGTTGAACTGTTTAAATTTTTTTGTAAAATGTGTAATCTAACGAAGAATCAATTAAATAATTTGACACACACCAAAGATGATATGTCATAACATGGTTTAATGGGTCCTCTCTTTATTTTCTTTCAATCTTGGGTATATCACTAGGTCACTTAGTAGGAATTTTCAACCAAAAGGGATAGTAGTAAATAGTATCATTTGTTAGCTAAGATAAATATGGCAAATATAATATTACAATAAACAATAATTGTCGGTTATCGTCTAGTTGTGGATTTCGATATCTCCGAGGGTTGAGTCCAATGACTGGAGGAGGATACCCATGATATATTGGAATATATTATGCGATTGGTATTTTAATTCCTCTAGGGTAACCATGGTGAGACATACCAAGTGGCAGTTGAAATGGAATTTGAAAAGTATGACCTAGATATGGTTTACTCTAGAAGGGTGGACTTTGAGCCAATTGACCAAAATAGTATCTCCCATGTAAAGGTTGACATTATAAAGGTTAACCTTGAAAGAATTGACTCTGAAAAGGTTGGCCTTGAAAATATTTACCTTGATATGGTGTCTACATAATCCCTATACTAGGTTTTCCCATAGGCATCTGTGTAGTAGACTGAAAAGGGGGCCCTATTTGATAAGCATTTGCTTGAGGGATAGCCTGTGTAGGTTGTTGAACCAATATTTGAGGTGTAATTTGGATTGATATTTGTGATACTCCTGGGATGGGTGTTTGAGGTGAACTTGGGTTAGGTTGTTGAACAGTAGAATAAACAGGCGTTTGAGGACTACCCTAGACATGTTGCTAAACTCGTTGCTAAAAAAGTATTTATTGATTCCCTTTTGTTAGGGTCCTAGGTTTTAGGGATAAAATTTTTGTCTCTTCTATTCATTTTGAGATTTGGTATAACTTTTTAGCCTACGAATTATTGTTGTGATATCCTAAAGAGTCATTTTTCGACATCATTACGAGTTTTTCATATAGGGTCTATAAAGATAATACAAAGCTTGAGAGAGTTTGATGTTTATGATAAGGCAATCAAGTCATCTGTTCATAAAAAGTTATATATGGTTCAAAGGGTTATGTATCATTGGTCATAGGTCAGAACCATGAAAACAAAAGTCTGGTTCATTTGTAAGGTTCTATTGAGTATGCTATTGAGGATGGTTCATCAGGCCCCATTCCACCATTTACAACTCATGATTCCCTTTCATAAATCCATACCATATATCCCTACCATATCATTTTTTCATTTCTATACTCCTTTCATATGCCCTATTTCATATACTCCCTTTCATACAACTCCTAAATTCAACATCATATACATAACCCCCCTCCTTAGATCAACTTTCATAATTATTTATATTACACCTGCCACAACTCACAACTATCATTTATCTTTAATGACTATAATAATGATAATGATCCTTATCCTAAGTTCATACTTATGACCAAAACAAAATAAGAGGCGCACTTTCAAATTTCTCTTCATACTACCCTCATTCTCTCTGCACTATATAGTGTAATATCCCAAAATGGGAAAGACAGGAATATAGAACATATGCACAATTCCAAATATGGTAAAATAAGAATAAAACATATAGACTGGAAAAATGCCATATCAATACATCAATACATCATACATGTGAGAATAAACAGCTGAGCCATATCATTATGTATCAAACACAAATGAATATACATAGTGCTCTAAAACAGATGCACTTATGCCATCCAAAGATGGTTGAAACAACTCTACTGAAACCTAGCACTGGAAATTAAAAATTGTTGTTGCTGCTAGAAACTACTGCTGCTGGGAAGAATATCTATGTGCGAGTGTAATATCCCAAAATGGGAATGCAGCAATACATGATCATAAAACTGAAAATAGTAGTATGAATCAGCTACTTAAATGGTTTTTGAACACATAGACATCAAATGAATGTAACAACAACAAAAATGAGCTCCTCTACATCATCCAAAGTGGGGAAAATGTAGCAAAAAGACCATAAAAATGTTATTCCCAGCCAATTACACTGTAACAAGGGGAAATAACACTTATATTCCTTATCATATATATATTTTCCCTCATATATAAAAGGGGATCAGAAACAAATCCATTTTACTAAGTTAAACAGATCTCCCGACCTCAAATTGGCTTAAAAATGCCAAAACCCCATGACTTAAGTTATGAAGAATTTATGAAGCACAAGATAGCATTATTATGTGAGGGTTTTTGAAAAATTATGATATATAATCATAGATATTGAACTTTAATGAACAATATACTAAGAAAATAGGGATCTGGCCTCCTTAATACATTATAAAGGTAACCCGACAAGGGTTTCTTGAAAGCTTGAGTACAAAAGAGAAGATCTGAATATTCAGCTCTGAAATAACATAGTATTACTAAAAAATTACATATACATGGCTGAATAATACAATATAGGGATGAGAATCCCTTCTTCTAGCTTTTTTGGAGAAGGGTTGGCCCTTTCCCTAGGAAACTAGCTCAAAAACAAGGGCTTAAACCCTGTTGTTGCAACTCTATGAAAAATGACGCAGTTCCTGCAAGGGAATACACTGTAGGAGATGAGTAATAATTTGGCCAAGTTCCAAGATGTGAAATGAGCCCATAAATCCTCCTATATAATCTCTCAAGAGAAGGAAATCTCCCTCTACTCAGAAACAGACCCGGAAGTGGTGTTATCAATCCTCCACTGCAACACCCTGCAACAAAGCACTATTATCTGCAGAATAAACATTATAGATAAATAATTATGCTTGGCCTCAAGCCTAGATGTGGATAAATATAGAGAAATACTCTCCCAATAGGCCTCCCAAGGGAAGACGTGGGATTCCCGCTCGAGAACACCCAGTGCTAAACAACACAGCAACCCTGCTAAACAACAAGAGGAAGCAATAGTCTAAGCAGGCCAATATCAAATAATAATCTCAAAAAATGATGTCTAATGGCTGCCATCCCCTTCCTTAAGTATAATATGACCTTGCATGTCCTTGGCCCCACTCAATTAGGTCACTTCCTTCATGAGGTCCACCTCCCTCCAAACTGCATTATTCTTTAATTAATCTCCACCCCTCCTTAACAACATTGTTGACGTGGTTAAAGTTGACTAAATCAACATGATCCAAAGCTTGTTCACACATGGAAGAGATTTATTTAGTTGCTTCAAAGATATCCTTTCACACTTGAAGTGTTTTTATTGATGCTCAAGAGATTTATGGGCCTCCTCACCCACTTATTCACCTACTTAGCAATAAAACAAGTATAATATTCCATTTAGCTTGAAGGCTAAATCTTTGGAATATTACAGTCCTCCCCTCAAAAATTTTGCTTGTCCTCAAGCAACTATATGAGGAGAGAAAAATTACTCCCCTCCTCCTCTTCTAGCCTCCTCATCAATAGTCCCCATCGCTACTCAAAATAGTCTGCAACAAATCTGCCCTCCAATGTTTCCTGCCAAGTATGCAAAACCACATAGCTCACATCATAGAAAGGTGGAAGGTGTAAGTGGAAACCTCCTTGCTATCCAATGGCATCCTGAAGGTAGGAGTGATGAAAAACATGGGGGATCTCATTCCCAATGAGTGACTCCCACACCCATGCTATCATCCAAATGAAATGAGCCATTCTAGGTAGCTCATCAAAAATATCCTCAACCCCCGGTTCATACAATGTGTTGGGGCTGCATGGAGAGATTGGATCCTCCCACCCAAGTGGTTTCTCTCTCCATTTATGGTAAGTATGGGGTTGTTGCTGATCTTGGGCTGAAATTTCATGGCCTCTAAGAATGGCCCAAGCTACCCCACAAAACAAATAAGCCATGAAGTGCCTCCTCCAAAAACTCAAACTCGCCAGATGGCTCTTCCCACATGGAGAAAAGACATGTAGTTTGGAAATCATGGGCTGCCCATTGCTTCTCTTGAAACATGCATCATGTAAAGCAGGTAGAATCATACTCCCAACAGGAATATCCAACTCATCTAGCGCTCTCCAAACAAATCTCCCCGTGAACATAGAAATATCAACAATACATGGAAGCAAAAAGCAATGAAAACAAGTTGCCATATGACAACCAAAGAGTGGATCATAGTTCCACACATGGAACCAGCGTAGTACATCCATTTCCTGCATAAAAAAAATTAATAAAAAGCACTCACCCAACCACTTGTTTGCTGCCACAATCATTTTGTGAGATAGAATCATGAAAGTACAATGTGGTGTCAATGGTGCACACCAAAAATCATGGGGCTTGCCCCACAAACCACCAAAAGGATAGCCAATATCAATGCTACATTTGGCCTCAAGTACATCATAATATAATGTATAATAAGGGATGAACCTCCTTAATACAACATGCTGCTCATAAAATGTAAAGAAGTACAAATCATAATGCAAAATTGTACCTTCTCCATCATGTACCTTGGTCCTTGAGTTGAAATGGCTCAACTAGAAATTCTCCCTCACTCTCAAAGAGTAGGGAAGTGGTTGTGCCAACCTTTCCATCAGCATATGGGATATGCATCTCTTCATATGCTAAAATATATCATGTTGGATGCCCTCCCAAGTGAACTCCTCCATCAAAGAATGATATGCATCAAAGTGCATAGAAAGGAAGTCCTCATATGCTGCATGTAGCAGCTTCTCCTTGAGCTCAGAAGCTTTAGTCAAGAAGACTCTACCATAAGAATAGATGACCACATCATCCGCCACATATCTATCATCTCCATCCAAGCCATCAATAATCATGCAAGCACCAAGATCCTTGGAGTACTCTACCAATATTTGAGACCTCCAATATGTATCAATCCTCCTAAGAGACAGTGCTGAAGATCTGAAATGTGAAGCTCCCCACATGCTATTTTCTTCTCCGTTGACATCCCCCATGCCAAAGTAATCCTCCAAAATGCTGCCATGCTCATCATGCAACTTCTCATGCTCAAATAGAAGTAGTGATCTTTGGAATTTGGCCTGCCATGAGAAGCTCCAATCTAAAAAGAATCTCCCAATCTTGGCCAATGTAAGCATGAGTGGCCTCCATCTACTCCAATGTATGGAGGATTCCTTCCTCAAAGGAAGTACCCTTTGTTTCTCCAAATCCATGGAGCATCTCCCTTGTACCATGAAGGTGCCATCCTCCATCACTGAAGCAACTTATTTCAGCGTAGTCTATGTAGTGAGAGTGGGTAATGCTAAAAATGGGAGGATGTCTCCCTCCTCCTTGAGTCTATCCAAAACTCTCTGCGCTATACTAGACTCGTCCAAATTCTTCACCTCTCTGGAATCTAAGAGGGGTGAACCAAATGGAAAGATGTCTCTCACCAATTCTAGATTTGGTGGCCTCCCGGGTGGAATGCATCCATGTAATGAGACATCAAGGTCAAGAGTAGACTTTGAATATGGTTGGGAAACTTTTCCCTTGCCCTCACAGTGCAAATCAATCTGCGTCTTCTTTGCATTAGCTCTCTAAAATAGATAGGGGTGTGTGCTCCTCGTCAAGTGATTTTGACCCCCCTCCCTACCTTCTCCTTTCATTTTCAATGTCCCACAATAATGTTGCTCCTTGATTGTGCTTTTTCCTCCATATGTGAGATCCAGGGGAATTTCTTGCAATAATACAAGAATTCCTCCTGTTGGAGCATGTGCTCCTCCTTCCTCTACATGAGGGACTAGATATGCTCTAGACGTGACAGCGTTGTTGCCCCCATATCTTCCTCTTCAATATGAATGGGAGTCACCTGCTCAATAAGAGGATCCTCTTTTAAAAAAGGAACCTTCATGCCCTCTTGTCCAAAGATAGGAAATAGAGACCTTGCCTCCAGCAAAGTGCTATGCAAGATGTGAGCTTCTCCAACAATTTTCTGAAATGGATTTGAGTTTATAGGCCCTTCCAACCCATGCAAAAGTTCTGTTTTTCTTGGTTTGTTTGGTTTCACCAAGAATGTTCTAGAATGTTTTCCATCAAACCTCTCCACTAATCTCTTAGTGAAATTTGCATAAGATGAATTATTTTCATTTATTAATGAAAAAGACTCAAATATCCACCAAGAATAGGCCTTACCTTCAAAATGCAACATTGCAACTTTGATGACTTCATCTTCAAAAACTTGGTGCTGCTGGAAATAGGTGTGTAGCTCCTCCACCCAAGCTTTGGATGAATATGTTGGTGATCCATAAAAAGTAGATAGAGAAAATCTATCCATGTCATGTTGCTTTCTCCTCTCCACCTTGATCTTGCAAAACTATTGGAAAGTGATATGATCTCTAAACTTCTCAGTTTGAGATTCATACTCTTGCAGAAAATCACTAAGAGTTTCCCTCCTTGGCATTTCCTCTTCTTTCAACTCTCTCATGGTAGATCTGGGAATTTGAATGCACTGGGCATAATAGGGTGTAGCTTCATGCTCACACCTATCATGTGTAAATATATATTTGGCTCTAGATCCAAACTCCTCTGGAGATTCCATCTCCCTTCTCATTTTCTTGAGATCTCCTTTAATGCTCTGCATAGATTTAAAAAAAAGCTTTGAGAGCTTCTCTTCCCTTCTTCCTAAAAATAATGGAGTCTTCTCTTTGTCCTTTCTATACATCTCTTCTTCTCCTTCTTCTCTTGATAGCATAATGGCCAAGATCCACAGGCTGAGCCAAGATTATGCTCTGATACCACTGTAATATCCCAAAATGGGAATGCAACAATACCTAAATAGAAAACTGAAAATAGCAGTATGAATCAGCTCCTTAAATGTGTTTTTAACACATAGCCATCAAATGAATGTAACAACATAAAAAATGAGCTCCTCTACATCATCCCAAAGTGGGGAAAATGCAGCAAATAGACCATAAAAATGTTATTAACAGATAATTACGCTGTAACAAGGGGAAATAGCACTTATATTTCTTATAATATATATATATATATATATATATATATATATATATATATATATATATATATATTCCCTCATATATAAAAGGGGATAAGAAAAAAATCCCTTTTACTAAGTTAAACTAATCTCCCGGCCTCAAATTGGCTTAAAAATGCCCAAACCCCATGACTTAAGCTATGCAGAATTTCTGAAGCACAAGATAGCATTATTCTATAAGGGTTTCTACAAAATTATGATAGAAAATCATAGATCTGGAACTTTATTGAAAAATATGCTCAGAAAATAGAGATCTGGCCTCCTTAATACATTATAAAGGTAACCCGGCAAGGGTTTCTTGAAAGCTTGAGTACAAAAGAGAAGATCTGAAATAATGTAGTCTTACTAAAAAAATACATATGCATAGCTGAATAATACAATAGATGGATGATAATCCCTTCTTCTAGCTTTCCGGGAGAAGGGTTGGCCCTTTCCCTAGGAAACTAGCTCAAAAACAAGGGCTTAAACCCTTTTGTTGCAACTCTATGAAAAATGATGCAGATCCTGCAAGGGAATGCACTGTAGGAGGTGAGGAATACTTTGGCCAAGTGCAAAGATGTAAAATGAGCCCAGAAATCCTCCTAGCTGATCTCTCAAGAGAAGGAAATCTCCCTCTACTGAGAAACAGAGCCAGAAGTAGTGTTATCAATTCTCCACTGCAACATCCTGCAACACAACGTTATACTGCTGCAAAAATAACATTGTAGCTGAAGACTGATGCTTGGCCTCAAGACTAGATGTGGAGGAATACAGTGCAATACTCTCCCAAGAGGCCTCAAATTGGGAAGAGGTGGGATTCCCGCCCGGGAACACCCAGTGCTAAACAGCACAACAACCCTGCTAAACAGTAAGAGGAAGAAATAGTGTAAGCAGACCAATATCAAATAATAATCTCAAACATAATATCAAATGGTTTCCATCCCCTTCCTTAATTATAATGTGAGCTTGCATGTCCTTGGCCCCACTCAATTAGGTCACTTCCTTCATGAGGTCCACCTCCCTCCAAACTGCGTTATTCTCTAATTAATCTCCACTCCTCCTTAACAGCGCTGTTGAATTGGTCAAAGTTGACTGAATAAACATGATCCAAACCCTGTTCACACATGGAGGAGCTTTATTTAGCTATTACAAAGCTATCCTTTCACACTTGAAGTGTTTTTATTACTGCTCAAGAGACTTATGGGCCTTCTCGCCCACTTATTCACCTACCTAGTGATAAAAAAACTATAATAGTCCATTTAGCTTGAAGGCTAATTTTTTGGAATATTACAGGAAGTGAGGATTTTGTTGATGTTGTAACAAGCCTCACGGTACTGGAATATTATGTTTCTAAGTAAACTTCCTAGATGATGATTTGATGTCGACAGGAAGTCACTTTATTGTGAAACGAGAGTTACTGATTTCAGAGACAAAATATGACTTGATATAGCAACATTCAGGGATGGCGATCATGAAAATGAAGGTTTAATGAGTGTTGCAGAAGGATGAGCATTCACTGGATGACTTATCTTGGACATATCGGCGAAACTGAGATGAGTTGGAAACATTTACCCAAAATCGAAGTGAAGGTATGATGAACCATAGGTATGAATGAACCGTCAAGAAGATTACCCAACCCAAACAGTCATAATGATGGAGTGAAGTGTCATGTTCAAGAGTGACCTACTACCATAAAAAGTTCTATTCACTTTCCCAAATTTTCCCCAGTCATTTTTCGACCAATACCTCTTTATTTTTTAACAATATTGAGGAGGATAACATATGCTTGATATATAATTCAATCCTTCGGGCAAATAATGTATCGCTATTTAATAATTTAACGAGTCTAGCGATGGATGAAACTTGATTCTTTCCATGATCGACAAGACCGTCACTATTTTATGTTTTAATGAGCCTAAAAATAGTGACAACCCAGTCCTTTTTCATATTTAGAGTGTTTGAAAAAGAGGACAAAAGAAAAACTCCATAGGTACTTTTTCATAAAGTTGTCGATCAGATCCAAAAAAGTGTAAAATAATATCTGAGAGAACCTCCTAGCCATGTTCGACTAAGGTTTTCCTTTTTCATAAATAATCTATCTTAGTCTAGAAAAGGGTTAAACTTATACTGAGTAGATATCAATTCATTTACTTTTACGAGCTCAAAAAGACAAGTGCTTGGAAATATTTTCACATTATCGAAGTCTGAAAAAGAGCTAAAAGAAGACTCCAGTAGTTCATTTTTCGCTGTTATCGAAGCTTGAAAAGGAGATAAAAGTGCACTTCAAGTCCTTTTTAGTTTTTATCAAAGCTCGAAAAATAAGGATAAAAGTAGGCTTTGTGGTCAAATAATTCTCGAAATAAATGTGCACGACTAATCTAGTCATCAGTTGCAAACCTGTTCATAACAACATCAAATGGTTTAAAAATACTTTTTTCATAATAAAATTGAATAAATCGTAGTCACAGCAATAAATATAATTTGAAAATAATCAAATGACTAATTAAAAGATTTTTACTATTCATTTTTACCACTTGAAATTTACCATTTTCATTTTGGAGCTTTGAACCTGTTTTTTCCTCCGAACTTTAGCTGTTGATTATGATCGATTATGTGGATGATTTTCCTCGCCGTTTGATCCAGGTTGGTGACATAAACCTCCTATTTCTTTTAGTAGTCATTTCATTTCAATTTTTTAGGGATTTGGGCCCCTTAGGGTAAATTGTTTTCTTAAATAGGGAAACACACCCTTGAGCATCGAAAACTGCGTTGTAAAGCACTCAAAATGAAGCCTAGGTACATATGCAATGCACTGTCTATTGACCAAGACTGCATTGGGCGCAATTAAAATTTTGTATTATTTCATTGTACCCAAATATTTCCTAATTTTTTGCATCAAAAGGATCCTAATGAGTCTTATGGTTATGTTTTAGGGATTCATCGGACTAGAATGACGATTACTTGGAGAGAAAGAGAGCATGAAGAAAAAAATATGATTTACCTTAATGGTCCGGGTACTGTAATAGCCCTCAGAGATTGTGGGTTATTGAAGTACTTTTGCTTATCAGGTATGAGGCAACAGATATAACTTTTGGAGTTCTTCGTGCATGGGATCCAAAAATTGAGGAATTTCACATAAGGAACAAAGTGGTTCCTATTATAGTGGAGAACATATATTTTTCTAATAGGCTTGTCGAGGAGAGGCCTACCCATTTCTCTCTTCGGATCTGCTCTTGGAGGAGAGACAGTGAGAGACTATATTTTGCAGTATTGCTATCGAGGGGCAAAGCCTAGCAAGGATGGGAAAATGAAGATGCGTGATGTTCCTGATTTTCCTTTGAGAACCATTTATTCACGATCGCAAAGCTTGTTGGTATTGTTACACTACATGTAGCAAACAGATACTATATGCAGTATGCACTAGAGTGTGTGGAACCAATAATTTTCCACTGGGTTGAAGCTGTACTTTCTCTAATGAAAGAACAACTGAACAAGGCAAAGGGAGGAAGGAAGAAAAACTTCAATTATGGTTTGATCCTCATTTCTTTTGCTTAGAGAGGATTCCACTAATGCATTCTCAGCATGTGACGCTGGGTGTATCTAACCCTATAGATAAAAGGATGCAGAGATGGGTAGAACTGATGGCTAGACATGCAAGCCAATCATCCATCATGTTCTCGACTTCATTCTTCGCCTGGTTCAGGTGACATATTATCACCATTGATTAGTATGCATATGCAGGTGTCGATTTCTGAGGAAATCCATATTTAGCTTTACCAGAAGGTGCTCAGTGGGGTGCAATCGATAAGAATTTTTTGACCATGTTTTTTAATTTTTATAAGGTTTATATATGTTTTTTTTTATTTTGATGTTTTCTCAAGACTAAAATAAAATTTTAAATGTAATGCAGATGTGGGTCGAGTTCAACCAGTGGAGGAACCAGAGCATGGAGTGGATGAGCCAACATAGAGGGTTGTCAAGAGAGAATTCCTTAAGGATTTAGACATGGATGAGACTCTTTCTAAGCTTCGGCAGCACATAGAGGGTTTTACCTTTAGTATTTCATATTACCAGATTGAATAGTTACCCATGCGACACCACATTATTGGCATTTCTAGCCACTAGATGCGGTTACTGCGTAGGATAGCTAGATCGATATCATGTTACCATGAGCGTCACTAGTTTACTTTTGACATGTTGCATACATTTTGAGGTTAGATGACCAATGTGTCTTAGGCACAAATTTTGTAAAAACCTATAACAATCTATCTATTTTATTTCAGTGTTTTCCTATGTTTATTACGCAATCCTATTCAATTATGTGAATGTTTTGTTTACATATGTTGCAAATGTCTATCTATAACATAATTCGCCAAAGAATCCGTTAATGTGTTCAATTTTCTAGAAATATGTTGATATTGAATGAAATCAAAATGCCTTTCCAAAATTCTAACTCTTAGGAAAATACAATGCAATGTTGAATTTCTAACAGTATAAACACTAGTAAGTTGTAATACCACAAGTTGTGAGTCTAACCTTATGATGATGCAGTTAATACCAAATGAAATGGCATCAGACAAAAGTTTGATCAAAGTGTTATACTCAGCGATATCGTTTTTCGATCGACCAATACAAATCCCTTGAAAACTCACTAACTCATCGTTCAGAGCAAAAATGGCCCACACTGCAGAGGATAGATTATGCGTACTATGACTAGCACCATCAGCATACCCAACAAATGGTTCCAAAGATTCAGACAGCTGCGATGAAATTTAAAGAGGATTACTAACGTCAAGAAAACTCTAAAAAAAAAACTAAGACAATGAATGAAAATCAATAGCATATATATACAATATAATACAAAAATTATTATGCTCATGATCAAGCATAGTAACGTTTCAAATATAACCCATTCTGGGGTTGTGCTAATGGAATTCCATCATAATCTACCAACTCGTAGGAACCTTTAGCAAGAAATCTTTTGACAATATAGGGGCCATCCCATAATGGCTCAAACTTCCCTGTACCTATTACATCAACTTCTTGATCATAAAGAAGGACCGGGTCACCCTCTGAGAAAATGCGAGGTTAGACATGCTTGTCATATTGCGCCTTTATACGTATCTTATGCGCTTCATTGGCCAATCGGGCTTCACGATGAGTTTCATCAAGATGGATGAGGTTAAAAAGACGTGCTTGTTCATCTGAGGTGTCAGGTAACAAGTCGATTGTGATTTTCAACGATGGTATTTCACATTGGATTGGCAAGACAACTTCCAGACCATACACCAATTGAAAGGGAGTAAATATGTTTTCATTTCTCACCTAGGTTCGGTACACCCACAAAGCCGAGTATGGGATCAAATGCTAGTTTCATTTACGAACTCCTATCATTCGTTGAAGCATGCGCTTAAGAATCTTGTTGATAGCCTCAACTTTTCCATTTGATTGTGGATAATAAGGAGTAGAATTATCATGTTCCAATCCTAACTTGGCAGTCAATTCAATCATCATATGGTTGAAAAAATACTTACCATTATCTGTGACTATAGCTTGTGGGACCCCAAACCACGCAATGACATGATTAAATAAAAACAATGCATTTTCTTGTCCTGTGTTGTTGAATGTAGGCATCGCTTCAGCCCACTTGGTAAAGTAGTCTACTGCAACAATAATATAACCATGCCCCCCGAACGAACAAGGGTTACAGGTCATGAAGTGAGTACCCCATTTTGAAAATGGTCCCATAGAGACAACCTAATGCATTTGTGCTGACGGTTTGTGGATTTTACGATCAAATATCTGGCACACATGACAACTTCTGACCATGAGGATGTAGTTGAAAAATATGGTAGGCCAAAAGTAACTGGCACAGAGTATCTTCTGCACGATAGCCTATCTAGACAAGTGTCCACCACAAGCCCTATCATAACAATCATTTAAAACCTTTTCACCCTCCTCATGAGTGAGGCACCTTCTTAAAATTGTATCGACACTATGATGATAAAGTGTATTGCTGATGATCAGATCATCTTTGACTTGGTATTGAATACATCGTTGGTCAGAGTGAGAGGTATCAGGCCGAAAGTTCTAGGTCTAGAGATAAATGATAAAATCCCCATACCAAGGATCAGATGATCCAATCAGAAACAAAAACTCATCCGAAATAGATGGTTCCGATTTAGCAGCAGTACTATGAGAGGGAAGGTCACAGAGAAGCAAGACCAATACTAAAGACTTCTTTGACTTGGATTTGATGAATTCCAAATCAAATTCCTGCAAAATGACAATCCATTTTGAATATTCCCCCCCCAGAAATTGACGTGATTAGATGTAAGTCATGGGGTTGCAATCTGAAATGACAATGGTCTTCTGGAACAAGATATAGTGGTGAAATATTTGGACCGCTTGAACAGCCTCCAAGTTAAGCTTTTCTAGGTACAAATACTTCACTTCCGTATCATTGAGAATACGACTCAAATAATAGATCGGATGTTCTATCCCATTTTATACTTGGACCAATACCATATCAATGGTCGTATTAGCCATGGAAATATATAAGAAATAATCACTCTGATAATTGGGGGGATACATTAATGATTCCCGGACAAGAGTATCCTTGACAGCATCAAAAGAATCTTGCGCAACTTGGTCCCAATGGAAGGGAATCCCCTTTTTCAAGAGCCGAGTAAATCCTTTAGCCATTTCAACATAGTTGGGTATGAACCTCCTTAGGAAGTTATCCTTTCCCTGAAGTTTCTATAACTGAAGCAAATTTGAGGGCGAAGGAAAATAAAGAATGGCATGTAACTTCAGTGGGTCTATTCAAATTCCTTCTTTTGAGATGATGAATCCGAGAAAATGACCAGAACCAACACAAAACACACATTTATGTGGATTGAGGCATATTTTGTAGTGTCGATAGAGTAAAAATATAGCTCTCAAAAGCATCGGGTGATCAGTTCGATTTCATGCATGTGTGGGTAAATCATCTAGATATCGTTCAACGATGTGCTTAACTTCATTGAAAGCATAATCCATTTCTCTCTGAAAAGTTTCCCCAGCATTCTTTAAACCAAATGGGAGTTTCCGATAAGTGAATGTGCCCCAGGGATAGATGAATGGTGTATCATATTGGTCCTCTGGGCAGATATTGATTTGATTGTAGCCAAAAAATCCATCCATGAATGAAAAATTTTCGCATCAAGCACAATCGTCAATATTCTGGTCGATAAAGGGAGTTGGATAGTTGTCTTTTGGACAAGAAAGATTGACATCTCGATAATCGACACACACTGTGATGGTTCCTTGTTTTTTCATAACAGGAATGATGTTGGAAACCCACTCAGCTAGCATATCAGGGTAAATGAAACCAGCATGCAAAAGTTTTTCAATTTCTGCTTTAATGGTAGCATCCTTCTTCAGATGAACAGGATGAATGCGTTGACATACCAGTTTGACATCACGGTACATATTAATAGTATGTTCAACGATACTAGTGTCAATACGTGGCATTTCCTCATAAGACCAGGAAACGATATCTCGGAATTCATGGAAGAGAGAGTGATATGTTTCGAGTTCTGATGGAGAACAATACATGTCGGCATGATTATTTTCTACCACACCATGTTTGGTAGAAATATCGATAGAAATGGTTTCTTCAATATTTGATAAGTTTCGCTCAGAATCAATTGCATTAAGAGGAAAAGAACTCGAAAAGAAATTTTTGATCGATGGGTGATATAGTTCACTAATATTTTTTTCTTCATAATTAGGAAGATGGGAATGATGATGATGATATTCCCATGGTTCTCCTTCCAACATCATGGATTCCAAAATATTCTCATCTCTCAAGAAATTTGAAGAAAAAGGATCAGATGGAGTACCAAAATCTAATGAACGATCAACCCAAATGACCGGCGACGATGATTTCAGATCCATCGCCCAAGCTAGATATATTGATTGCTATGCCAGCTCAATAGGGCTGGGCAACAAAAAATCATCCAACATAACAAATTTGGAATCATTCGTACTGTTGGGGTTCCTATGTTTTGGCAGGTTTGGCTCTACCAAAAGATAAGACAACATCAAAACCACTTCGGAACCTCAGGATCTAGCCCTCCTGGGTCCAGAGAGGGATCTCTCTATAAAGGCAAATATATATGTCTTTGAGGTTCTATTTTAGGGTATTAGGCTAGTTATAAGGCATGAGGTTTGTTTTTCTTTGTTTGTTTGTTTGTTTGGTTGTTTGGTTGGTTGTTGGGAATCATGAAGAAAGGGTTCAATACAAGACAAAGGCGAGAAAAGGGATTTTAGGCAAAGGGGAGATACTTCGGGGAACACTCAAGACCATTGGGAAATGGATTCATAAAAGGTTTTACTTGCTATTCAGTATCCAAGGCTTTCAATTGCGCTAGTCATCTAAAACAGAGGATCTTTAAAGATGATAGTGTGGTATGAAATGATAAGGAAAGAAGGTGAATGACAAGGAAACCTCCGAGGTGACCACTTAGGAAGCAGATCTAGGGACAGGGCATGCCATTAAACACCTATGATCCAACTCCTAAAAGGCTAACTTTTTAGACAGCAAAAAACACTTAAGATTTAAACACAAAGGTGAAGCCTGAGATCAGAGAAAGGCTTTGAAATTTCAATGCTACGACATTCAACTTAAGGGAACTTTGAAAGGTTCAATTGATTGAAAAAAACCCTAGTGAGACAGAATAAACGTTCTAAACTCCCAGTATCCCAATTATTTCAATTAAAACTAGACAAGAACATCTAAGAATAGATTCATAAATTCATACATCAGTTAGCAGTGAATAACAGCCACTACGCTGGTTAAATTTTCTTGAATTAGTTCTCAGATAACACAATCAGTAGAAAACATAAATGATAAGAAGAGAAGGAGCATTAGGGTACCATGCAAGGGTATCCTAAGCCAGATTTTTTATTCTTACCAGGGTATATCACCACTTTTTTAAATCATGATCCAAAGAAATGTGCTTGTCATATTAAAGAGCAACACCGGTCATATAAAACATTGTCCAATAGCTTGATATTCAGTCTGAAAACATCTCCTCAACCTATTTTACGACTTTACACACATAACTATATCTCAAAAGAAACAACTTACAATTCACAGATATCCGATCAACAACCAACAACATGTTTTTCTTGAGTTCTATAGCTAAAGAGAGGCATAGGAGGTAGATAGAACTTTTAATGAAACATTAAAACAAAGGAAGAAGAGTGGCTCGAGGCCCATTCTATCTTAATATCTATGCATTGATCTTTAGTACTCTTTGGGTGAAAGAGTGGTCTTCGACAGGCTGACATTAACTTCATAGGTATGTTCTTTAATGTACTTTCCGACTATAGTACTCTGTAGTACTCTAGTGATAAGAAAAAGGAAAATAAATGACTTTAGGTCTGCCATACTGCATAAAAAATGCTCTGGTAGCATTAGGACTTTCTATCAGAGTGTAGATCTTCTCCGGAACATGATGTAGAATAAAAAACAATGTGGGTACTTTGTCCTTTCTCGGGAGGGAACCTTCTGCTGATGTGAAACACTGATGATATTGTTTTCTGTGCTTTAGGCCTCATTAGGCCTTCTGTGTTTAATCATAAGGTCTTCAATATGGTACATTCACCCTTTAAACACTGAATTAGAGCTTAAAATCTTCACTAACAGGCTTTAAACCTATTTAATGCTTCACTGATACTCTTTGTCGCTCTTGTGACTGTCTCTATCTGTGAAAATGTGATTTTAATGGCCCTGGAGGTTTTTATCAGAGTTAATACTATTCTTTCATGAAATATTTCATTCAAACACCTCCCCAGGCATTTTCTCTGTAATCACTGGCTCTGAAAATGGCCTTCTCTGCGCTCTGTGTCACTATGACAATGACTATGAGAAACGACAGTTTCCACCGCCTGTAATCCTGCAAAACACATAAATGTGTTAAGAAAATCCATGCGGGGGTGGTGGTGGATGTTGTGGAGGATGGTGGAAATGGCAGCGCAGCAGTGATGTATGCGATGGATGCAGTGAAAAAAAACTGAGAAATGCAGTGAAATGGTGAAAATTTGATCTGATGAAAGTCTGATGGAGGAATAGTTATGGACCGTCCGATCAGATCTGGTGGTGGTAATGGACGGCTGTGATTAACTAACGGATTGACTTTGGAAGGTCAGACGAAGAAATAAACTTTAATGTTATTACACTAAAGTTCTAATGTTGGGCGGAAGAAATGATTTTTAATGTAAATCATGAAAATTTAAACTTTGGCGAAATACAAAGGAAAGGTAGGAAAATGTAGTGAAATGAGGCTTTGAATGGTGGGACCTGGTGTCGGCAGAGGGCGATGGAATATGGATCATTAGATCTCAGGAGGAGATCAACGGTAGAGATGCCACGATGAAGTTCTTTGGTAGTGCAATGAAAAATTATGAATGAAATGTGAGATGCAATGAGGGTCGTTGATCTATATAGATCAACGGTAGGGATTTCATGAAAGGGATCTCGGAGGCGGAAGTGGGGAAGTGGTTTCAGGAGGAAAACCATTGTTTTCACGCAGCAAAAGGGTGGTTTGGAAATTTTCCCAAAATCACGCGATATGGTCTGCCGCCTGACACATGGCGAAATAAAACCGCCCATATCGTGTGAATTTAAACTGTTAAACCTTGGATTCCAAAGTTACGCGATATGGATGCTGGTCGTTGGATCTGGGATCATGAGATCTAACGGTGATGGATGGAGCGCGATACGGGGAGATGCACAACTAGTAAGGTGGGGAAAAGTTGAAGATGGTTTGAACATAGGCCGTCTGATCTATGAAATGAATGGCTGAGATCTGAAGAGAGAGAGAAATAGTGGAGGGTCTGGTTAATGGGTGGGGATAATCCTAGCGATTGGATCCTTGGGATCAACGGTGGAGATTTAGAGAGGAAGCAGAGGTGAAAAGATCAAATAAATGAGCGGGAGAAGGGAGGGCCTTCAGATCAAACAGGATGGATGGCTGCGATCCAATCAGAGGGAGAGCGATGGAGGGAAAAAATACGATGGGGTGAGGTTGCGATTACATATGGACTGTTGGATCGATGGGAGATCGATGGTTGTGATTGGATCAGAGGTGGCCAATCGGGGGCATGAAGAGTGGAGCAATAAAAAGTTCTGATGATGCGATGGCCATCGGAGGGTAAAAAAGGAATGTTATGGTGTGCACGGTGGGCTTTACGTGGGCCATCCGATCTGTATAGATCAACGGCTGGTAATTCTTCCGAGCCCAATAGACCAAATGTTCTCTCGCATCAAAAATTTTCATTAACAAAGGAAACGCGCTCCACTCCAACTTTTGATTGCAATTGACGGTGGATGCAATTAGCACTGTCCGTTGGATCTTTTAGGAGATCAACGATAGAGACATCAGCGGAGGCCAATAGACCAAAGAACTCATCGCATCGGAAATTTTCCATATAACAAAGGAATGCGCGCCCCGACCAACCTTCCGATGCGATAAGTGCTCAAGGGCTTAGCGCCTGGTCTTCGAACTGGGTTTTATGGAGGGGAAGTGGTTAGGGTCTAGGCCGAAAGGGGCTTAGCCTGTTATATAATAAAAATGGGTTTTTTGGCCTAAAAACAATGTTTTTTAAGGCTAAGATGAGGTTCTGGTAGGGGGAAAGAGGGGTTTTAAAATCAAATGAAGGGGTTCACATGGTTTAAAAAGGGGAATTTCATGGTTTAGAAGACTTAGGAAGGGATTTTTGGGGTTAAAATGGAAACTTTTAGAAGGGAAAAGAGGGTTAAAATGGGGAATTTTGTAGGGATACAAAGGGGAAAATGGAGGCTTTTCTGAGCATAATTTTTTCACAGACAGTGAGGATTTCTTGATGGAAACATCAATGAAGATATTATAAAAGGAAAAGGGCACACAGAGGCTTCAAGAATGATATGTTTTCAGAGGAAATGTATTTCTTAAAGGCTCAGAAAAATATTTAGCCACCTATTTTCTTGCCAAAAAAATTTATAAGTGGCTAACACGTACTCTTCCTTAAGCCAGATGGAGTGGAAGAGATCATGTAGCAGTTCTCTATGCTTGCAATTTCTACCAATGTCGTAGGCAGCGGTAATGAAAAGATTCCCATGAGATTGGAATACTTTAAGAGTCCTACACCAATGTTCTGAAGTACGAGTTGGGGTGCGTGAACTAACGGAACACTTCCAGTTACCTGGGAAGTGGAGGCAAAGAAGGATAGTTGATTGATGACTATGATAACACCTTTGTGTGGAAAGGTGATCATTCTAAAATATGTAGAAACAATGGCAGTCATAGCATATACCCATGGCCTTCCAGGTAAAATATTGTAGTCAAGGGGTCCGTCAACAACCTCAACTTCAAAATTTATTGTTTTTGCCCCTAGCTCAACATGCAGTTTATTAATAATACCGCAAGGCTTACATGTACATCCATCGAAAGCTTTCAATGTCGTTGATGAATGAGACAAGCATGGCAATCCAAGTGATTTCCAACAGTTTAGAGACATAATGCAGGTAGATCCTCCCTCATCAATAATAGTACGATGAACAAGGTGATTGAGAACATTTACTTGTATGGAGAATGCCAATTATGCTGGTAATTACGCCACATAGCCTGTATGATTAAAGACTATGAGATTCGAATATGTCGGATCAATTCCACAAATTGCCGATAACAAAGCCTATTTTTGGGAGGGACAGTTTTGTAGCACCTCAAGCGCTAACATAGCTGAAGGGGATTGAGCCAAATCTTCAACTAAATTATAATTTTGAGCAGCTCTAGCTCGAGGATTATATGTCGATTTATGAACAATTCCCTATGGTGGCTTTATTGTCAATTCAGGAATAGCAGTAGGTGGTACCGATTCTATAGATGGATTCGTGGTCGAGGTAGTAGGTTGATCAATAGCTTGACTACCGTAATCTTTATTATGCATTGATACCAAAACATCATTAAATGGATTTGTGATAGACAACATAAGCACTTGGGAACTAGAAGTTGGATCCATAGCAACCAAATTTGTGTCTGGATTCAAAAATGGATCTGTCAACACAGTTGACACATGCGAGGTCTTAACCATTTTTGAGACTTCAGTGCGGTGAGGACAATCCCTAAATTTTTTTTCCTCATTACAGATAATGCAAGGGTAACTATGTTTCTAATTTCCAGACAATTGATCAGATGATCTATCCTATAGGGTAGAAGTTTTCTTTTTCTTAAACTTCCCCTTTTTCTTACCTTCGGGTTGCTTGTCACTTTTCAATTGTCAAATGAGACGACATGGATTTTGGAAGAAGGTGCAGGATTAGATGCAGTAGTGTGATGTGTGCTTGTAGTACCAATCATACTGTCTCTGGCATGATAGTCTTTTGATGAAGGAGGAATAGTAAATTAGATTGCAGCGCATTGGGAATTTTCTCGTAGATTGTGCCAGCCTGAGTATAAATCAAGTCTAAATATTGGGCACAAGCAATGATCTTCTCTTCAGTGATGACGCCACCCTTAGCCACATCCTCAGTTATAGACTGTTACAAGAACTTAATGAACCACTCAGCAAGGAGCTGATCAGGAACAAATGTCTTAACCATTCTACGATGACGACACAACTCATGAATATGATCAGAAATGTGAGTAGCATTAGTTTTTTTAAAATTAGTCAATAGTTTCGTTCCAGTTTCATATCATATGGGTAACTGGAAGTAGGTAAAAAATACAGTAGCTAGGGTAGTGAAATTATCAAAAGAAGCTCTTGGTAACTCAATGTACCATTTTGAAGCCAGAACAGTGTGCGTACGCTCGAAAAGACGTAGTCAAACATAGTCATCATTTAAGGCGTTAGATGAACACCACAAATGATAACTCATAAAATGAGTTGGCGGGTCTTCCCCAAGGTTTCCATTGAAATTAGGAATATCTGAGGGTAATTTATGAGTTATTGCCACCCACCAAGGAGCATATTTGATTGGGTCATTGGTGAGTCGGTTTAAATCTGGTAACTCTAAAGTTGCAAAAATGGGAAACTGTCAACTAAGGTCGGGTTGAGCATAGCCAGGGTATGGGGGAATTGCTTGGGAAATAGGCATTTGAGCACCAGCATAAGGAATCTATTCCTGGTAACCCAGATAGGGGTTGTTTTGATAAGAAAATGCTTGAGGATTTTGTTGACCAAAACCTGGGTACGCTACTTGTTGAAATGAAGGTTGTGGAATTTGCGCTTGTGGATGCCAAGGTGTCTATCCACCAATGTTATAACCCAAATTAGGATAACTTGGATTCGGTTTTTGATAGGAGTAACCTGGTTGTGGCTATGACATCCCATAATATGGTAATCTAGCTTATGAATAAATGATTCTGGATACAGGTGGTTGTTGTAAACCAGCCGAAGGAGTTGGAGTCTGAGGGCCCAAAAATTGAGGGTATTGGGTTGAAGGACCCGCCAAAAATGGTTGAGGTACAACAGTTTGAGTCTGTAACAGAGGTAAATATGTATTAACAAGTGGAGTTGATGTGGGTGCAACAGGTTGAACCAGTTGATACGAGTGTAAAACCGTTTGTGATTGGATAGGCAGAGTGGGCTGCCATTGACAAACATTCATTTCAACATTAGGATGAACAAAAAATGATGGAGTACGGTCAAAGTGGGAGACCATAGGTTTCCCCCCAGCATGAAGAGTGTAATAAGACAGAAAATATTGTTCTCCAAATGCAGGGAGTCCAGTTGAGATTGAACTGGGAGGAATATACCCAGATGGACCAGCTTGATATATCCTTGATGATGGATATAAAGGATCAATTCGTTCAGTACTCACTATAGCTTTACTAGTTATAATACCAGATGATGACATTGGTGAAGTCCATTGGTTTGAAGATGCACCAGAGAAAATTCCAGATAAATATTTATAACCTGATGGGAGCAAAGGGCCACCATGTAAATATGACTCTGGTGAAGTTGTGAACATCGACAAAGTAGCAAGAGCAGGTGTTGTCACTATTGTATTTGATGGTCCAACCGAAGATGTTAATTTAAGCATGGTTACTTGACCAAATGTATACCCTATTAGATCTACGATAACTTGAATATACACAGGATCAACTAAAGCAATGGATGGTGATTGAGGAAAAGACTCGTACATGAAAATCCCTGGCCCAAAATGAGTTGGAGTTAAAGGTGTTTCATATTGTGGTATTTCTTCAATCGAAATTAAACCAGGTGGAAGAATTTTTCCGTCAGGCCCAAAGTATATTTCGGGAGGTTGATTGCATGATATGGGAGACTCAATGGCTACAATAGATTGTGGGGCGACCAATACAAGAAAAAATTTTGGTCGTTCGACTTTGGGATTCAGATGTTCTGGCAGAGAAGAGACAGGATCTGGATCAACTTCCAGTTGAATAACGTCGGGTTCAGGAGGTATGGTGTTACTGATTGGATGGATCGTTACCACAGGTAGCTGTGAGGACTCCGTCTCGAAAACAGTAGATGAACTAGGATTTGTAGAAAAAACTTGTGCTAACTCTGGTATATGTGAAGATGATGCTTCACCAGAGGTACTAATAGTACTGGTTTCGGTAGAGAAATGTCTCTTTTACCTACCGAAAATGACTTCCAGTGGTAAAGGTGGTTTCAATACAAGTCTACGTGAACAGCGGGGAAAGGGATTTTCTTCTTCCACGATGACTGATTTTATTTATGACCAAAAAAAAATAAACAAAATAAAAAATGGTAATGCTAGGAAAAAGGTTTACCAAGAAGTTGTGAACTACATAATATCTACTGGTGAACCAAGAAGTACGGGCATGAAATCTCCCTCAATGTTGTGTTTGGTGTATCACAATTTACAAGGTGGCCAACTCGGTTAAGTATGGATTGATATCAAGCTAAATTTTTCCTCCCAAATATACCTGAAGGTACGTGGAGGCCCAAGTCTGTATTAGCGTTGTCTAATTCAAAACCGCATAGTGAAAGCACCCCTTTATACTTTTCGTACTATAACACTGCTTGATATACCTGAAGGTACGTGGGTGAGCTAAGATATACTTAGATACGTGGAGTGAGGTATCACACTCTAAATGTATCGCAGACAATTAATGACAGCTGCTAAGTTTTACGACGCCGGAACACATCTCTAGCCTAGACCTTCTAAATGTTATCGTTATGGTTCCAATGCTTTTTTAGGTAAATTGATGTAAAATTTAAGTTGATCTTGTTTATCAATTTTCGTTTCAAGGTTCACCACGTGATGTAATGGAAATTCCTAAAATGAAAACTAAAATGATAAGAAAAATTTTCAATTTTAGCTTTTTTCAATTAAAATCCTAGCTACTAAGGGGAAAGAGTAATCAGTTTTGAGAGCAAACAACAAAGAGCACAAACTAATATGCAACTTCCCTAACTTAATCCTATGCAAAACACACAACTCACTATATGCAAATGTAGGTTTTTCTTTTCAATCCCTTAATGTGAATGCAAAAAGGAAACTATATGTATCAAATCAACAAAAACAAATGGTTTCTTCTTTGAGAAACGATGAATTTAAAAACAATTTATCTTTTAGGAAAAATGAACAATGGAACTACAATTTTTCCTATAGGAAACGAAGAATTTAACGAAAAATTTCCTTTACGAAAAAAAATGGATCTAATGTAGAAATAAAATACTTTGAATTTGATTTGTCCATGATAAAGAAAAACACTTAAAGAGACATTGAACAAACTTAATTTTCATAGGAGGAAAAATCAGGAAAATTCACTGGTCTCTATGAGGCATCAGGAAATTGAAAACATAATAAACAAAAGGTTGAGTATGATGGCAATGAAAAATTCAAAGGGAATTTTGTTGGCTAAGGGGACAACACCGTCTCTAAAGGGAGACAGTGCGTTGCAAAGCACCCTTGAGTGGGAGACAGTGCTATGAAAAGCACTGTGTCTTGACCAACAGTGCATTGGGCGCAGCAGAGATTCAAAATTCAAGCTACTAAGCACACTTATAATGCAATTTTTTATTCAAAAATCTAATAATTGACAGTAGATACTATTGGGTGGATAAGTAGAGGAAAAAACACTAGGAGTGAAAGGAAACTCCCCAGTGGAGTCGCTAATTTTTTATGCAGAATTATGAATTAAAGATAAAACAAATTCCTAAATGTAGTGCTATGCATTTAGAACAATAGATCAAAGACTTTGCGGACAATTTCTCTAAGAGTAAATAAACACACAAAAAGATAAACGAACCTACTTGTGATCCAAGCGCTTCCTATTCTCCTTCTGTCACTCTTGTTGTAGCTTCTAATCCAACTTGGATCGCCAGATTAGTTCCTGAAAGTATAAACACTAAACACACACACACACACACACACACACACACACACACACACACACACACACATATATATATATATATTTATCTTAATCAGTTAAATCGATTGAACATGAAACATATATATCAATTAAGAATCCATTTCACAAGAAATAGATACATAAACAGATACATATATGAGAAAATGAGCAATCTTTATTAATTAATAGAAGGGGGAGGTTACAACCAATTATCGATTTGATGTCACCAGTTCCAGCTCCATCCCAGCCTCAACGCAATCAACATCTCACCAGCAGCATATCATTCCTATCACTCTCTCAATTGAGAATCCAACAACATTTCTTTACCAAATTTATTCCTTCACTAGCACTAGTATATGTGCTCAATTTATAGGGCAACTTATGGTAGTTTCTTAATCAATGACTTTCCAATAATAGGTAAGGCATGTTCCCAAGCTCAGAGGTGTTAAATGGACACTTGGATTCGAAGTTTGACACATATGGACTCTTCTAGAAGGCACTAGCCATGTCGAGATTCAGAAACAATGATAATTTCGCTCCCATTTGACCAACACACTCTTGAATGTCAAGAATTTGTTTGCACATCACCCTTGAATGGAGGTAATTTCATATGCAAAGTAGTTAGTCCCTTGAGAGACTGCATTGGTGAGCTCATAAATGATATAACATATACTTCTAACCTTGGAAACCTTGCAATAGAAGTCATGAATAGTTTTTTCTTCTTTTAGGGCATGTAGCAACTAAAATGATAGGGGATGATAGACACTATTTCATTGGTCCTGGGGATGATGTCTAGTTTGAACAGGTCATGGGGAATGATAACCAATTTGACCTATAACACAAACAGATTGGATAACTTAATCAAGGGATGAATGAAATAATGAGGAAGAAGTGTGGACACTCATTCAAAAGTTGTAGCAAGATCCTAGTACATTTGGTACATTTAGTTGAAAAAATGATTGATTTTGTTACAAATATCACTTATTTCTTTGTAATAATTCCCAAATCAAACAAAATATATAAGCTCCAGTTGGGGATCAAACTAGAGGGATGTAGATTTCACTCTAAGTTTTAGGGGGTCGAGTTGCAGTTTATTTTGAATTTTAATTGTTTAACTTAATTATTTGAGTTAAAATCAGTTTAACTAGTTCTAACTGATGGATGTGCTAGTGATAGGTCCAGTGAATTAAATATGATTTAATTCACATGTAGTGATCGATTAGATAACTGATAATTTTTCTATAAATAGTTGTTGCATGTCAACTCTAAGAGTGACCCAGTTGATATTGGAGTTAAAGGGAAGTAAACTATAAGTTGTATAATTAGAAAACTGTACGGGTCATGCATGAGGTCATCAGGATTCCTTGGATGCATTACACAATCAATTGATGGGAATTTCCTAATTAATAAGGATCAATTCCCTCAAGCTTTTGTGAGCAATGATGGTCAGACAGGGGAAAGGAATTGGTTAAGTATTGGACCAAACCTGCGCAGATCAGAGTGAGACAATTAGAGATAGGGAAGAGAGTTCTCAAGCCTAAGAGAAGCATTGTATTATTTCATACTCTTGACTTGGTGCAATATATATATACTGGGGTTTTTAGCTGAGGTTTTCCCCATATACATCTTTTTGTTGTGCGATTGAAATTATTTCTCTTTCTTATTCATGTGATTGTGTGATCATAATTGGTTTCCGCAACTTGTATAATAGATTCAAGTATTTTCTTTTAGCATATTAAAATATAATTTGAATCTTTGTGAATTTTCTACATGGTATCAAAGAAGGAATCACTATAGAAGATAAGAACCAGAACTTTTTTGAAGTGAATCGAATTTGCAGATTTATTCTTCAGGATCAATAGCAGATTAGGATGTCTTTCTCTAGATTGAGACTCAAATATTCCCTTGAGGGAAGTTCGAATTACCATTAAGGGAACTTTGAGGTCTAAAATGGGCCTCCTAAGGAAATAATAAAATAATAGCTAAAACAATAAAATAATATTTATTAATTTGGAATTCACTTTTTGCACCAAAATCCATGTAATCATGGTTAAATTCAATTCAAAAGTTGTACCAGAATAAAATTAATAAAAAAAGTGTATTGATGTGACTATAAATAAGAATGATATTTTCAAGAAAAAGTCATTATCATTACACAACTAATGCATTTTTCCTTTGTACTTAAATAACTTAAAATAAAATATAAATATAGATTCATAAATTATTAATTATAAAATATACTATTAATTAAAAATTATATTATTTAAATTATATAATGACATGTAATTAATATACTATATAAATATATGAAAATTTACAAATATAATAGTTATTGAAGTGTGTAAATAAATGAATATTGTGTAGGGATATGCATTGTTTCTTTCAAAAATTTTGAAATGACAATAATAATATTTTATTCAAAAAGCGTGAAATGACATTTATTATGAGTATTTTACTTCCTGAATTTAAAAGTACTTAGAGCACACCCATGGCTAACCATGAGTTTTTATCCACCATTGAGAATGTGACAAGTAAGTACCTTTAACTCAAGCAATTCCACCTTAACCATTAGGGATGATGTCATCCCCTAAAATGTGATTGGTTCCCATAAAGTGAATTTTGATTGTACATTTTCCTTAGGAGGCCCATTTTAGACCTCAAAATTCCACTAATGATAGCTTGGAAGGATAGGATGGAAGCAGTGCTAGAGGACAACGGACTAAAGGAATTGATAGACACTCATATTCACAGGCCCGCAACAGCATATGATCAAAATCTTGATGCATGGAAGAAGAATGTAGCAAAGGAGAGAAGGATTATATTAGAAGGAGTTCGAGATCATATTGTCTAGAAAATCCATGGAAAGGAAACTCCATATGCTATGTGGAAGAACTTAACATATCTACCACAGAAAGTTTGCGTTGAAAGACAATATCAAAAATATCAACATGGCGAAGGGCAACACGATACCAAAATACCTGACGAATTTCACTTGATGTCGAGATCAGATTGGTAGTGTTGGTGTGACGGTTTCCCAGGATTATTTGGTGATCCTAGCACTTTTAGGCCTTCCCAAGAGCTAGCACAACTACCAGGATTTGGTGAATGGGAGGAAGAAACTACCAGAGTAGGAGTGAGTGTGGTCCAACTTAGTACAAGAAGGGATTCGAAGAAACACCAGAGATGAATCCTCATCAAAGATTGATGATGAGGAGAATTTTGCCTTGGCTGGAAAGGCGAAGGAAGGGAAATGGAAGGCATCCCATTCCAAATCTGATTCTGGTCAAGAAGGCAAGAACTGAGACTTGTCAAAGGTAAAATGTTTTCACTATCATGAGCTTGGACACTAAGCTACAAAGTGTCCGCACAAGAAGACTGACAAGAAGCCCTCAGGAGGAGCGGAAAGTGAAGAACTTGCTTCACAGTTCGAGTTGGATTTCACTCTCATTGCATGCATGGTGTCATCAGTGATGGGTTATGTGTGGTAATTGGATAGTGGAGCTTCATTCCATATGATTGACAACAAAGAATTATTTAGTAACTTGGAGGAGAAGGATCTCCAGATGCACATGGAGATGGGAGATGACAGGAGGTATAGCGTGATCATCATAGGTACCATTACCTTTCAGAGGGAGTCTCATACTCCTCTCACATTAAAATATGTCATATATGTTCCTGGTTTCAAGAAGAATTTGGTTTTTGTTGCTATGTTGGAATATTGTGGCTATGATGTGATATTTAGCAAAGTAAAGGTGTTTCTTCATCACAAATCCATGGTACAGGTGAAGAATATTTGGGTTCGAGTAAAGAACCTCTACAAATTGAATTTAGAATATTGTGTTTCCTTGAGCACGAAAGAAGAGAAGGTGGAGAGTTGAGACATCTGTGATTTTTTTCAATAATATTGGGCCATCTACACCATGGCGCTTTGAATATCATGTAGTAGATTTCTACAGGACTTACCAAGGGTGAACTTGAGCAGTGAGATACATGCAAAGGGTGTTTATTTGGGAAGTACACCAAAGCCACCTTTCACGATAAGGAAAGTTGAGAAAAGGTGATCCTTGAGAAAGTTCACTCAAATGTTTGTGGATTATTCTCGACACCCTCCACAACAAAACACAGGTTTTATTTGATTTTTGTAGATTATTTTTCACGCAAGTGTTGGATTTTCTTCATGTAGAAGAAAGATCAGACGTTCTCAAAGTTTTGTGTGTTCAAAGCACTTGTCGATAAATATACAGGGAACAAGGTGAAGGCTCTCAGAAGAGACAATGGTGGATAATATGTCTCGAATGAATTCAAGAACTTCTGTGCTTCATAAATAATTCGATGGGAATTGATAACACCTCATAACCCATAGGAGAATGGGGTTGTAGAAAGGAAGAACAAAACTCTTGTGGTAGAAGCATGAGTGATGTTGCATGATCAGGGCCTATTGTTGCATTTGTGGGTGGAAGCATGTAACACAGAAATATTTGTGCAAAACAGAAGTTCTCATCGAATACTTGGGATGAGTATACTAGAGGAAAATTTTTCAGGAAAGAGACCAGATGTGTCACATTTTAAAATTTTTAGTTCATCAGTTTATTTCCATGTAGCCAAAGATGTTAGGAAGAATAAATAGCCAACCACTGAGTTGGGAATATTTTTGGGGTACACTGATACACCTCACAACTATCAGGTGTACTTGCCAGCACACTAGATGACAGTGCTCATTAGAGATGTGAAATTCGATAAAGAGAAGGCCATGTGAATTTCCCTTGAGATGGAGCTTTAGTGGCATGCAGTTGATGAGCTCTTAGCTCCAGAAGGAGAACCTCTAGATGTGGATCAACCACAAAAATAGGAATAGAGAGTGGAAGAACCCACTCATGCAGAGACCTCTCGAGATGGAGGGGAGCACACAAGAGAGGCTGGAAAGCTGGTGCTTGATGATAGAGAGAATGTGGGAGCACCCACATCACAGCACAGGCAGAGAAGGTCCCTAGATCAGTACACTAAGTACATGGCTCTTATGAGCTAGAGTGTAGAGATAGAGCCATCCTCTTTTGAGGAAGTAGTGCAACAACGTCCAATTTTGGTTGATGCCATGGTTCAGGAGTATGATTCCATCAGAAACAATGCATGAAAAGTTGTCCCAAGACTAGAGGGGAAGTCATTTCTAGGATCCACGTGGATCTCCAAGGTGAATTAGGTAGTAGATGGGAGTGTAGAGTAACACAATGCAATATTTGTGGCCAAAGGGTTCTCTTAGGTGGAGGGGATTGATTATGATGAGAACTTAGCACCAGCCACAAGGTACTCATCAATCAGATCCAACTTTTAGTGCAGGTGGGATGGTAGATACATCAAATGGATGTAAAGATATCCTTCCTCAATGGAGTAATTGAGTAAGAGGTGTACATTGAGCAACTAGAAGGTTTTGAGACCTTCGATAGAGATTCGCATGTGTTCAAACTCAAGAGAGAATTGAATGGGATAAAATAAGAAACTCATGCTTGGCTCACCAGTGATCCATGTGGATATCGTTGGCCACCCACCTATTCCATTTGGACCCACACTATCAATTCTTTTAGCCTTCACTATCAGCACAACTTTCTATTTTTAGCAGGATTTCGGGTCCTGCACTCCCGGAGCCGTTTTGGAGACTTAATGATCCAGGTGGATATTGGTGGCCACCCACTGATTCCATTTGAATCCCCACCATCAGTTCTTTCAGTTTGTAAGTTTCAGCACAACTTACTATTTTTAGCAGTTTTTTGGGCCCTGAACTTCCGGAGCCGTTTTGAGGCCCTAAACGACGTTTTTTTGGGTAAACCAAGTAGATATTTATAATGAGCTATTGAGCACATCAAACATAGATCAAATTCCAAAATTACGTTCTCAGGAAGTTGAAACACTAATTTACCCAAAGGGGACCCACCATTTTGACGCTTCATCTCCTAGGGTTAGGTTTTTGGACTTTTTGGGTTTTACATTGCTTCTCAACAATAAATAGCCTTAAAGAATCATTGTAACACAGGTCAGGGGCTGGTAGTCGACACATATCTTCTCAGGGATACGCTACCAGTGCCCTAGCTCATTTATTTCAATTATTTCTATAAGCATGTTTCAGTCATTTGTTTTGTAACACGGTTTAGAGGCCTGTAGATGCCACATTGCTATAAGGTAATATGCTTGGGTGGTGGTTATTGGGTATCCCTCTTAGGGCTTTCTGGTGCCCGAGGTAGTCTGTAAGATTAGTTGTAAAGTTCCAAAGGTACTGCGTACATGTTCATACTAATCTATATAACTGACAATGCAAGATTGAAAGGATTACCTCTTTGTGGATGGCAGATCCTATGGATAACACCAAGCAATGAAGTAGAAGTCCTTCTTCACCGTCTCCAAATCCATATCCTGCAACCAATCAAAGCACCCGTGTAATATCTACAACAGTATAGCTTTCTATCAATTAAACTAGCATATAACAAACATAAAACAATGTAGATCTAAGCCACTCATATCATGCTACATAGACGATTGAAAAAAAATTGTGACACTGATGCATCGAATGGAAAAAATAGATACATTTCTATTTATTTATGAAAAGGAGGATTACAGCCATCAGTTGCACCAAGCCCTCCTCAATCTTTAAATTCCTCTCTCTCTTTCTCTATCTCCAAGAGTGATGATGCTCAAGGCAGAAAGTTCTCAATGAACTTCGCTGATCTTCAAGCCTCACACTAAAACAATGAAATTCTACTCCATATATAATCAAACCTTCCACCTTAGACCAAGAGCCCACAGCTCCAATTTGTAGGACATGGAGAGGACAAACCTTGCCAACTCTTTCAACCATTTCAAATCGGGAAAGATCTAGATGTGTCCTCGCTTTTCCTTGCTTTTGCCTTCCATAGGAGTTCAGTTGTGTTTGGAAATGCCTAATAAAATGTTTGTTCCATTTAGTTTCCATTTTGAACTGACTTTTTTTCAGAAAAAGCTAGAAATGGCAGTCATTTTTCCGCAAGATATTTCCATTTTCACATTAAAACACGGATAACGCTACCCCTTGGGTAATACAGAGCATTAACCTAGGCATTAACACTCCCTTTTCATGTCTCAGGTGCATTATAACTCAGCCTAGTTGTTTCAAGGGTGCGTTGCCTTGGAAAAAAATTGTCTTTTCTAGGTCATTTTCTTCCTTCCATGTTACCTTCTCCTCTAAGTTGATGATGAGTTCATTTTTCCTGTAACAGATGCCACCTAAAGTGTGAGGTCAGAGATGAAGACGATGGTTGAAATAATTTATAAGTGTAGTAGAATGAAAGGAATCGGAGGATTGAAGAAAACCTGAAACAACAACATATGTCAGAAAATATAGTATCTGTCTTGAGTCGAGCATTCCCATGCTTAGTAGCTAATGAAAATGATTTCTCTAGAGCAGAGATATGAATAGTGTGTCCACTGATAAGCATAACGTGGAAGTGTCTGTCATAACATGATCAAACTGATAAGTTGTCTCCAAAAAATAATATCGCAACTTGGGAGAGGAAACACAGCTATAATGGTGTAAGCCTCAACCCAAGGTCTTAGTCGCCGATCCACTAAACTGCATATTTTCGCACATGTGAATAAATGAGTTGTAGTCGAACATGAGGGAAATCGTCTGATTACCAGTAAATAAAAAAACTGTTAACAGACGTGAGGGTGGCCACCGAAAAAGATGATGGTCCCCAAGATGCACAGTCCAATCTAGCGAGTGTGAATAAAAGGAGTTGATGTCGAACACTCATAGAATCATTCGATCGAGAGCCAATAATGAAAACCCCCAACCAAACACAAGGTGACCTACTACTGATGTCTGCAAGTACCCAGGTACTGATGTGTTTCTGGATCAACTTCCTAGATAAGATGTTGAAGTCGATAGGAAGAGATATGTCAAAAGGTAGGCACTGAGGCATCCTACATAAGTTGACACGAAACGAGAAAAGATGATTTTATTTATGGAAATAATCAAGAGAAAATGGGAATAACTTACGACAAATAAGTTCTAGTATATGAATGCTTGGTTGATAGAATGAGCACTAGATAGCGGGATCCTCTTGAACAATAGAACGCACTCTAACAGGGTACCAGGCAGCTTAGGCTTAATGAACACCAAAGAGTATCAAGATTCACCAATACAAGAACATTGGCATATGAAGGCTAAACTCATAGATGGTAGGGTTCAGCTAAATGCGATAGATTTTTATGGGAAGTGCCATGTTCAATATTTTGTGTTGCCAAATCAACCTTTAAAATGTAACATAATAAGTATCCACTTTGTCCAAATTTTTCCCCGTCGCATTAAGTTTAACGAGTCCATACGGGTAAACTCGGTGATCTTTTCATATTTAGAGAGTCTGAAAAAAATCATAAAATACAACTCCAGGGGGTACATTTATCATGTATGATAACCGGGCATGATGAAGGGAGAATAGTAAGCCTGAAACCGTTCATTTTCCATGAGTTAGTCCATTGAATCCGGAAAAGTGAGAAACCTATGTTCAATGGACATCTACCCCATTTTGTTATGAGTACGAGGAGATGGAGTAAACTCAATGTTCTTCGTGAAATTTTACCAAGTCCAACGAAGAAAAACTCGATGCTCTCCATGAATTTTTAACAAGTCCCTTAGAGAAAAACTCGGTTACTTTTTCTGTTTAATGAGCTTTGAAAAAGATGGAAAAGTATGGCTCATATTTCTTCGTTGTAGTATTTTAATGAGCCCGATGAAGGAAAATCGTGGTTTTTTTAATTTTACGAGCTAGAAAAAGTCCCTAAAAATAAATCTCCAAAACCAAGTCGAACACAGTCAAATCTGTACATGAACACTAACAACTCATCAGAGCATCGGTAACATTTAAAAACCAATATTTGCGACAAAATATAGCAGGAATTTACCAATTTTAACAGATTAGCTGAGTGAGTCTTACCTCCAGAATGGCTATAAGAAGGCAACAGACCTTTATTTTCACTGTTCTGAGTGTTGTGATAGAGCTCTGGAGCGAAAAAAGTGGTGAAACTTTAGCTGTTGATTGTGGACGAACCAGGCAATGGTTTTTGATTTCACGAGATCCAAGTAAGAGCTTGAACCTTCCTCTAGCTTTCCATTGTCATTCTAGTTCTTTCCGCTGCT
This sequence comes from Pinus albicaulis, assembly GCA_034641835.2. Classification (NCBI taxonomy): domain Eukaryota; kingdom Viridiplantae; phylum Streptophyta; class Pinopsida; order Pinales; family Pinaceae; genus Pinus; species Pinus albicaulis. Next base: position 37,444,269 of record MU968551.1, read on the forward strand.
GAAAATGTGATTTTTAGCAGGCCCTAAATATATTTAGCAGCTAACGCGGGTGCCTATTGTCTGGGCCACGTTAAACGCACTACCCGTTAAGGGACAGTGCGTTAGCACGCACTGATTTGCACTAGGGCCCACGTTAGCCTACAAAAACATTTTTTGAACTTGTTTTTCTTAATCCTAAAGTGTTCCAGCCAAAAAATAATCCATTGGAAATGTTTCTTGTGTAGGTGTGAAGAAAATTACCATGAGAATTTGGTGTGAAAGAGAGCATGAGAGGGAAGAACGTGAAATGGTTACTGATGTTGCTACTTTGCTGGTTCTTCGCAGATGCAGATTACTAAAGTATGCTCATTTAGAGCTGACGAGAGGGCAGGAAGACCTTCTAAGATGGATCGTCCAATAGTGAAATGACCAGCAGCATGTCTTTCACATTGGGTGTAATGAACTCTCGATCGAGAAAGATGATATCTACTACTTGATTGGCCTGTCATGAAGATGATCGAGGCCCAATCTTACAGGTTCTAGGGTTGATCCCCGCACTGCTATGGATCTGATCCGAACTCACTGCATAAACAATACTGTGGAAGTAAGTAACCAGGTGCCTATTGCACAAGTGGTAGCGAGATCGTTGAGGTCTCCCTTGTGGATAATAGTTCGCTTGGCAGGAGCCAAGAGTTATCATGTGGCCACCAAGGCCAAGGTATTGCTGGCACTAGATTGCATGCAGCCTCAGGTTTTCGACTGGTGTGAAGGTGTTGTCTGTCGAGTTCAATAAGAACTGATAGCATGTAAGACCCAGACCCAAAGAGAGTTTGGGTATGGCACACTGATTTTGTATTTCAAACTAGAGAGAGTGCCCACAATGAGGCCAAGAATGATCACGGATGCTTTGGGACCTCGGGAGCCAAGACAGGCTCGTTGGTCATCTTTGATACCATGGACTGGAGAGGGTCCAATCCATCATTTTTTTGATGACGCATTCTTTGAGTAGCTAGATGACCAGATACTAATGATTGAAGTTTATCCCTATGCAGGAATGAAATACACAGGAGATCCGGAGTTGATACAACCACTAGGCACTCAGTGGGATCCAGATGGTAAGAAAGAACTTGATCAGTGTTTGAAATATTTTTTATCTTTTGAATGTTTATGCAACTTTTTTTTTAATGGGTGAAAATGTTTTTGACGTGAATCTTGTTACTTGACACACATGTGGCACCTATCCGTCTAGCTGTAGCCCCTCACTATGCAAGGTGAGGAATGAAGCTACCTGGGGCTGGCATAGTAACAGAGGCTACAACAGCTGCCAAAGAGGGTGATGACGCACGTAGTTTGCACAAGCTTGCTATGAACCTTGAGGGTCTAAGCATGGGTGTGTCGCCTTTTCCCATGAGGGAGATCCCAGTTCACCTACAACGCAACATAGTGGGTGTGCCGGAAAGGTTCTTCGTGCCTCTTAGGAGGTTATCCAGAGAAGTTATCTGCTATTTTGATTAGAAATCTCAGGAGGAATAGTGGATAGATGTGTAAATGTCAGAGTGAGGCTTAGCAGAGCCAAATTTTTGTTTGTAAAACACCCAAGTTTTGGGAAGTTTTTTATGTAACTTGACTGGACACAACATATATATACATATACATATTTTGGCAATTTTGATTCTTGTGTTTTTAATTTTAATGTATTTTTATGGTAAAAAATATACACTCATGTATGACTCTTTCTATATTAAATTCTCTGAATGCCAATCTAACACATAATTTTCCAAAGAATCAACTAATGTATTAAATTCTCTAGGGATGTGCTCAAATGCAAGGTTTGAAATTAACGTTCTAGAAGTCGTACCCTTAAGTAATAACGTAACAAGACTGGATGATGGACATGATAACAGTTGTTTAACTACATAACAACGAGTTGGGAATATAATCAGACCATCAGATTGGAGATGTCGTGAGATGCAGGTTCTGTGAGGAGTTGTATCAACGACATGTATTCAGCAATATTGTTGGTGGCATTGCCCAGAAAAATTCCCTTGGAACCAAGGAGCTCCACCTCAGGTGTGTAGAGGTCCCAAGCAGTTGACACAATGTGCCTCGTATAACAACTGGCACCATCCATGTATCCAACGTATGATAATGATGACGAAGGAATTTGTGTAAAAGAAAAAGTATTTATGAGAAAAACACTAAAAAAACAAAAATATCTAGACACATCAAACAAAGACAAAACTGGTGTACATAAAATTACAAAGAATTTGCCTAGTGGAACATTAGGCGAAATACCTCTTTAGATAGAGCCCGTTGCGGGGTTCTACGAGTGGAATTCCATTACAGTCTTGAAGTTCATAAGCTCCTTTTGATAGGATTTTCGTGACGACGTAAGGACCAAGCCATAATGGTTGGAGTGTTCCTGCCCCTAAGAGGTCATGTCTCTGATCATAGAGTAGAACGAGATCACCCTCTTGGAAAGAACGAGGCTTGATAGATTTGTCATATTGAGCCTTTACTCAGTGCTTCTGAGCTTTGAGTGCTAGCATGGCATCTCGATGAGTTTCGTGCAATTGATTGAGTGAGAGAAAGCGCTCTTCTTTGGCAGTGGTGTTGGGTAGGAGTTCAACAACGAGCTTGAGTGATGGAATCTCACACTCGATCGAGAGTACTGCTTCCAGGCTGAATGCAAGTTGGAATGGCGTGAAGCCTGTAGAAGTTTTTACTAACGTTCAATATGCCCATAACGTGGAATATAACTTTTGATGCCATGTGGTTTTATGGTTGCTGACTAACCGACGAATCATGGTTTTGAGGACACCATTTACGGCTTTGACTTGACCATTCACTTGTGGATAGTAGGACGAATATTGATCTTATCGAAAAATTAGCATGGAAGTCAATTTCGTCATCATATGGTTCTAAAAATGTGACCCATGATCTGTGACGATCGAAATGGGCACACCGAAACAGCAGATGACCAGATTGAATAAGAATAGAGCGATGGTTTCTCCATCAGCCTTAAAAGTGGGAATGGCTTCTGCCTATTTTGTGAAGTAGTCGAATGCAGCTACAATGTAGTTGTGTCCATCTACAGAAGTGGGATTGCATGTAACGAAGTGTATTCCCCATTTAGATAAAGTACCAATGGAGACAACCGAATGAAGAGGGGCGGGGTGGGTGTGCATTTTCTTCGTGAAAATATCACACGGATGGCACTTCTGGACCACTGTGATGTAGTCTTTAAACAAAGTGAGCCAATAGTGTCCTGCATGCAATATTTTCTGGGCAGTAGCTATGCCAAAAAGATGACCGTGACATGTCCCTACGTGACAGTCATTTAAAACGTGTTCTGCCTCTTTAAGGGTGAGACAATGCCGAAGAATAGTATCGACACCACAATGATATAGAGTATCGTTTAGAACAAGGTATTGTTTCTCTTGGTGACAAATACAATGGCAGTCGTTTGACATGAGAGTTGGGCAGAAACTTTGAGTTTGGAGGTAGACCAAAATATCTCCATACCAAGGATCAGAAGAATCGACTAGGTAGACATATTCATCAAGAAATGGATCATGAGCTACATCTTCTGGGTCAACTCTGGGAAGGTCCAACAACAATTCGACGAAGACCAGAGATTTCTTTGCTTTAGCAGCAATGAAAACCAAATCAAACTATTGGAGGATTATAATCCATTTGGAATATTTTCCTCCAATAATTTGTCGAGATAGGATGTGTCACATGGGATTCTCCAAAGAAATTATGGTAGTCTTCTGCAGTAATATATAGTGCCGGAGTCAGGTGATAGCGAAGACCACCATGAGAGATATTTTCTCTACATGTGAATATTGTAGTTTGGGTCCAATGAGACCTTTTGACAAATAATATATCACATGTTAACTACTGTCATTGTGAAATTGAACCCAAACCATTCCTAACGAGGATGGTGAGGCTACCAAGTAGAGAAGAAATTCACGCGAGTAGTTGGGGGAACTAAGAAGTGGGGCGAAAACAAGTTCTCATTTCAAGGCATCAAATGACAGTTGAGCTTGGTGATCCCACAAATATAGTGTTCCTTTCTTCAGTAAGCGCATAAAGCCTTTTGTCATCTCGGCATAGTTTACTATGAAATGACGTAAAAAAAATTTCTTCCCTTACAAACGTTGGAGTTGCAGAATGGATTATCGTGCAGGTAATTCAATGATCACCTTAACCTTATCGAGATCAACCCTAATCTAATGCTTGGAAACAATAAAGCCCAGAAGGCATCCAAACTCGAAAAAAAATATGCACTTATGCAGATTCAGACATATATTGTAGAACCTACACCGAGCGAATATTTGTTTCAGATGTGCAAGGTGGTGGGTTCGCTTCTTGGAGTGGGTCAGAAGGTCATCCAAGTAAGCTTGTGCAATGTGCTGAATATCGTGAAAGGCATAGTCCATAGCCCTTTGAAAATTTTCTCTCGCATTCTTCAGACCGAATGGGAGTTTACGATATGCAAATGTGCCCCAAGGACAGATGAAGGCGGTTTTATGTTGGTCATATTTTTTAATTGCAATCTAGTTATAGCCCAAGAAACCATCCATGAAGGAGAAAGATTCACATATGGCACAATCATTGAGAATTTGATCTATAAATAGCGTAGGATAATTATCTTTTGGAAAAGTGGCGTTTAGATCACGATAATCAACACAGACCCATATGGTGCCTTGTTTTTTATCTACGAGAACTGGATTGTAAACCCATTCCATTAAAGGAAAGGGATAGATGAAACCAGCGTGTAAGAGTTTTTCAACTTCAGTCTTAATGGAGGCTACTTTGCTAGGGTGGACAGGTCAGAGTCTTTTCCGGACAGGCTTGGCATTTTCATAAAATTTTATTTCTCACTCAACAATAGATGGATCTTGTTAGGGTCCCGTGATTTAGCAGATTGGGAGACCAAATGCACAGGGTAAAATCATACCAGTCTTTGGAGACATAGAACCTAGCCTTCCTAGACTTAGAGAGGGCTCTCCCTATTATGTGCAAAGGATATAAACTCGTTCGCTTTAGATGGTTGATTTTAGGCTAGTTGTTAAGTGTAGGGTTTATTTGTTTGTTTGGTTGAGGCAAGATGATTGAGTAGGATGAGTGGAATGAGAGGTTGTCAAACTTTTGGCTATGGAGTCTATGAAGTCATTGATATCTCAATAGTGAATTGGGGTACATCACAGGGCCAATCTAGTGTAGTCAATGGATCTTTATTTTATGTGTGAGGTGAGATGGACATTAAGTTTTGGGGAAACAAGATAGCGAAAAGGGAAGTTAAGAATCCTTTTTCAAATACCTATGAACAAGAGGGTCTTGCATACTGATAAGAAAAATATACTAATAATGAGATAGGGCACACCATTTACTCAATGACAATACTTTTAAACAGATAAACATTTAAGATAAACAATCCAGTGGAACAAAGGAAGCAAGAAAACTTATATAACTTCAATGATTCTAATTTCAAGATTTGAAAACATATAAGAGACAAATAGAATCAATAAATGAAGAGGGAATGCCTAAACATCATTCATTAAACTATAAATAATTTTGAGTCAAATTGATAAGCATATACAAAGGGAAATATCGAAACGAAACCTCTTTGGCTTAGCCTAATCAATCAATACATCAAAGAGAGATTTCAAGATAGAGTTTAGATAGAATCAAACAAGTATGGCTTACCGTGAATCATATTTTTAAACTAGCATATTAATCCAATAATGAAATAGACAAACTTAGGTGGACCTAAGGAGCAACTAAGAATTCCTTAAGCTAACCTAGCATAAGAAAACATAAAGACAATAGGCAAACAGGAGGAGTGAGGTGCCTCAAACAACATTTCTCATCCTATACTCTTCTGAGCTATTGCAATATAGAAATATGGACATATGATAAACTAGAAAACATGAAAAAATAATAGATACAACACCATTAACTAAACTCAGGGATCCTACAAGCAAGCCTTCTTCAACATCAATCAAGGCAAATCATCCACAAGCTCCACAACACGAAATTGCTCTTCAACTTCCAAACACAGTGTATTTCTCTCAAACACATCAAAATCCATGTCTTACAATGAATCCTCATGCTATATATAGCAAGAAAGGAGGAGGAAAACCTAAAAGAGCATCTAGAAGTCTATTGGTTAATCATAAGTATCTATATTGTCCTTGAGGCCTTGCAAGGCCCAAGGCACAAAAATATCTAAAATAAATATCTTTTCGGCCATTTGTAGCAAAGAAATTGACCTTTAGGATTTTAAAAGCCTCCTAAAACTTTCCAAACACACATTTTGACTTTTCAATCATAGAAGCACAACACTGTGTTCTAAAATGAAATTTTATGCCAAGAGCGCAGCACAAGAACAGGAAAAATGGGTCTTCTTACAGCAGTGTTTTGAAGGCCTTCCCAATATCGGAACAGGCTCCGTGATGGCTCGTTGAAAATCCCTTGAAGTATGATTTCCTGATCTAGCATTTTTTCCCCATTCTGACCTCTAAAACCTATCCAAAAAGTGAAAATTCCAAGCCTGGTAAGAGCGCAACACATGTCTTGAAAAGTAGGCAGAATGATGAAAAAGTGAGTGTTTTTTACCCTTTTGGGGGACCAAAACAACTCCAATTAAGCTAAATTTTTTTGAGAATGTTATATGAGTGATGAGGCACCCAAAAATTCAAGCCTTTCCTCTTGAATATTACCTTAAAAATAGCATATCACCAGGTGTGCTGCGCTCCTAGCCTCAAAATTTGCAAAAACCAAAATCTTGTAAAAAATATCCCAAATTTGGTGGAAGTATGCCTCATGGGTCTTGGGAGATCTATAGAGAAACTTGAGCCAAAACACTAAGGTTATCTTGGCTGTTTTCCATTTTTAATGCTTGGATATCAATTTGGGACTTTTTGAGTTTTTCCCTTGCAAACTGGTTTCTTTGGGCATAATGTTTGGTCATTCTTCTTTGTAAATCCAAGTATTTATTTTTCTTCTCCAGCTGAGCCTCAACATTAGAAAACTTTTGAGGTCTAAAATGGACCTCCTAAGAAAAATATACAACCAAAATAAACTTTATAAGAACCAATAGGATTCAAGGTGATCATGTCAACCATGGGGGATGATTCACCAATTTTGGGGTAAAAAAGTAAAAAGATTAAAAAATAATAAAATAATAAAACTACTTTTTCAACTTGTATTTTTGTTTTATCTCCCTAAGGTTTTATTCAAATTTCAAGAAATAATACTCGTTGCATGAAAAAATTAACTCATCATCTAATGAGTACCCATGTTGCATACTTTCGATGGACCCTACTACACAAAAACTGAGAAATACATGAAAAATTGTGATTGCAATCATGTTTTTCATGTATTTCTCATTTTTCATGTATCAGGGTCCATCCAAATATGCAACATGGGTACTCCTTCAATGAGGAATCAAATTATGCATCCAACGAGTTTTCTCTCTCAAAATTTGAGTAAACCCATAGGGAGATAAGTTGAAAATACGAGTTTAAAAACATTTTTTTTATTTTTTCCCTCTAAAATTTGATGATGTAATCAAATATTATTTTATAATGTCCTTAGGAGGCCCATTTTGGACCTCAAAATTCCCCTAATGGGTGTATGTTAGCCCTCTCAAGCCATGATTCCCTATCATGTTCAATTTCTAGTGAAAGGAGTTCCTGGAGAGAAAGTTGTTCTGCTTGGGCTTATTCTTCTTCCCTCTGCTTTGCCAATTCTTTATTTAGACCCATAGTTCTTGGTCTCCTTCTAGTTTTACCTTTCTCATCACTACTCTCCTCATAAGTTCCCATGAACTCTGCCAACTTCACCTATGCCCTTTGAGCCTCTTTCCAGTACCTGAGTGTTCTTGTTTCATGGATGGCCAGTTGGGCACTCATTTGCTTGTTTTGCATATGATAGAAGTGAATGAAATTCTTTTCTCTTTCTAATTCAGCTTCCAAGTCCTTGATTTTTTCATTCCTGTCTTGGAGGAGGGAGTTTGAAATTCTTGTTTCAATCTCATCATCACTGTTTATGTGAATAAGTTCAAACTCTCTTTCCTTTTCATGATCTTCCTCTTCTTCTTCCATTTTTTTCTTACCTTTGTCTAGTGGTTGAGTTGAAGTAGATGGCAAGGTCCCTTGCCTCTTAGAGGCAGAAAACACTTGCCTTGATCCTCTTTGGTAAGTGAGAGTACAAGTTTTAACATATGTCACTTCATCTTTGGTGATATCAAGACTGCTTTCTTGAGAGGCATTTTCACTTTCTCCCATGCTAGTATCACTACCTTGATCTTCACCATTGTCATCTTCTTCCATGTCCTCTACATTGTCATCCTCCATGTTTACAACATCATCATTTTCATTGTCATTTTCTTTGTTTTCATGGTTAGATGTGTCCTCATCACTGCTTGGCGCATTTTCATCCTCTTGGCTTCCCTTTGAGGTCATGGGATCACTGTTGTCACTTTTTTTAGGGCTATCAGTCATTAGTATTTCTTCATTATGACTATCATTAGCGCCTTCGCTATTTGGCCCAATGTATTCATTATTTGGCCCATTGTCTTAACTTTCAAACTTTGCCTCTGTCTCTGCATCTTCATTGTCTTCATAACTAGACTCCTCATTATCATTGCTTTCATCTACCTTTTCTTCACTACCATCTTTGTCTTCATAATCTGCCTCTATTTCTCCATCATCTTCATGTTGAGATTGCAACAAGATGATGAGCTTAGTGAAAAGAGTCGCCTTCACTAAGTGGGCCCGCAGGCTATTTTTGGCACAAAGTCTATTTTTAGACATGTCGATCATATTCTATGAGTTGCAGATTGCTATTTATGGATGGTTGGTCAAGTTGGAAAAATAGATGGACTTCTATTTTTAGACATATTGGGCGGAATCTATTTTTAGATTGCCGATCTAAAAATAGATATGTCGAATATTATTAGCTCTTAATAATATTTGGACTCTATACATTATCTTATTCTCTTGGAGCACTTCAGTTAAGTGCACAGATGTGCTTCTGAGGCCGGCGAAGAATTCGCTATTCCTGAAGGGTTAAGTGGAGCTATTGCATGGAGACTTACCATAAGAACTCACTCCACAAATGATTTTGGTGGTTATGTAAGTAGTTGGTGGAGTTGTGTTCAGTTTAGCTCAGTTAGACACAGTTAAGCTAATTGTATCTATTCTAACTGATTGATACACTAGTGAGAGTGGTGTGAATTAATTATTAATTAATTCACTAAATATTAACTCATTAATCAACTAAATAATACATTAGTTAACTACAGTGCATGGAGAGTTTCAGTGGAGACCAGTGGAGAGGTAGGTGAAAGAGCAGGTTGACTATCAGTTGTGACTATAGTGTTGCATGTTTTGCAACACACAGAGATTGGAGATGCCAATGAGTATTGGGTGAGAAAGGATAGACCAATTAAAGTTCATTCAGAGCCATTCTTCAGTAGGGATTGTGCAGTAGAGGCAGGCTAGCAGGTGGCAGAGACCGGTGCATGGATTTGCTAGATCAAGACCTGATTAGTGTGTAGCGATTGTATTGTACTGAGAGCTTGTGAGAAGCTTTGTATGAGTATTGTTACATGATCTCTATGACATATATTATATACAGATAGTTGGGGTTTTTAGCTTCAGGATTTCCCGTTAAAACATTGTGTTCATATGTGTGAATTTTTATGGTTTCAATGTGTGCATGCAATTGATTTTATTTCCGCATATGATGATCAATAGTAGAAGAGATTCTGTATTGTTCATGAAGTCAAATAGTGTGTGATCAGGAGAATCTTGGATGTATAACATATCAGTTATATAATTTTTACACTTCAAGCTCTGTATCTTTTCTTGCATTCTTTGTGGGGTCAATGTTAGAGGCATATTTATTAGTTTCTCCTTCACTTCGACTGTCCCTTTATTCCTCATTATGTGTGTCTATACCCACACTGATTTTCCCACTATATTCATTGTTTTTCCCACTGCAATTTTCTTCAAACTTTGTCTCTTCTTGACTGTTATTTTCATCTTTGTTTCTGCTCCTTTTATCACTGATATTGTGCTCACTATTTTCTTCTTTACCTATGATTATTTGGCTCATCAAAATCTGCCTCTGTCCTTGGGTTGTCATTGATTTCCTCATCTTCATCTAGCTTGCTATCTTTTCCTTCTTGTTCACTTTTTGGTTCACTGCCTTTGTCACTACTTTCTTCTTCATCAACACTTTCTTCTTTGTCTTATTCCTAATCACTTTCTTCACTTTCATCTTCCTCTTTGTCATCAATTTCTTCACTTTCATGTTCCTCTCCCTCATTATTTGTTTCTTCCTCTTGAGTGTCATTTTCTTCTTGATTTCCATGTTCATCTTGGTCACTTTTTTCTTCCTCTTTGTCACTTCTTTCTTCATGTTCTGATTTTTTAGGAGAAGGTGAAAGAGGGAGGTTTTTTTGGGGAGAGGATTCATGTGAAGGGGATGAATCATGGTCAATGGAGGGTGATGGAGAAGTAGAGGAAGGTGGATGGGATGATGAGGGTAAAATTTACAGAGGAAGAGGCTGTGGATTTGTGAAAACACCATGGGCGATGAAAACCTCCCATGGGATGCCTTGTTGCTCTAATTGGTGTAAGAAAATTATTTTGATGAGGGAATGGTGGAAAATGTTAGCCACCTATAAAATTTTTTATAGAAAAAGGTGGCTAAGACCTTTTGAGCCTTCAAGGAAAAAATTTTATTGCTAAAAAGTGTTGGCTCTTGAATACTCTCGAAGGCCTCCTGCCTCTGTCCATAATCTTCACTACTGTGCCTATTCTACATTTAGAAATCCTGCAGATTTCCAAGACATATTACTGCTGCAAGCACCATTTCACTTTTCCCTTTCTTCCAAACTAGCCTCATTTTAACTCTTTTTCCCTCTTCTCAAAATTCCCCTCTTACCCTCTAAATCCTCCCAAAATCCCTTTCCTTCCCTCAGAATACCCCTTGTTTAGCCTTTTTTCCCTTTTCCCTTTATTGTTGCCCATTTCTAGCCTTGAAAATCATTAGAAACCATAAAAACCCACATTTTGGACATATGTGGGTCTTATGATCCTCCATGTAACCCATGGCCCCGTAGACGGGCGCCTAGCCATATTATATATATCCCGCCCCGAAAACATTAAAAACCTTATGTTATTTTCAAAACTTTGGGTTTGTAATTATTTTCTAAATTTCTGCTGATTCAAAGCCCCAGTCAATCCCCACCATCGATCTGATTTGCAGATCGACAGCACAGATTCCATCACCCCGGTGGTCCCTGCCATCCACTCGCCGTTGCCAAAAACGCAGGGTATCCATCGCACCGCTTTCGGTGGAGGGCGGTTTTTTCCCGATCGGTAGCGATTCCACTCACCGATTGATGCGTGGCCTGGGCACTATTCACCAAACCGCCGTCCATCACACATTAGACATCAGAAGTGGACCCCGCGTGATAATTGCGTCCACCGTCCGATCTGAGGTGGGTCATCCGACGGCTATCGCTCACCGAAGATGCCCGACGGTTAGCCGGGCTGCGGCGCGGCATTCAATAGATATCCGCCATTGATTTGATCTGCAATTCGATGACCCATATTTCATCGCCCTGATTCATCACCAGGTCAAACGTTTTCCACTTTGACTTTCCACTTCCGCTCCCGACCGTCGATCTCTGCGCGATTGACGACTCTGATTTAAACGATTCTTCCGCTTTCCCTGTGACTTCTCTCGATTAATCTCGACCGTTGGATGATGCCATCCAACAGCCACACTTCCCCCACATGTCCTCCGTAGCAATAAACCTATATATGCATGGATTTTACAATATTTTTTGTATTGTGCAGGGTTTCAAGTGATTTTTCCACTATGTCTGAAGAAAATTCGAAGGCAGAGGATGACGATCTTCCTGCCTTCGATTCACCAAATAAAATCATCACAGGGTTTAAGATCCACATTTTATCGATGATTCATGAGGCATTGGTGCTATTCGACCCCTCCGTAGCCCTGCACATTAGAAAAAAACACAGTAAATCAAGCACAGTCAGAGAGTATCAGTGACGCAGACCAAAATTTATCAAAGACAGGTTTTGTGGGGATTACGTCTAAGATGGTTTATCAAAAGCCTAATCCCTGATTTAAAACACAGTAAAAGAAGAAATCTTAAGTGTTTTATCAACAAGAAAGCCTCCACCGCCACAGCTGAGGAAAATTGCTCCCTCTAGCTACCACGATGCCACCTGTGCCTCAAAGCATTCATATCCGAGGCCGAATTTATTGAACAGGATCAGATATTTGTCTCAAACACAGCCAGAGAGTAAATTCTGCCAAAGAACTTAATGATAAACATTTTCAGAGTTACTTTGACATCACACCGAGCCTCAAAGGTCAGAAAGAGCTCCCACCGAGCTGAAATATTTATGTAAATCATTTAATACAAGAGGACTACTATGTAAATTTATTCATTGAGCCCCTCAAAGGCCAAGAACCATTAAGTCTGTATTAATTGTAATTGAGATATTTTATCAAATCTCACCTCCTCATTCTTCTATATATACTTCTGCAGAAGATGAGAGAGGGGTTGGTTGTAGAACTTTGATATACATTTGAGGTTAAAATTCTGATTGTAAATAGTGTTCACTGGCTCTTGGAGCTCTTCTTGTGATAGATAAGTTAGGCTGAGATGTGTAGATGAGTGCTAAACTAAAGCACTGGAATTGAAGCTATAACTGGTTTGGAGCATCAATACAAACTGATTTATGGGATCCTGGTCTATGTTTACGGTGATGTTTTTCTCATTGTAACTTGTTATTTTGTTTCTGTTTTCACTGTGTTTCATTTTCTCTTATAAATAACATCATGCATAGAGTTAGGACCTACTATATATCAATAACCTTCTATGACTTAAAACCTTTATCTGAATGTTTTCTTCCAATCTGTGTTATTTGGGAATGATTTAATACAGTTCAAGCATAGGAATGTCGGCGTTCCCTCGTCTTATTGTCTTAGTTGAATGTTGTTCTTGAATGTTATGTTCAGTATTAGTTAAGTAGAGATGAACTAAGGAAGATATGGTGCGCCCTAGTCCTAGTTCTATCCCCAAAGACTGTCTGAATGTTTCCCTCTGAATGTGTTAAAAGCTAGCTAGTTTATAAGTACCTACCAGATCTTAGGAAATTCTGTGTTATCTTTGTGTTGGTCTTGAAAGTAACCAAGTAAAGCAGAGCTAGGAGAGGATTTGTGGTGAGCCAGGCCCGCTAGTTTCTACTCCAAAGTTTGCCTTCAAGTTTCCCTTTGTTTTCAAAATGTTTTCTATTGAAAGTGTATCAAAGGCTGGCTAGTTTAAAAGTACTTACCAAATCCTAGTTTACTTTCATGTTTTTCTTGAGTCTATGTCAAAGGCTGGCTAGTTTAGAAGTACTTACTAGATCCTGGGCTACTCTTTGTTCCTCATCTATTTATTTCCCCTTCTTGTTGTATCATTTCATTCCATAAATAAATTTTCAAAGAGATCCTTAGACATAGATGACTTGCCCCATGGACCACTCTTGCCTCTTGTTGTTCCAATTAAACCCTATTATGACTCCATAGCCCAATGGACTAAAAACTGCAATTATCTATCTTTTTGGCTGAAGCTTACTCTGGTTGCTTGCAACTTCTCACCTTTGGAACTCTTTGCATTTAGAACTTTCCACCTCGAACAGTAATCATGCTCAACCATCCAAAAACAAAACAAACCCTTGGCCTTTCATAACTATCCTAATATTATTACCCCAAAATTCAAAGACAAATCCATCTTTGCACTTATTGGAGAGATCCCTCTCCAGATTCAGGAGGGCTAGATCCTAGAATCCCAAAGTTGGTTGAAATGATGTTGTTTGTGTGATCGGACTTTGCCAATCTTGCTGATTACAGATTCCTAACAGAAAATACTTGACATTTGTTGTGAGGGAGGCCTCTTTTTCACAATGGATGACATTTTATCAATACTTTTACAAAGGTAGTAGGGAAAATGTAGCAGCTTGGCCTTAGTGAAATGCGAGTAGTATTATGTGGTAGGAATAGATCTTGGAAAACCTACCCTCACAGGTGAAGTATTTCATAATGATCTTCATTAAAGGAGCAAATCTGTCCAACAAATGAGAAAAGGGGAAAATGGTTTTGCAATTAGCTTGGCAACTTGGTCTTAAGAATGGCTGATAATGGCTTAGGTCCAGATACACCTGTTTGAACCATTTCTCTCCCATGCAAGATATTCCAGTTGCCATAGATATTGCATTGGTGGTTAGCTAAAAATTCACTCCAGCTAGATGTACTTGGTGGTCATGGAAGTTAAGGACAAAAATTTTGGTCAAGTAAGGGTGACTTTTGACTCTCTGCACTTTCTCACAGAACTCATAGCATCCTACTTCCTGGAAATATGAAACTATAGTAGGAGAGGTTGTCAATTATTTAGTGTTTGCAGGCTCAAACCTATTTACTTTCCCACCCTTCCTCTGATGTTCTCTAGGCCTTTGGCCTCTTTCACCACTGTCAACACTACCTTCTCTAGGCATCTTGTTCTTCATTTTTGCCTTTGAAAACAAAACCTTGATCTGCTTTTGAGATGATATGGAGAGGGAAAATGAGAGGTTAATGAGAATGATACATGTGGTGACTGTAAATGGAGGAGAAGGATGAGTGAAGTGTTAGTCATCAATAATTTTTTCTGATCTCAAAAGATGACTAAATTGTAATCCTAGATTTCTAGAAACAAGATTTGGGAAATATTGTGAGTTCTAGAAATATCATTGCCTTCATTATCCTAAGTTAAACTATTTTCACTATCTTTTCCTCTCTCTGCTTCCTAAAATATCTACCCCACTGCTGCAAAAAGGATTTTTCTCATTTGGCCTGTTTGCCTCATTTCACCACCTCACCTCATCCTCATTCATGACCTTCTTCCTCTAAAAACTCATTTTTCCATTTTCCTCATAAACCCCCATTCATTCATCATTTTTCCTTTGACATATTAAACAATGTAAAAAGTTCCCTTTTTACATTGTTTAAAGCTAAACCTTAACCTATCAGGTCCTTTAAATTTTATCGTAAAACCCTGTTTTATTATAAAAACCCACTCTTTGTATAAATCAGGCCTTAAGCCCTAGCTCCTTTCACACATAAGACCTCTACCTCCGCTTATTTTTAGCCCTTCCTCATTTAAATAAAACTCTGCTCTTTTCACTTTATAAACCCCAAAACCTTATATAAAAGCCCCCAAACCATTGAATATGTTAGACTGGGCCCCTTTTTCTTTTGAAAAACCCCGTGCCCTGACTAAACCATCTCCACCATTGATCGGGGATCCATTATCCCGATCCAATGGATGTCACTTTCCTTCCCCATATGTAAAAAAACACCGCATTATTATAACCTTGCGCTACATGACAAATATCCGCCACGTCACCTCGCGCCTGGGCCCTGCCTTCCACTATACCCCGCACCCATTCAATTTGTGACACTTGTCTTCCACTCTGCTCCCATCACCTATTCGTCACTCCCCTCAGTAATTCTGCACCATTGATCTCTAAATCCAAGATCCAACAGGCCAAAATGCATATCGCATAAAAATTCACGTTTGGGTTAGCATTTTGCGACCATGAAAAATGGGCGGTATTCGCCGGCCACGTGTCATGCTCTAAACCGTATCACACCCATTTGATCCAAAACTATTTACCACCCATTTCCCGCCCGATAAACCACTTTGGTTTATCAAAACCACTTTTCACCTCCACGCCAAATTCAAATTTCTTCCCGCCTCTGTTTGAATTCCTCCCAATTCCATCTCTGGAACCTTGCCCCTCTGAAAAATTCCTTCCAACCACCCCGAAACCCCGAAAATGCAGTCAAGCCTAATCCCGTAGTTTTTAAAGACTAATGGTTTGTGTTTGTGTAGGTTTTAATGGTGGAAAAGGTCCACCATGCCCTCCCCCAGTCTGAAAATGACAAATGAAGCCCTGGGTGACGATCCAGGGGTTTTCATCTGGATTTAAAGGGAAGATTAGAGGCCCTGTCAGGGTGAATCAATGACGAAATGTGATCATCAATGGACATTCAACCCTTCAACCATGAAAAAAGGTCGCCCCTACACATAGACAACACAAGCAATTGAAGACACAGTGAAAGGAAGAGAACAGAAAGGTTAGAGGGATAATCACAGTTCAGAAGATAAATCAAAGGATTAGCTTGAAAAGTAAAATTCAAAGAAAGAAAGAAAATAGTTGGAAGAAAAAAAGAATAAACACAAAAGGATCAAAAGAAATAAAATAAATAATTAAATAAAAAAAACAGAGATCAAAGAAATTGAGGGAAAAAATGATAAAAGGTAGACAGTCAAAGCATAAAGACAGAGTTTAAATGCTTAAAGACATAAATAAAAGGTAAAAAAAAGTACAGATTATCCCAAGACAAATTTGAATGACTCAGCCTGTGACAGTTACACTCCTCAGAAGATATTTTTGCCACCTAGTGCCTTGTTTCCTTCCATAAAGCACTAAGCAGTTATTAGGCTGAGCCAGAGATATTTTTATCTGTCAAAAATTTATTGCAACAGTTATGAAAATGCCTTAAAGTCAAACATTTCACCTATTTTTCCTTATGAGTTAAGATATAAGTTATTATTCAAAGAAATATCTGCAGATATTCCTACCTTAAAGCCTTGCATGGTTTTCAAGGTTAGGAATTCATTAAATCTGTAATAAATGACACTCAAACCCTAGATTAACTTCCCTCCTCATTTGCAGCATAAATATTGCATCTGAACTCATTATCTTGTTGGCATTTGATGACACTTTGAAGTAATACATAGTCTCTTGGAAGTTGAAAATAAATTGAAGTCTTGGAACTTGTGGATGCCCTGATTTGTTTGTTGATGGAGGAGGCTAGATCACTGGATCCTTGAGCTTGGTTGTTGGTGAAGTGCTTCTAATTTGTTATTGTTATTTCTTGTTTCATTATGTTTCCACCTTTCTATGTTGCAGTAGAATAAAGGTTTTAGGCTAAGAAATGTCTTCTAAAAGCACCTTAGTTCTGTTTATTCTTTACTGCCTTAATGTTTACTTCTGCTAGGACATTTTAGAGAATTATTAACTGCTCTCTAGAACCCCTAAGTTTGTTTATTTCATAAATAGTTGAATACAGTTGGTATCAAGCATGATTTATGGTTTTCCTTGCTTACTTGCTGCCACTTAAACACTGTTTTTAACGTCTCTCTCTAAAGTACCATTCTTTAAAGTCTGCCAAAGAGGTTTTGTTTCGATCATATCCTTTGTACTTGCTTAACTAATTGTTTTAGAGATCCTCATAACTATAATCAAGGATTTTTAGGAGTTCCCTCTTCTCTGATTACAGTTATATGTGTGTCTTAAATTTTTTATGTCCTTGAAGGTAAAATCACTAAAAGTTAAATGGGTTTCTCGCCTTCTATATTTCATTGGAAAATTTTGTCTTGAATTATTATTTTCTAAAGCGTGGATTGTAGAATTTATGGTTTTCCCTGTCTATTGATTGTAATGTTCCAAAATTTTAGCCTCAAAGCTAAATGGAAAATTAGAATTAGCAACAGCTCTAGCCAGCAAATAAATGGGTAGAAAATCCCATAATTCCCCTAAGGAGGAATAAAAACACCTCCATGTGTGAATAGGGATAAAATCAAGTTGATTCAGTCCACTTTGACTAAGTCAACAACGCAATTGTGGAGGAGGAGGAATCCAAGGAAACATAACACATTTTTGGAGGGAGATGTATCTTTGGATAGAGATGATCTAATTGAGTGGGGTCGAGGGCAAGAAAACTCATGTTTTATATAAGGAAGAGGATGGCAGCATTATTCTTCATGTCCTAGATTATTATTCTTGTCTGCTCAGACTTTTGCTTCTGTATAAATTATATACAATATGCATGTATATATCCGGACTCTCCTGATCTCACACTATTTAACTTCATGCAAAATACAAAATCCTTTCACTATAATTCTTGCGGAAATTTAATCAACAATTGCAAAACATATGAAGCAATAAAAACACACATAACACAGTTGTTTAGCCGGGAAAGCCTAAAGGTGAAAACCCCAACTATATATTATGTAACATGGAATCATATGACAATCCTCATACAAAGCTTATCAAGCTCTCAGTACAATACAATCATCATACACTAATTAGGCCCAATCTTGCAAATCCATGCACCGATCTTTGCCACCTGCTAGCCTACCTCCACTACGCAATCCAAGTTGACTACAAAGACCAATTCAATGCAATCCCACTCTTATTGATTGAGTTGTTATCATTGGCAATTCCAATGTATATATATATGCAATTCATGCATCACTATGGTCACAACAGATAGTCCATTATGCCCTTTCACCTATCTCTGCACTGGTCCCCACTGAAACTAACATGCACTGTATTTAACTGATGTATTGTTCAGTTGATTAATGAGTTATTATTTTTGAATTAATTAAGTAATTAATTCACTCCACTCTCACTAGTGTATCATTCAGTTAGACTAGATACAACTAGCTCAACTAAGTTTAACTGAGTTAAACTGAATACAACTCCATAACTACTCTTCCAACTGTGTCATAACTCTGCCACTTGAGTTCTAACTGACTCCTCCATGCATTAGCTCCAGTAAACCCTTAGGAATTGTGTAATTCCTTCTGTCAGCTGCTGTGCCACATCTGTGCACTGAACTGAAGTGCTCCAAGAGAATAAGATAATGTTTAGAGTCCAAATATTATTAAGAGCTAATAATATTCGACGTGCATCTATTTTTAGATCAACGCTCTATAAATAGACTTCGCCCAATATTCTAAAAATATAATTTCATCTATTTTTCACATTTGACCAACCATCTACAAATAGCCTCCTGCTACATATAGAATATTCTCACCATGTCTAAAAATAGACATACACCTAAAAATAGCTTGTGTGGGCCCCACCTAGTTAGGTGATTATTTTCCAACTAGGATCAAGGATGATGTTTCAGGATGCCTCCTTCACTGTTTCTTGTTGCAAAATTCAACACTCCCTCTCAACAAGAAAGGATTTTCTTTTCATGTGACATGAAACTCCATGCATTCGCCCTGCAACTCCATGCATCCGCTCTGCAACTCTTGCTGCAACACTTCTGAAACTTGAAGGCTCCAAACAACTCAATCACTCTAATGCATATATCATCAAAGTATTCAACTTCTGCTTAGCTACTGCACATGTCTTCAGGAACCACTACATTGTTGAAATCTGCACCCATGCACTCTACACTTGCTGTCAACTCTGAACCGCACTCTAGTATCCGACACTATCACTTTGATATGCCTGCATCAATCCAACTGATCATGCTACTGCTGCTCTATGGGCATCTCATATCCAAGTTCAATTCATGAGATCCAAACCATCTCAATGAATCCTACCCAGAAATATCCTCTTGGGATTACTCATGCATGTCGCCCCACCTCTCACCTGGTGGTATAGCTGCATGCACTCCCTCTGCCCATTTGGCACGAAATTTCTCTGCATGAGTGGTTTCTCCCACTCCATGATCCTCATCTTGTGGTTTCTCCACATCCCGAGGTTCAATATTACCTACATGAAAATCCAGCTCCCTCTCAAGCTTCAATTGCATGGCTTTATCGCACTTCCCAATAGTAGGAAGCTCCATAGAAATCCCATCTACTTCAAATCTATAAAGATTCTTTTGCATCTCCAGTTGTGGCTGCTCCACAACCTTCTGAGACTGCTTCTCACGCTGCATGTTGAGAGGCTCCCTCTCAACCACCAAGTCACTAACCTCTGCTTTGCTCCTCAAAGCTTTGTATGCATCTTGTACCTCATTGCATGTAGATTCTTAGCTTGCGCACATTGCAATTGTCCCGCCGTCACAAAATTTTCTAACAAAAGAGTCGATTTTTAAATCGACGATATCTCTCTCATCCAAGATCCGATTCGACCGATTTTTCTTTTCAATTTGGGTATTTTTTTGCAAGGAATCTAAATATGCTATTTTTTTCTAAAAAAATTTCACAAAAAAATTTAGATATTCTCTACAAACTCGCGCACCCAAAAATTCCCGCTCTCATTCCATGTAGAAATTATATACAATATGCATGTATATATCTAAACTCTCCTGATCTCACACTATTTAACTTCATGCAAAATACATAATCCTTCCACTATAATTCTTGCGGAAATTTAATCAATAATTGCAAAACATATGAAGCAATAAAAACACACATAACACAGTTGTTTAACCGGGAAAGCCTGAAGCTGAAAACCCCAACTATATATTATGTAACATGGAATCATATGAAAATCCTCATACAAATCTTATCAAGCTCTCAATACAATAAAATCATCATACACTAATCAGGCCCAATCTTGCAAATCCATGCACTGATCTTTGCCACCTGCTAGCCTGTCTCCACTACGCAATCCAAGCTGATTACAAAGACCAATTCAATGCAATCCCACTCTTATTGATTGAGTTGTTATCATTGGAAACTCCAATGTATATATAGATGCAATTCATGCATCACTATGGTCACAATAGATATTCCATCTTTCCCTTTAACCTATCTTTGCACTGGTCTCCACTAAAACTAACATGCACTGTATTGAACTGTTGTATTTTTCAGTTGATTAATGAGTTATTATTTGTGAATTAATTAAGTAATTAATTCACTCCACTCTCACTAGTGTATCATTCAGTTAGACTAGATACAACTAGCTCAACTAAGTTTAACTAAGTTAAACTGAATACAACTCCATAACTACTCTTCCAACTGTGTCATAACTCTGCCACTTGAGTTCTAACTGACTCCTCCATGCATTAGCTCCAGTAAACCCTTACGAATTGCGTAATTCCTTCTGTCAACTGTTGTGCCACATCTGTGCACTGAACTGAAGTGCTCCAAGAGAATAAGATAATGTTTAGAGTCCAGATATTATTAAGAGCTAATAATATTCAACATGCATCTATTTTTAGATCAGCGTTCTATAAATAGACTTCACCCAATATTCTAAAAATAGAATTTCATCTATTTTTCACATTTGACCAACCATCTACAAATAGCCTACTGCTACATATAGAATATTCTCACCATGTCTAAAAATAGACATAAACCTAAAAATAGCCTGTGTGGGCCCCACCTAGTTTAGGTGATTATTTCCCAACTAGGATCAAGGATGATGTTTCAGGATGCCTCCTTCACTGTTTCTTGTTGCAAACTTCAACAGCTTCCTCTTGTTGTTTAGCAAGGTAACAGTGATGTTTAGCACTGGGTGTTCCCGAGAGGGAATCCCACCTCTCTCCTTGAGGAGTCTCATTTGGATATTTTGCATTCATCATTCCACATCATGCTTTCAAGCCAAGCTTCAGCCAACTTCATCAGCACATTTTTTCCATAGATTGTGCAGTGTTATTGGGTGTAGCAGTGGAAGGGATTGGAATCCCGGTTTCTGAGCTAGTTTCTCATTGGAGGAAGGTTTCCTTCACTTGAGGGACATGTTTGGAGAGCTCCAGAGCTTATTTCAGATATTTGGTATCATACCACACATTTCCCATACATTCCCAGTGCTCTTCTAGCTAGGGAATGCGTTATTTTGGAGGTAGTACTCAATGCATGGTTTGGTGGCTTCGTTGCAGTGTTTCCTTGTGATTGAGAGGTTCATCCTTTCATGGGAGGGGGGCCTTGAGGGATCTACATCAGATCAGACATATTTCAGCCTTATACATTCTTATGCTTCAGTTTTGCATTGGTGATTCAGTAATTTTCTAAATATCACATTTTGTATGCAGAGTGTTTGACAAGAAACCCTTGTTAGGTTCTCTTGCATTTTTTATAAGGAGACTAGATCTCTGTTCTTCAGCATTTTTAGTCAATATATGAGTATATCTAATTTTTTCCTTCATTTCTGAGTTAAAACCCTCATAATATTGCGCATTCCCTTTTATGCAGCATTCCTGAGTTGCAGTATTTAGGGTTTTTGGTCATTTTAACTACACTAGTGTGGGAGATTTTTTTAACCCACCTATTTTGATTTGTTCCAGCTCTATTCTTGGATTTAGGTTTTATATTGACTAAAATATAGGATCCAAGAGTTAATTTCACTATTTTATTGCATATGTGGCTGAAAATGCATTTTTAATGCAAGTTTGCCGAGTTGTCTTGATTTTGGGATATTACAGTGGTATCAGAGCATGATCTCTGGCTCAGCCTATGGATCTTAGGCCATTACATTTAAGAGGAAGGAGAGATGGAAAAGAGTCAGAGAGCTTTAGTATGTGAAGGGAGAAAGGAAGACAAGCTTACAAAGCTTCCTCCAAAATCTATACAGAGCTTTCAAGGAGAGCTGAAGAAAGTGAGATTGAAGATGGTATCTCCAAAGGAGTTTGGATCTAGAGATGAATCTAGATTTTCACATGGTGAGTGTGAGCATGCAGCTACACACCATGAGGCACAGTGCAGTCAAGTGCCCAAGTCTGTCTTAATATGGATGAGAGGAGGAAGAATGCCTAAGAGAATGACTCTTAGTGATTTGTTGAGGGAGTATGAGTCTCAAACTGAGAGGTTTAAAGATCATAGTGATTTCCAAGAGTTTTGCAAGATCTAGGTGGAGAAGGGAAAGTAGCAGAATGCAAGTAGATTTCCCCTATCTACTTTTGTTGGATCACCTACATGTTCAGCTGGAGCTTGGGTGAAGGAGCTAGACTCCTATTTGTAGCTGCACCATATTTCTGGAGATGAAGCCATCAGAGTTGCAGCGCTGCATTTCAGACGTAAGGCTCATGCATGGTGGATTTTTGAATCTTGTTCTTTAAATAATGCAAACACTTCCTCTTATGCAAGATTCATAGAAACTTTGATGGGAAGGTTTGGTGAAAAACTTCCTAAGGCACATGAGCAAGGGAAACTTGAGAAAACAAAACCCTTGCATGTGATGGAGGAAACTCCACTTCAAAAAACCATGAGAGAAGCTGACATCTTACATTACACATTGCCGAAAGCAAGACCTCCAGTTCATATTCTTGAACAAGAGGGCATGGGGATCTCCTTTTCACAGGAGGATCCAACTATTGAGATGTTTACCATACACATTGAGGGAGATGAGGGAAACAGCATTGTCACATCTAGAGCACATCTAGTACCTCATGTAGAGGGAGGAGGAGCATATGCTCCAACAGGAGGGATTCTTGTATCCTTACAAGAATTTCCCTAGGATATCATACATGGAGGTCCAAGCACAATTAGTGAGCAGAATGATTGTGCCACATTGCAGCTGGAAGGAGGAGGTACGGAGGAAGAGCGACATCACTTGATGAGAGGCACACACCCTTCTCTATTTCAGAGAGCCAATGCAAGGAAGAGTCAGACTGATTTGCGTTGTAAGGGTAGGGGCAAGGTTGCCCAACCACATGAGCAGCCTACTCTTGACATTGATGTCACACTACATGGAGACATTCCACCTGGGAGGCCACCTAATCTAGAGTTGATGAAAGACATCTTGTCTTTGGATTCACCACTCTTGTATTTTGGAGAGGTGAAGAGTTTGGAGGAAGACTTTAGCATGGGGGATGTCAAAGTAGCAGGAAACAACATGATGAGAGCTTCACATGCCAAATCACCAGCACTGTCTCTTAGGAGGATTGATCCTTATTGGAGATCTCAACTCTTGGTAGAGTACTCCAAGGATCTTGGTGCATGCATGATTCTTGATGACCCAGATGGAGATGATGGATACATGGTGGATGATGTGGTCATCTATTCCTATGGCAGGATCTTCTTGACTAGATCTTCTAGTCTCAAGGAGAAGTTGCTACATGCAACACATGAGGACTTCTCTTCTATGCACTTTGATGCACATTTCCATTTCATGGAGGAGTTCACTTGGGAGGGCATCTAGCATGACATATATCAGGATATGGAAATATGCATAGCCCGAATGGTAATGAAGAGGAGGTCACAACCACTTCCCTACTCTTTGGAGGTGAGGGAGGATTTCCAGTTGAGCCATTTCAGCTCAAGATCTCAAGTGCATGATGGAGGAGGTATCATTTCATATTTTTTATTGTACTTCTTTTCCTTATTTGAGCAGCATGATGTAACAAGAAGAGTTATCTCTTCTTGCATATTTTATGATGATGTACTTGCAGCTACTTGTAGCATTGATTTTGGCTATCTTTTTTATGGTTTTTGGGGGAAGCCACATGATTCTTGGTGTGCACCATTGACACCATATTGTAACTTCATGTTTCCATCTTATGAGATGACTGTGGCAGAAAAAAATTGGCTAGTAAAGCACTTGTTATTTATTATTTTGATGTAGGCAAAGGATTCCCTGTGCTAGTTCCTTGGGTGGAACTATGATTCACTCTCTGGTTGTCACTTGGCAACTTGTTCTCATTGTACCTTGCTTCCATACATTACTGATATGTTTATATTCATGGGGAGCTTTTTTTGGAGAGTGGGCTTGAGATGGAAGATGCCCATTGAGAGCATGATTCTTCCCACTTTATATGTTGTAAATTTCAGGAGAAACCATGGGAAAACCATGATTTCCACATCACACTTTTTCTCTTCTTTTGGGAGGGACCACTTGGAGGACTTGAGGAGGCACTTTATGGCTGAATTTTTTGTTGGGGCATCATACAAGTTGAACATCATGATCTTACTCTATGGCTTGTATGAGGGAGAGATGAGGAAGCAGCAAAAGTTGTTGTTGTTGTGGTTGCACTTGGGAGAGTATGGGCAGAATTCTTCCCATACTTTTCATGGAAATTCTAGAGAGAAGGAAGACACATTCATGGTGCAAGGAGGATACCCTTCATCATTGAAGGATCATGAGAGACTTCCATATAGGAAGAAGATCTTCTCACATAGCAACATGATGGTGGATGGCTTTGGCATATGGAATGTCAAAGAGAGGAGTCATGGAGCCTTATTTCTAAGGCCTACAGCATTGTCACATGGGAGTGTGTTCTTATTGATGGAGTGTTCCAAGGATTATATGTATCCCTTCCTCTTGCAGATTTTTATGAGGGGATCCTCACGGGGGAACTTATACATGGACCTCACTTTCAGCCTACTCACCATGCATGGTAAGAAATACATTTATGTACTTGTTGATTACTCCATTGAGTATTTGTATCTCCTCACCATATATGAGCAGTGCATTGCTCCACAATAGAGAAAGACTATTTATGTGTTCCATGGTCACTTTAGGGCCAATGTTTGTAATGATAGTAGCCCATATATACATGAATTTTGGAAAGTGTATTTTTATTTTACCTATGTACATCTGATAGACATTGATGCTTACTTCCCCATGTTGGAAGAACAAACATACACAGCTTATAACTTGTTGCAGAACCACTTTCCACATGACATTCTCAGACAACAGATGGGAAGACTACGTAATATCCACTTGGAGAACCTTTGGTACCATAAAAAATTGCACATAAATTTCAGAATTTTTCTGCTTTGGATTCCAAATGGTGATGATGTGCCATTCATCTTGAATGGAATGATTTAGGTTAGCATGTCTCATGATTTTGGAGGAAGATTCCTTGGAGACTCAATATTCTTCGCTAATGGAGGGGAAATCATGTCATGTTCTTAAGATCAAAGATGTTCTACACTTATCATAAGTGGGGAGGAGATAGTGTGGGATAGGCTCCTCTTTCCTATCATGTTCATTTTGTAGAAATTTTCTGAATAATGAATAATTATCCACCGAGATTATCCTGATCACATATCAATTCGAATTCATATGCAATACATAATCTCTTCCACTCAGATCATCACACATGCGGAAATAAAACAAGCGATAGCACATCAAATCATCATACACATTAACACAGTATGTATGGGGAAAGCTTATAGCTGAAAACCCCGCAGCTATATGTGTATATTATAATGGAGAAAACATGTAACAAAATCAATACAATACTCCTCACAAGTACTCAATACTATCTCATGAAGTTACACACAAACTAGCTTGGTTTTGAACAAGTCACAGGTTCAAAACACATCCACTAATTGCCTGCCTCTATTGCGCAATCATGGCCTGTCTAAATAGAGATCCAAGGTTTGAATCTCCTTGGCTTGACAGCGCAATCATCATGGGCAATTTCCTCCAAGTGTGGTGCAAATCTCATGCACAACTGATGTCACAACTGATAGCTGTACTCACCCTTTCATCTACCTCTTTCACTGGTCTCCACTGAACTGTCCATGCACTGTAGTGAACTGATGTGTTCTTGAGTTGAATAATGAGTTACAAATTAATGAATTAAATAATATCTAATTCACTCCACTCATTACTAGTTGATTAGCTAGTTAAACTAATCTCAACTAGTTCAACTAAGTTAAACCGAACACAACTCCACCATCTGTCTCATTAACTCCACCAAACTTCTGCCACTGAAGTCCTAACTGAAGTCAACCATGTATGAGCTCACCAAACCCTTAGGAATAGCGTAATTCCTCTGTCAGATGCATGAGCCACTTCCAAGGCTCGAACTGAAGTGCTCCAAGAGAGTAAACTGAAGTTTATAGTCCAAATATTATTAAGGGTAAATAATATTTGACTTCCCTATTTTTAGGATAGGCAGTCTAAAAATAGACTTCGACCTATAGGTCCAAAAATAGAGGTCCATCTATTTTTACCAACATGACCAATACTCCAATAATAACATACTGCAACCCCTGGACCATGCTCCATATGTCTAAAAATAGACATAGTCTAAAAATAGACTTTTGCGCCAGAATTTGCCTGCGGGCCCACTTAGTGAAGGCGACTTCATTTCACTAAGCTCCATCATCTTGCTGCATTTTCAACACTCCCTCTCAGCAAGATATGGATTATCTGCAACCCTATCCTGCCTCTGTGGAATTCGAACTTGCTCCTGGTGAGCGCCTTCGTCAGGATGTCGGCATCCTGATCCTCCGTGGGAACATATGAAAGCATCATGATTCTCCGCCGAACACAATCTCTGATATGATGGTACCTGATGTCGATGTGTTTGGACCTATCATGAAATACTGGATTAGCCGAGAGTTTAATGCAACTCTGGTTATCACAGTAGATCACTGTAGGCTCCAAATGCAACCTGAACAATCCTGCGAGGATCTTCCTCATCCAAATACCCTCGCATGCAGCCAAGCTAGCTGCCATGTACTCGGCCTCTGCTGAACTGAGTGCCGCGGATCTCTGCTTCCTGCTGTACCAGGAAACTGCTGTCGACCCAATGCTGAAAACTCCTCCAGATGTGCTCTTATGGTCCGTTGGACTCCCTGCCCAATCTGCATCAGTGAAGCCAGAAAGCTTCGCTCCATCCTCCTGTCCGTACCATAGACCATATCCCGATGTGCCTCTAATATAGCGCAATACATGCTTGCCTGCCTTCCAAAAGAGCTTGGTAGGCTTAACCATAGCTTGCGAAAGCTGGTTAACTGCATAGCATATATCGGGTTGTGTATTGACCAGATACATAAGCGACCCTACCAACTGTCGATAGACAGTGGCATCCACTACCTCCGCTGAAGTAGCATCCTCCTTCCTCCAACCACCAGGAAGAGGAGTGTCAACAAGCTTGCAGCCATGCATGTTGAACCTCTCCAGAATCTCCCGGGCATACTTGCCCTGAGAAACAAACAGTCCTCCACTGCGCTGCCAAATCTCCAATCCCAGAAAATAATGAAGGATGCCCAGGTCCTTCATCTCAAACTCTCGTGCAAGATCCTCCTTGCATGAAAGTATCAACTGCTCATCGCCAGTCAAAATCAGATCATCTACATACAGTACGATGATCAACAGCTTCCCCTCCACCACAATCTAGTACAGGTTTGGATCCGCCTCACTCTTGGAGAATCCAAGCCCGGTGAAGTAGCTGTCTATCCGAGTGTACCAAGCACGAGGTGCTTGCTTCAGCCCATACAGTGCTCTCTTGAGTCGGCACACATGCGACTCACTATTGAAGATCTCAAAACCTTCAGGCTGCTCTATGTACACCTCTTCCTCAATAACTCCATTGAGGAACGCAGTCTTCACATCCATCTGATGAATGTGCCACCCCATCTGCGCCGAGAGAGCAAGGATCGTCCGTATGGAAGAGTACCTTGCGACAGGTGCAAAAGTCTCCTCATAGTCAATCCCCTCGATCTGTGAGAAGCCACGGGCGACAAATCTCGCCTTGTACTTCTCCACACTCGCGTCAGCCGCCTGCTTCACCTTGTAGATCCATCGCGAACCTACAACTGATTTCCCAACCGGTCTTGGGACAATCTCCCATGCACTGTTCCTGATGATTGAATCATATTCTTCGATCATGGCATCAACCCATGCGGGTTCCTCCACAGCTTCCTCAAAAGAGGATGGCTCCGTCACAACACATTGACTCACAAGAGCCATGTATCCAGTGTACCGATCCGGTGACTGCCTCTGTCTGCGTTGTGCTGTAGGTGGTCCTACAACCTTCTCTGCATCCCGAGCCAATCGCTCAGCTTTTGTAGTGCGCATGCGCCCTCTGATGGTTGGCGCTACATGGGTGGTTTCTTCCACCTCCTGAACCTCCTCTTGTGGCTGATCCACATCTAGAAGCTCCTCCTTAGGAACTAACAACTCCTCATCTGCATGCAAGTGTAGCTCCCTCTCAAGCGAACACTGCATGGCTTTCTCCTCCTGAAATTTTATATCCCGTCGCACAACAGTCTTTCGACTGTCTGAAAAATACACCTGATAGTTGTGAGGTGTATCAATGTACCCCACAAATATTCCAACCTCAGCAGTTGGATCCAGCTTCCTTCTCGCATCCTTCGTCACATGCATGTAGACAGGAGAGCCAAAGATCCGCAAATGGGAAATATCAGGCCTCTTGCCAGAATAAGCCTCCTCCGATGTACTCATGCCAAGAACCTTGTGAGGACAACGGTTCTGCACATACACTGTTGTATTGCATGCCTCAGCCCACAAGTGAAGGGGTAGGCCCTGATCATGCAACATCACCCGTGCAACACCCACGATCGTTCTGTTCTTCCGCTCAGCCACCCCGTTCTGTTGTGGGTTATGGGGTGCGATGAGCTCTCTCTGAATCCCTTCTGCGCTGCAGAACTCCTTGAATTCAACCGAGATGAATTCACCACCGTTATCACTCCTTAGAGCAATCACCTTCTTCCCTGACTCCTTCTCGACCAGTGCTTTAAACTCACAGAACTTCACGAATGTATCGCTCTTCTTCTACATGAAGAAGATCCAGCACTTTCGAGAGAAATCATCAACAAAGATCACATAATACTTGTGCTTTGCTGTCGAAGCAACTGAGAAAGGACCACACACGTTTGTGTGAACTCTCTCAAGGATCGTCGTGGCGCGACTATCCTTCTCGTGAAAGGTGGTTTTCACATACTTCCCTAAAGTACACCCCTTGCACTGATCTGACTGCGCAAGGGTGCCCTTAGGAAGTCCAGTAGAAATCTGCTGCAGAATCTTCAAAGCTCCATGGTGAAGATGGCCCAATCTCCTGTGCCATAGCTCGCCCTCATCATCCCGGCTCACCACTTCTCCCGCCTTGCATGCCATAGCTGCGCAGTCATCTACCTGCAACTGATAAAGGTTCTGAGTTCGAACCCCCATCTTCCGGGTCTCTCCAGTAGTCTTACTTCGCAGGAAGGCTTTTCCTTCGCTGAAGACCACATCATACCCCTTATCCTCCAACATCGCCATAGAGATCAAGTTCTTCTTCAATCCAAGTACATGCATGACATCCCTCAATACAAAGGGTTTACCAGACTCCCTCTGAAAGGATATGGTACCGATACCAGTCGCACTGTATCTACCATCATCGCCCATCTCGATGTGCACACCCAAATCTTTGTCCTCCAGATCTGAGAACAACTCACGATCTCCCGTCATATGAAATGATGCACCGCTGTCCAAGAACCACACCGATCCCATCACACTTGAAACCAAGCATGCGATCAATGAAAAGTCAAGCTCGAACTGTGAAGCCAAAGCTTCTCCATCTGCAGATCTTCCCTCTTGCTTGTTCTTCTTCTTCTTTGGACAATTGGTAGCATAATGTCCGTGATCATGGCAGTGAAAACACTTCACTTTCGCCATATCCTGCTTCTTGCCCTTTGCATCGGATTGAGAAGTTTTCTTACCCTTCCCCTTCTTTGCTTTGGCAACCAAAGCACAATTTTCTTCATCAGCTCCCTTTGATGAAGATCCATCTCGAGTAGTCCTCCTTATCTCCTCCTGCATGAGATCCGCCCAAAGGCGCTCCCATCCCGGCAGCTTCTCCCGACCATTGAAACTATCTTGATATGAGTGCCAAGCCTTCGAAAGACCAAGGAGATCCAGGTCGACCATGTCCTCGTCTTCGACAGTCACCCCCACACTTCCCAGCTCATCTCTGCACTGAGTGAACTTCGTGAGGTATTTGGCGATACTGTCGCCTTTCTCCATCTTGATGTTCCCGAGCTTATCTTTGAGCGCCAGCTTCCTTTGGTTGCTCTTACTCTGGAATAGATCCGTCAAAGCTTTCCACATTAGAAATGGAGAAGCCTTTCCATGCAGGCTGGATACAATATGATCCTTGACGCCCTCCAACAGGATCCTTCGACATTTCGCCATCTTCTTTTGCCATGCTTTGACTTCAGCAGGATCAGTGGGCTTTTGGACATCCGTATCCACGAACTCCTTCAGTCTATTATCTTCTAATACTGCCTCCATGCGATCCTTCCATGCAACATAATTCGAACTGCCTTCAAGAGCATATTCGAGTCGCAAACCGTTGAAAGACATTTTCAACTCTGGCACCAAGAAAACAAAACTGCTGCAAAATTCGAATTCCACCTCAAAGCTCAACCGCCCTTGATCTGTGAGAACAAATTATTTCTAGCATAGAGATCGACTGCAGGGGCATTTACTGGATATATCACCTTTCAAAGAAAGGATGGATCCAGAGGCTACCTGGCCCGCATGCAGACTCTGTCTACCGAAATAAGTTTGTAATCACTGTGATGATCAATCTCTGCTTCAATAGCTCCGATACCATGTAGAAATTTTCTGAATAATGATTAATTATCCACCAAGATTATCCTGATCACATATCAATTCGAATTCATATGCAACACATAATCTCTTCCACTCAGATCATCACACATGCAGAAATAAAACAAGCGATAGCACATCAATTCATCATACACATTAACACAGTATGTATGGGGAAAGCTTATAGCTGAAAACCC
The DNA here is from genome assembly GCA_034641835.2 of Pinus albicaulis. Taxonomy (NCBI): domain Eukaryota; kingdom Viridiplantae; phylum Streptophyta; class Pinopsida; order Pinales; family Pinaceae; genus Pinus; species Pinus albicaulis. The sequence continues at coordinate 37,475,578 of MU968551.1, forward strand.
CGCAGCTATTGTGTATATTATAATGGAGAAAACATGTAACAAAATCAGTACAATACTCCTCACAAGTACTCAGTACTATCTCATGAAGTTACACACAAACTAGCTTGGTTTTGAACAAGTCACGGGTTCAAAACACATCCACTAATTGCCTGCCTCTATTGCGCAATCATGGCCTGTCCAAATAGAGATCCAAGGTTTGAATCTCCTTGGCTTGATAGCGCAATAATCATGGGCAATTGCCTCCAAGTGTGGTGCAAATCTCATGCACAACTGATGTCACAACTGAAAGCTGTACTCACCCTTTCATCTACCTCTTTCACTGGTCTCCACTGAACTGTCCATGCACTGTAGTGAACTGATGTGTTCTTGAGTTGAATAATGAGTTACTAATTAATGAATTAAATAATATTTAATTCACTCCACTCATTACTAGCTGATTAGCTAGTTAAACTAATCTCAACTAGTTCAACTAAGTTAAACCGAACACAACTCCACCAACTGTCTCATCAACTCCACCAAACTTCTGCCACTGAAGTCCTAACCGAAGTCAACCATGCATGAGCTCACCAAACCCTTAGGAATAGCATAATTCCTCTGTCGTATGCATGAGCCACTTCTGTAGCTCGAACTGAAGTGCTCCAAGAGAGTAACCTGAAGTTTAGAGTCCAAATATTATTAAGGGTAAATAATATTTGACTTCCCTATTTTTAGGATAGGCAGTCTAAAAATAGACTTCGACCTATAGGTCCAAAAATATAGGTCCATCTATTTTTACCAACATGACCAATACTCCAAGAATAACATACTACAACCCCTGGACCATGCTCCATATGTCTAAAAATAGACATAGTCTAAAAATAGACTTTGCGCCAGAATTTGCCTGCGGGCCCACTTAGTGAAGGCGACTTCATTTCGCTAAGCTCCATCATCTTGTTGCATTTTCAACACATTTATTCAGCCCACCTACATTTCAGGAGCCAAAGGTGGAGGAGATTCTTCATGAGTTGCCATGTTGGAGGGTGACTCACTTCATTTGGATGATAGCATGGGTGAGGGAGGCACTCATTCACCATGTTGGTCATCACTCCTACTTTGTGGAGGCCATGAGACAACAAGAAGGTTTCCATTCACACTTTCCGCCTTTGATTGATGTAGACCATTTGGTTTTGCACACTTGGGAGGAAACATTGGATGACAGTTTATTTGTAGATTCTCTTGATGCAGTGATGGAGGCTATTGATGGGAGGCCACATGAGGAGGAGGGGAAAATTTTCTCTCTCCTTATACATTTTCTTGAGGACAAGAAAATATTTTAGAGGGGAGGATTGTAATGTTCCAAAATTTTAGCCTCAAAGCTAAATGGAACATTAGAGTTAGCAACAGCTCTAACCGGTGAATAAATGGGTAGAAAAGCCCATAAGTCTCCTAAGGAGGGATAAAAACACTCCAAGTGTGAAAGGGGACACTCTTTCTAGCCTAATAAAACACCTCCATGTGTGAACAAAGATAAAATCAAGTTGATTTAGTCCACTTTGACTAAGTCAACAACGCAGTTGTGGAGGAGGAGGAATCCAAGGAAGGATAACGCAGTTTTGGAGGGAGATGTATCTTTAGATAGAGATGACCTAATTGAGTGGGACCAAGGGAAAAAAACTCATGTTTTATATAAGGAAGAGGATGGCAACATTATTCTTCATGTCTTATATTTTTATTATTGTCTGCTCAAACTTTTTCTTCCTCTTGCTGTTTAGCAGGGTAGCAGTGCTATTTAGCACCGGGTGTTCCCGAGCGGGAATCCCACCTCTCTCCTTGAGGAGCCTCATTGGGAGAGTTTTAATTCATCATTCCACATCAGGTTTTTAGGCCAAGCTTCAGTTAACTTCATTAGCGCAGTTTTTTCCAGAGATTGTGCAGTGTTGCTGGGTGCAACAATGGAAGGGATTGGAATCTCGGTTCCTGAGTTAGTTTCTCATTGGAGGAAGGTTTCCTTCACTTGAGGGAACTTTTGGAGAGCTCCAGAGCTTATTTCAGATCTGTGGTATCGTACCACAAATTCTCGTTGGCAATATGATGCAGAGTGTTGTCCTTGATGGCAACCCACTTGATGAAGATAATGGCAACCTACTTGACCAAGGATCGTCCGTATGGAAGAGTACCTTGCGACAGGTGCAAAAGTCTCCTCATAGTCAATCCCCTCGATCTGTGAGAAGCCACGGGCGACAAATCTCGCCTTGTACTTCTCCACACTCCCGTCAGCCGCCTGCTTCACCTTGCAGATCCATCGCGAACCCACCACTGATTTCCCAACCGGTCTTGGGACAATCTCCCATGCACTGTTCCTGATGATCGAATCATATTCTTCGATCATGGCATCAACCCATGCGGGTTCCTCCACAGCTTCCTCAAAAGAGGATGGCTCCGTCACAACACATTGACTCATAAGAGCCATGTATCCAGTGTACCGATCCGGTGACTGTCTCTGTCTGCGATGTGTTGTAGGTGGTCCCACAACCTTCTCTGCATCCCGAGCCAGTAGCTCAGCTTCTGTAGTGCGCATGCGCCCTCTGATGGTTGGCGTTGCATGGGTGGTTTCTTCCACCTCCCGAACCTCCTCTTGTGGCTGATCCACATCCGGAAGCTCCTCCTTAGGAACTAACAGCTCCTCATCTGCATGCAAGTGTAGCTCCCTCTCAAGCGAACACTGCATGGCTTTCTCCTCCTGAAATTTTATATCCCGTCGCACAACAGTCTTGCGACTGTCTGGCACATACACCCGATAGTTGTGAGGTGTATCGGTGTACCCCACAAATATTCCAACTTCAGCAGTTGGATCCAGCTTCCTTCTTGCATCCTTCGTCACATGCATGTAGACAGGAGATCCGAAAATCCGCAAATGGGAAATATCATGCCTCTTGCCAGAATAAGCCTCCTCTGGTGTACTCATGCCAAGAACCTTGTGAGGACAACGGTTCTGCACATACACTGCTGTATTGCATGCCTCAGCCCACAAGTGAAGGGGTAGGCCCCGATCATGCAACATCGCCCGTGCAGCACCCACGATCGTTCTGTTCTTCCGCTCAGCCACCCCGTTCTGCTGTGGGTTATGGGGTGCGATGAGCTCTCTCCGAATCCCTTATGCGCTGCAGAACTCCTTGAATTCAGCCGAGATGAATTCACCACCGTTATCACTCCTTAGAGCAATCATCTTCTTCCCCGACTCCTTCTCGACCAGTGCCTTAAACTCACAGAACTTCGCGAATGTATCGCTCTTCTTCTGCATGAAGAAGATCCAGCACTTTCGAGAGAAATCATCAACAAAGATCACATAATACTTGTGCTTTGCTGTCGAAGCAACCGAGAAAGGACCACACACGTCTGTGTGAACTCTCTCAAGGATCGTCGTGGCGCGACTATCCTTCTCGTGAAAGGTGGCTTTCACATACTTCCCTAAAGTACACCCCTTGCACTGATCTGACTGCGCAAGAGTGCCCTTAGGAAGCCCAGTAGAAATCTGCTGCAAGATCTTCAAAGCTCCATGGTGAAGGTGGCCCAATCTCCTGTGCCACAGTTCGCCCTCATCATCCCGGCTCACCACTTCTCCCGCCTTGCATGCCATAGCTGCGCAGCCATCTACCTGCAACCGATAAAGGTTCTTGGTTCGAACCCCTATCTTCCGGGTCTCTCCAGTAGTCTTACTGCGCAGGAAGGCTTTTCCTTCGCTGAAGACCACATCATACCCCTTATCCTCCAACATCGCCACAAAGATCAAGTTCTTCTTCAATCTAGGTACATGCATGACATCCCTCAATACAAAGGGTTTACCAGACTCCCTCTGAAAGGATATGGTACCGATACCAGTCGCACTGTATCTACCATCATCGCCCATCTCGATGTGCACATCCAAATATTTTTCCTCTAGATCTGAGAACAAATCCCGATCTCCCGTCATGTGAAATGACGCACCGCTATCCAAGAACCACACCGATCCCATCACACTTGAAACCAAGCATGCGATCAGTGAAAAGTCAAGCTCGAACTGTGAAGCCAAAGCTTCTCCATCTGCAGATCTTCCCGCTTGCTTGTTCTTCTTCTTCTTTGGACAATTGGTAGCATAATGTCCGTGATCATGGTAGTGAAAACACTTCACTTTCACCATATCCTGCTTCTTGCCCTTAGCACCAGAATGAGAGGTTTTCTTACCCTTCCCCTTCTTTGCTTTGGACACCAAAGCGCAATTTTCTTCATCAGCTCCCTTTGATGAAGATCCATCTCGAGTAGTCCTCCTTATCTCCTCCTGCATGAGATCCGCCCAAAGGCGCTCCCATCCCGGCAGCTTCTCCCGACCATTGACACTATCTTGATATGAGTGCCAAGCCTTCGGAAGACCAAGGAGAGCCAGGTCGACCATGTCCTCATCTTCTACAGTCACCCCCACACTTCCCAGCTCATCTCTGCATTGAGTGAACTTCGTGAGGTATTTGGCGATACTGTCGCCTTTCTCCATCTTGATGTTCCTGAGCTTATCTTTGAGTGCCAGCTTCCTTTGGTTGCTCTTACTCTGGAATAGATCCGTCAAAGCTTTCCACATTAAATATGGAGAAGCCTTTCCATGCAGGCTGGATACAATATGATCCTTGACGCCCTCCAACAGGATCCTTCGACATTTCGCCATCTTCTTTTGCCATGCTTCGACTTCAGTAGGATCAGTGGGCTTTTGGACATCCGTATCTACGAACTCCTTCAGACCATTATCTTCTAATACTGCCTCCATGCGATCCTTCCATGCAACATAATTCGAATTGCCTTCAAGAGCATATTCGAGTCGCAAACCGTTGAAAGACATTTTCAACACCGGCACCAAGAAAACAAAACTGCTGCAAAATTTTGAATTCCACCTCAAAGCTCAACCGCTCTAGATCTGTGAGAACAAATTATTTCTAGCATAGAGATTGACTGCAAGGGGCGTTTACCAGACCTTTCACTTTCCGAAGAAAGATGAATCCGGAGGCTACCTGGCCCGCATGCAGACTCTGTCTATCGAAATAAGTTTGTAATCACTGTGATGATCAATCTCTGCTTCAATAGCTCCGATACCATGTAGAAATTTGCTGAATAATGATTAATTATCCACCGAGACTATCCCGATCACATACAATTCGAATTTATATGCAACACATAATCTCTTCCACTCAGATCATCAAACATGCGGAAATAAAATCAAGCGATAACACATCAAATCATCATACACATTAACACAGTATGTATGGGGAAAGCTTATAGCTAAAAAACCCGCAGCTATTGTGTATATTATAATGGAGAAATCATGTAACAAACTCAGTACAATACTCCTCACAAGTACTCAGTACTTTCTCATAAAGTTACACACAAACTAGCTTGGTTTTGAACAGGTTACTGGTTCAAAACTCACCACTAATTGCCTTTCCTCTATTGCGCAATCATGGCTTGTCTAAATAGAGATCCAAGGTTCGAACCTCCTTGGCTTGACAGCGCAATCATCATGGGAAATTCCTCCAAGTGTGGTGCAAATCTCATGCACAACTGATGTCGCCACTGATAGCTAACTCCACCCTTTCATCTACCTCTTTCACTGGTCTCCACTGAACTGTCCATGCACTGTAGTGAACTGATGTGTTCTTGAGTTGAATAATGAGTTACTAATTAATGAATTAAATAATATTTAATTCACTCCACTCATTACTAGTCGATTAGCTAGTTAAACTAATCTCAACTAGTTCAACTAAGTTAAACCGAACACAACTCCACCAACTGTCTCATCAACTCCACCAAACTTCTGCCACTGAAGTCCTAACTGAAGTCAACCATGCACCTGCCTAGTCTGAATCTGAAAAACCTGCTAGAGTAACATCAGATGTGTCAGTGTATAAAATACCATAATTATTAGTGCCACAAAGATACCTCAACACACTTTTTACTGCAACCCAGTGACTTTCAAGTGGTTTAGAAATAAATTGGCTCAACACACTAACATAGTATGCCAAGTCTGGTCTAGTTTTTGTGAGATATATCAAACTCCCAACTAGTTATCTGTACATAGTGGCATCCACCTCCTTAGTGCCATCATCACTGCAAAACTTCAAATTCTGATGCAATGGTGTTGCTACTAACCTACACTGCTCCATGTTGAATTTTTCCAGCAGACTTCTGGCATACTTTCCTTGAGTAAGAAAATTTTGTCCAGTATCTCTCCATACTTCCAATCCCAAATAGTAATGGAGACTTCCGAGATCTTTCATTTCAAAAACTTGTGCCATCAGCCATTTGATTTCTTTGATCAAATTATCTGCATTTCCTGTTATAATCATGTCATCCACATACAAAGAAATCAAAATAATATGCCCCTGTTTATTGTACTTGGTATACAAATTTGGGTCATTCATACTCCTATGAAAACCATGCTGTAAAAAGAAAGAATCGATTTTTTCATACCAAGACCTGGGTGCTTTTTTAAAGCCATATGGTGCCTTTTTCAATCTGCAAACAAGATGTTCCTGCCCCTTCTTAACAAACCGTTTAGGTTGTACTAAGTAAATTTCTTCTTTCAACTCACCATTTAAAAAGGAAGACTTAACATCTAGCTGGTGTAGCTCCCAATTGTGTTTTGTTGCTAAATAAATAAGAAATAAGCATTCTAATAGTGTTTAATTTTGCTACAGGAGCAAAGATATCATCAAAATCTATTCCCTCTTGCTATGAATACCCTTTTGCAACCAGTCTAGCTTTTAGTTTTTCTATGCTTCCATCTGCATTCATTTTAGGTTTGTACAGCCATTTACATCCTATGGGTGTTTTACCTTTAGGCAATTCAACTAAATCCCAAGTGTTATTTCTAATAATAGATTCAATCTCTTCATTCATTGTAGCCCTCCATGCCTCAGATTGACTAGCTTCTTTATAATTTGTGGTTTCTACAATGTTTAAAATATTTGACATCAAAGCATAGTCTTTCAATCTGGATGGTATTTGAGTCTTCCTACCTGATCTCCTTGGTAGGGGACTTACCTCAAATTTTTTTGCTTAAGATTTATTCGGGCTCACATTATTGATTATATCACCTTCTTCCTGCTCTTCTTTCTGCTCCTGCTCACGTTCATCCTCACTGCTTTCCTCCATCAATAATGGAATGTGCCAATCATCACTGCCATCCTTCCCTTCTTGAACCTGATCATGAAATACTACAACCCTGCTTGCAAATATTTTATGAGACTCAGGATTGAATAACTTATATGCTTTAAATTCAGTGCCATATCCAACAAAGATGCATTTGATAGATTTAGGGTCTAATTTCTTCCTATCATCTTTGGGTATAAGGGCAAAGGCTTTTGACCCAAATACTCTCAAATGATTTACTGCTGGTTTGAGTCCATATAATGCTTCAAAGGGGGTTTTGAGGCCAAGACATTTGGTAGGAATTCTGTTCTTTAAAGAGACATCAGTGTTAATAGCTTCTGCCCAAAAACTATTAGATAGACCCTTACCTTGTAACATACTCCTTGCGCACTCCACTAAAGTTCTATTCTTGCGCTCTGCCACTCCATTCTGCTGTGGTGTGTGAGGCACTGTAAATTGCTGAACAATCCCATGAGATCTGCAAAATTTCATGAATTCCCCTAACCTGTATTCTCCCCCTTGATCAGAGCGGAGAATTTTTATGCTTTTTCCTAACTGTTTTTCCACCAAGGTTTTAAATTCTATAAAGTACTGGAAAGTCTGACTCTTTTTACTCAGAAAATAAACCCATGAATATCTAGTGCAATCATCAATGAATAAAAGAAAGTAATATGCACCACCTAGCGACCTCGTCATAGGTCCGCATATGTCAGTATGCACTAGTTCTAGGATATCTCTTTCCTTCCTTTTATAATGCACATGAAACTCTTCTCTATGCTTTTTTCCTAAGGCACACCCATCACAATTTAACAGAGTATTGTGAAAGACAAAGAGTCCCTCGACCATACCTTTTCTCTATAATAACATGGTTCCTGCAAATTCAGATGACTGAATCTCTGGTGCCAGAGTTTTTCGGCTGTCGATCCAGCTGCAACCATGGCTTACTATGGCATATTTTTTACATCTAGTCTGTATACGCTCCCTACACGCACGCCTGTTGCAACAATCTCTTTCCTGCAATCCTTTATGACACAATGAGTCTTGAGGAATTCGATTTGCATATCTTGATCAGTTATCATGGATACAGATATCAAATTTTTCTTAATCCCAGGTACATATAAAACATTTTTAAGACGAGTAATGTCACCATTTGGTAAATTTACCGGAATATGCCCATACCCTTTGATCTTGTATCCACTATCATCTCCTAAATAAATTTTTTGATCCATATGTACTTTATTCAAGAGTTTCAAAACATTCCTTCTTACCTGTCATGTGAGAGGATACACCAGAATCGACATACCAGATATCGTCCTCATTAGATGCTGAAAGGGCATAGTCAGCTGTGAACAGTCGAAATTCGTGGCTGAGATCTTCATCTTCTTCAACAAAGTATCCTCTGTGCTTCGCCTGCTTTTTCTGTGCATCATCTGCCCGCTTCTTAAGGCATTCAATCTGTATATGACCCTTTTTTCCACAATAATAACATCTTCTTACAGGGTTATTTATAGACATACCTCTATATGGACTCTTCTGCGATGTACCTCCTCCTCTCTGCTGCTATTGCTGTTGTAACTGTGATTGCTGCTGTGGCAGCTTCCCTCTGAATAATCATCATTTCGCCATTAAAGCAAGATCATCGCTCTACGGTTTCAAAGTCTGCCGTCGCTCTTCTTCTTGCAGCAAGATCCCTGTTAATTCTTCAAATGTAGGAGCTTTCTCCCTTGCCGCCAATCCAGTGATGAACATTTGATATTCATCCCTCATCCCATTCAGCGTGATTGTGACGAGATCGGAATCAGACACCTTCTCTCCAATGTCTCCCAATCCGTCTTTCAGATCTTTAACTCGTGCGATGAATGCAACAACGGTCTCACTTTCGTCCATCTTTATTGAAAATAACTTGCCTTTGAGTGCCATAATCTGCTTTTTGTTCTAGGTTTGATATAAACTTTTGATGGTCGTCCAGATCTCAGTGGACGTTTTACATTCTCTGATATGTGGGATAATGTTGTCCTTGACGGACATCTTCAACAAAACTTTTTCTTTTTTTTCTCTCTTATCCCAATCTTGCTCCTGCGTAGTCGCTCCTATGATTGAATTTGGTCTCTGCTCATCTCCTGTAACTATCGACCATGCATTTGCACCCTCAAGCAAGGTCTGTATCTTAAACTTCCAATTGGTGAATTTAGATCCATCGAGTTTGCCAGACTCGTGGAGATATGGTTCCATAGTATTACTCATTCTGAACTGATCTAAAAATGAATGAATCTACCCAACTGATCAGAAACTGAAAAAAAAAATCAATACCTGCCAGATCCTGAGCATGATCTGCCACTGTTTTGCTAATTATCCTGATCCTCCAACTGTATCTTCAATTCAGATCCATCGCTGTCTGGAAAATCTACAAATTGATCTTGCTCCTCTGATATGATCACAAAACTGGTCCGATTTGCCTCTCCCGGACAGATCCGCAACTTTTCCGATCTGCAACTTATTGCAAATCTTCCCCCGAAGGCGAGGTGGCGCCTTTTCGCGCGAAAAATTTGCGCCAAGACCAAAAATTTCGCAAGGAAAAATACTGGCGTGGATATCTCGTGCGCTTCTGTACCAATCCCGTGATTTGGCGTGGTGGCGCGGGTATACACCTAACAGTTGCGCTGATTGTGCTTCTCGGCGCGACTGTCAGCGGAAAAAGCGCGCCAACCCCCTTCTGCTCAGAGATTAATGAATCATCTGAGACCGTGAGCCAGATGTTACTGCAGTCCACCTGCTCGACTGAGTACAAAGCTCTTGTGAGCACAAAGCTCCCGTGTACACGTGGCCACAAAGGCGATTCAGCCACAAAGGTGATTTATAAAAAATCAGGCTCACCCAATAGACTACACTCAAATGGAGAGATCACTCTACATTCATTAATCAGAAAATACATCTTTAAGTACATCACAAGAAATCAAGAAGTTGTAAACAGACTCTTAAATTCTAGGAACAAATCCTAAACTAAGGAGATACGTTACAACTATATAACATTTTCTCCATTAATACACAAATAATATAATTATTTCCAACTCCTCCCTCCCTCAAAACCCCAAATTAAAAGCTACCCACTGAATCTAGTCTTCCATAAGCACAGTCCAATTTTGCTAACTCCGAATCACCTGTACAAAACAATTCTACACATAAAAAACTAGTTGTTAAATTACTGAATAACCCTATATTTTGAATTCCCCATCCAAAAGAAATGAACACGGATCTAAGAAGCAAAATGCACTGTAAACATCCTGCAACTTTCATGACACCTTCTATCCCATTGGCTTGACGTGGAATGCACGACTTGAGTAGCAATTTAAGTGGAGTATTGAAAAACATATTTAAAAATTCCACAGCCAATCTAAGAAAAGAAAAAACAACATGAAGAGAACACTCATACCAGAGATGTTAACACCCCCAAATTGAAATGCCTACCATGATCCACATCCCATAACGTGATGCAACGAAGCCTGAAATTTTATAAAATTCAAGCTTTTGAGGAGGATAATAGTACGAAACTACACTGAGAATTGAAGCTGGAATTTTTTAAATCCAAGATTTCATAGAGAAATATAATGGTACGAAACTAGACTGACAATTGTTGTTTCCTACCAATTTCAAAAGCTCACTCTCGTCCTCCTCCTCATTGCGGGGCAATAACGTTTTTTGTTTGAACTTATCTAACATATTTGTCATAGGTGGCAAGGGAAATTTTTGTGGCACCAAGTGATCAAATATAGCTCTATCTGATTTTGAAGGTGATGTTGGAGGTGTTGGAAGAGGGACTGCTTGATGATGACTTGTCCTGTGTGGGCTTTACTGAGGGTTGTTATGGCTATTTCTGCGATCGGAGGAGCTTGGGCTAGAGCCATTGCTATAGTCCAATGATACGGGGTTGTTCCTTAGACCACTTCTAGTATTTTTCAATTCTAAAAATTCGCTAAATTCATCCTACCTTGTCCATGGGTGGTGATTATTAATAAAGCCATATGAAGAACACTGTGGCGGATCCATTTCAAAATCTAGATAGCTTTCATGAGCAGTGACATGCCCAATTCGAGCATGGCCATTTAAATAAACCTCACAAGTGGCTGGAGTGGAAGATTTTCTCAAGGCCAAGGTTTCAGAGTTTAAACATCCATTCTTCCCATATGGCCGTGTTGAATCTTCCTCTTCTGCACAGAGAAAGTATAAACGACTCGACAATCGCACTCGATGGCTTCGGCCTCTGCATAATAGTGATAATCTGCATCGCTTCATCTAAATTAGCTTCCTCTAAATTATCTGCCCCTAACGTTTGAATAACCTTTGCACTCGCGACCAGTCGCGACCAGTCCCATTCTGGTTGGTGAGAGATGCCCTTGCGAAAGAGCATAACTCTTTGTAGGATTCCCCATCGAAAGCAGTGAGCTCTTCGCTGATTGCCTTCAACCTTGATGGCCCAGGTGATGAGATTCTTTACTGGCATGCTCCCCATTATGTAAATTCCTAGGGGAGATAAGAACACGGTTTCCATTTTGGGCCACATACAAAGAATTAGACGCCGAAGTACCCTTTGAAGATTTTACCTTTTTCTTGCTGAGATGAAAGTAAGTTTTCAAAAAGCTCATCTCACATCATCTTAGAGCTACAAAACCCTAATCTAATCTAAGGCTTGACTAAACAAGCCCTTAACCTCCCTCCCTCAAAACCCCAAATTAAAAGCTACCCACTGAATCTAGTCTTCCATAAGCACAGTGCAATTTTGCTAACTCCGAATCACCTGTACAAAACAATTCTACACATAAAAAACTAGTTGTTATATTACTGAATAACCCTATATTTTGAATTCCCCATCCAAAAGAAATGAACACGGATCTAGGAAGCAAAATGCGCTGTAAACATCCTGCAACTTTCATGACACCTTCTATCCCATTGGCTTGACGTGGAATGCACGACTTGAGTAGCAATTTAAGTGGAGAATTGAAAAACATATTTAAAAATTCCACAGGCAATCTAAGAAAAGCAAAAACAACAGTAAGAGAACACTCATACTAGAGATGTTAACACCCCCAAATTGAAATGCCTACCATGATCCACATCCCATAACGTGGCAAAGTATAATGTGATGCAACGAAGCCTGAAATTTTATAAAATTCAAGCTTTTGAGGAGGATAATAGTACGAAACTACACTGAGAATTGAAGCTGAAAATTTTTAAATCCAAGCTTTCAAAGAGAAATATAAATAGTACGAAACTAGACTGACAATTGTTGTTTCCTACCAATTTCAAAAGCTCACTCTCGTCCTCCTCATTGTGTGGCAATAACGTTTTTTGTTTGAACTTTAATTCAGTGAACATTATGCGGAAGGGAAAATATTGACTCGCGCATGATATTGTTCTAACATACGCTTACCTTCTAGGAAGTCAATCGGTCCAGTCAGCCTGTGAAGGATTGTTGAAATTCTCTTGTGGTTTGTATTTGTCAAAACCAAAATAATGGGTAACTGTGTCGGTTGGGTTGTGACTATAGGCATGCATTTGATACCTGTCGCTCAAATCGCCCTGTATCAGCCCAAATCCAGGTGATCAAAAATTGTAGAATTGACATGTTGTAATGTTGAAATTTCTCAAGGTGTAAACGACCAACGTTTTATAAATCATTTTTAATATATTTAAAGTTCAAATATTGTGCACTTGTTAATTTATTTTTTCTTGTTTAAATATAATTTTTAATATATATATTACTATTGTGAAATTCAATTTAAATATAATTTTTAATATACATTTTACTATTGTGAAATTCAATTGATAAATCTGAAATTATATCTTAGTTGTATGTTTTGCAATTTACTAGTATACTGAACTACTTTCTTTCGTTGATGTTATGATTTTCACATGCTCAATAATTGTTTTGAAATGTTGTGTTCTATGCACGATTTCATTTCCTTCATTTTCTCTCTTTGATTCTTATCCTACCTTGGTACTTTCTCCACTTCTCAAATGTTATATAGTAAAGCATAGGATGAGAAGGGAGCACCAAGAAGAAGGATACCATCATTACTATGCCATTACTCTGAGACAATTATGTTACTGTTACATTATGTTATGCCATTACTCTTAGATAATTATGTTAGTGTAACTTTCTTTTTTAATTTAACCTCCTATTACATTCTTTAAAAGATATATAGAAACGAAAATTTCCATATATTTCAATTAATTATTGTTTTTCACATTCCTCAAGACATTCCCCACTCCCCGGCGTTACTTTGCACCTTTAGGTGCAATGCTAGTTTTATTGTATTTATCATTTTTATCTATGATGTTGTAGACAATGTTTTGTTAAATAATTTTACTTGTATTTATCCTTTTTATCTATGATGTTGTAGACAGTAGATTTTTCAAAAAAGATGTAGGCTTGTTGAAAACAAAATGTTTGGAGTGATAAAGAACAAGAATAGAGAAAGAATTAAATTAGAGTACAAAGGGAAAGAGTGAAAATGAACATATGGTAGTATGCCAATATGGAATGCCTAAAACAATAACAACCTAGATCTTCCCAAGTAAAGAAGAACGAAATGGAGTAAAATATATGATGTTTATGGTCAAAATTTCTAAGGTTAGTTCCATTATCATATATTGGCAATGATTCATTCTCTATAAAGAAACTTAGCACTTTAAGACAACATTGTGAAATGAAGCATGGGCATTTCTTTGCCAAATTTTTTGAAGAATTGACTTTGAACTGGACTTAAATCCTTTAATTGATACTGATACTGAACAAAAACACTCATAAGTGAGAATGCAGGCTTTTCCTAATCCCTAGCACAAGTAGAAACATATAGTCTTAGCAAGAATGGAAAATACATATTCACTATCTATCAACATAATTTAGTAGACAACATTCTAAAATATTTAAATGTCACCAAATACAAGAAGAAATGAAAATACACGTTCACTATCTATCAGCTGAATTTAGCTGACATCATTCTAAAATATTTAAATATCACCAAATACAAGGAAAAGATAATGAAGCATATCCAAAGCTATCAACTAGATGAGGCTACTAAAAGAAAGCAATCAAGTAAATGAGAATAGTAATAGAAAGCAATAATTAAGAACAATAAATTGAACAAGTAGTAAGACTCATATGTGTCAGATGCTCGTTTTTACCCTTCTGAAAGTTAAACAAGATGTGGGTACAATTCATTCTTTTTCAGGTTCAAAATTGATGCTGAAATCGTAATTCCATCCTCGCGGTCTTCTGGTATATGACATTGCAACATCTCTGTATCTCTTCTCGTTTTATTAATATTTATTTCTTCATGACCTTTTGATTCCTAACTATGCAACCATGCGAGTTTCTTCTCCGATGTCATCTTTGCAAATTCTTTGTTCTATGAAGCCATAGAAAGATATGTTAAAAATTAATCACTGTTACATCCAATCAAATCAAGCCACACCTATCAAATCAAAACTTGAAGAAATATGGTGGTGTTCTTAAACAAAAATTTAAAGAGATAACAAATTTAGACACAAAAATTTTCTTAATATCTTTTCTATTTAATTTCAAAAGGCACTGAATATTCTCATGATCGTGCACCAAAATAATGTAATTTCTCTGGATTCAGCTTGTTAATTTATTCTACAAGAGATATTTACTAAAAATTAGCTTTGCAGTGTTGGCCATTGCATACATAATAGATGGTTTCATTCACTATGGTTTGGGTGGTTACTCCGGCAGGGAAAAATTCTCACTTGGGACTCTCTTTCTAAACGAGGTTTCCAGGGGCCTGGGAAATGCCCATTTTCCCACTTAAACGAAGAAACTGTATTGCACTTATTTTTTGACTGTATATTGTCTCTTAATGTTTGGAGATTGTTCACTCCGTTTCAGGATGACCCGAATTGGAGACCACATGATTGTGAACAAACCTTTAGGGTATGGGCGACCACTAATGGAAAATTCAAATCCTTTCCTTTTTATGTAGTTTGGGAGTTATGGGGTGCCCGGAACCAACTGATCTTCCAAGATATCCCTTTCGAGATTTCAAGGATTCATGCCAACATAATGCGATGGATGGGGGATCTGGAAAAATCAACTCTGTCTATGGTTGACTTCTCTGTACGTGGTCGCCCACACCAAATTTCTCTTCCAGCGATTTATTTTGATGGGGCTCAAAGGGATGGTATATGTGGTTGTGGGGCATGGATTAAAATGTCTGCTATGGAACGTTATATTATTTATTGGAATGGTGGTGATGGAACCAACAACAAGGCTGAGTTCATGGCCTTATGGAGTGGGATTTTTGTGGCTTTCCATCTTAAACTTGCTAGTATCCACGTATATGGTGATTCCAAATCCATCATCAATGGATTTTCTTGTAAGTTTAGGATGCATGGTCAGAACTTAAGTGGATGGACTGATTGCGTCTTATACATCCTATCTAAATTTCAGGCCTTCTCGATGATGCACATATTTAGAGAGAACAATACAAGAGCTGATTATCTTTCAAAAAAAGGACTAGAGGCACCTTTCGAGTCTATCTCGATTACTCATTTCAGATATTCTAGACAGGTGGCTTCATATCTCTATCCTTTGCCTTAATTATTCTCTAACACTGCAAGCGAGCCTGTGCTGATCTATCAAGCGAGCCAGTTCTAAATGGTCAATTAGAAGCGAGCTTGTTCCATTTAATAAGCAACTGGATCCACAATTTTTTTTGCTGCATGTGAGGTAGAGTTTGTTTTATAAGGGCTTAGGTATTATAGCCATGAACAAGCGAGCCTATATCCATCAACAAGCACGACGGATGCCTTTTCTTTCTATCTACTTGTTTATCATTTTTTGGGCCTATCTAGACAATATCATGTAGGACAATTGAACTATCATCTGATGGACTATCCTTTCTCCTTGTTGTGGATAGCGCTACTTTTCATTAGTTTTCTATTGGCTCCTTTTATAGATATTCTAGATCTGCCTCTGTAGAGATTTTATACTATTTCATTTTGATCAACTATAAGGGTTTCGTATATCACTATGTCACTGAACATTTGATTGTTGTTGCCTCTTATTTTAGTAGGAGCACAACTTCTTTTCGGTCTTGACCTTTCTGTATTACGTTGCATGATCAGAAATTGCCAAGATGAAGAATATATCAAGCTTATGTGTTGTTTTAATACAACAACGTTTTTTTCTTTCCCTAAAAAAAAAAGAAAAAGAGAAAAGAAAAAAGTGGGCAACAATATTTACGTACAAAAGCATCCATTCAATATATGGGAGTTCGAAAATAAGGGAAAAGAGGTCAAGATGAAGGAGAAATACCCTGACTTTCTCATAGAGCTTCTTCTACCAAGCATAGAAAGGTATGGGAACTCCAAGTTTTCTTCCCTGGGAAGAAACTTTGGAAAAACATCCCGATGAAGTTGTTGCACATGGCGCTGCAGTCTATGTAGTTGTCTTGACTAATGAAGGCATCTACTTAGTCCTTCAAGATGTTACACCTTTGAGACTTGGAGTCAAATTCACAAGGGTGTCATGTCAGCAATCGTTCCTAGAAATTATATCATTCCAAATCGAAGAGAGCATTATTATAGTACAAAGTGTGCTAATCAGGTAGAAGTGACTTTCGCAGTGTATGAAGGCGAGAGATAAATGGTTTCAAACAACAATTTTCTAGGTAAATTTTATTTGAGTGGAATTCCAGCAAGCCATTGTGGAGTTCCAAGCATTGAAGTTTTCTTTGAAGTGGATGCAGATGGAATTATTCAGGTGTCAGCTTCATGCCTTTGATGGGCATACACTTTCTGGAGAAAATTAGAGGGACCCACGATCTGAGCACCAACCAACTCTAACAACACAAACCATACAACTCTAATAGCGCAATAATTTCCCCTATTTTGGGCAGATCATTACCCTCCAGGGGCTACACCATCCACCTCTTTGGAAAAATAAAAACAAAAGCCCCACCTCCTTCAAGGGCAAAACTAGTCCCCTAGGAACAATAGAAGAATACACCTCCAAAACGATGTGGGGAGCTCATAAAACCCAAGAAAAAAGGGGAGACAACATAGCAGATTGAAACAAAGCAGAGTCACATGGTAGCATAAAATTCACCATGGTATCAAGCGATAGGAAAAAGTGATTTCCAAAGTAATGAACACAGACACAAGCATCTCAAATATAGCAGTTGTATATTAACTATTTATTACCGAAGCATTTCAACTTGCGAATTTTGATATGTAGAGACAAATTTACAATTCGCAGGGCTTGATGCAAGAAAAAAGGCATGAGTTTTCCTTTTTTATTTTAAAGCCACCTATAATAATCATTTTTTTAGAGTCAAGAGGACAAATCTGTAACATTTATGTGGTCAATTTCCAACATATATCAAGTGGATTGAGTTTGTACATGAATTTCACTTTAATGTAATTGAAATGAATATTAGAAAAAGCAACACTATAATTGTTGAGCATCATTTTACGGACTTCATGGTGATGCAGTGTAGTGTAAAATTCCCTTAAAAATTGAAATTTAATTTAAGCATCTAAGAAAAAATCGAGTTGTCCAAAGAGGTCAACTACTTTTTTAAAATACCCATGTAGTAAAGATGTAATTAAAACTAGAAATGGAGGCAATAGGCCAGAAATACCAAAGTTCACTAGAATCTATTACTTATTTTATTTTATTGTTTGATTTTAACAATGTAAACTATGAAAGGGGAACTATAAACTCATAACGAAAAATCTAGCAAAAAATCCCCAAAAAAATATGATAAAACAACTCGAAAATGAAAAGTGTTGATGCTAGAATAACATTTTTTTTTTTTTTTTGGGTAAATTTTCAACATGTTTTAAAAATGGCAGTGAAAGCCAAATTTTTGTGTGCAAAAAACACCGTGAAAATGAAAAGTGTTGATGGTGGAATACCATTATTTTTTTACGATATATTTTCATCATTTTGAAATAATGTCGTAAAAGAGAAAATATTATGACTCTGAAAAACCTCAAAATTTCAAAAGAAAAATAAAAACAAAAATTTACAAATTAAAATAAAAATTAAAACAATGAAAAAAAAACAAAATTTAAAAATAATAATAATAATAAGTAAATTAAAATATATTTTAGAAAAAAAAAAACATAAAATTAAAAAATGACAAAAAAAAAAATCAAATATATACAAATATATAAAAAAAACAGACAAAAAAAAACAAAAACAAAAAACAAAACAACAAAAACCTATTAAAGATAAAAACAAAAAATATATATAAATTAAAAATTTAAAAAAAAAATCAAAAATAAATAACTGATACTTTATTTCAATAATTAAATAAAAAACAAGCAAAAAGAAAACATCAAAATAAATCAATAAATAATAAATTAAAAAAAATGAAAATTTATTTAAAAAAAAATCAATAAAATAAAAATTTACAAAAATGAAAAAACTTAAAAAAACATAATAAAAATAAATAGAAAAACATTAAACAACTTAAAAATGAAAAACATAAAAAAAAAAATTATAGAAAATAATTAAAGAAATACAAAATAAAAAATAAAAATAGAAAACATTAAATTTTTCTTTTTAATTTAAGAAAAAAAAAACAATTAAAATTAAAATAATAATAATAATAATAGTTATCAAAAAAATAAAAATAAAAATTAATTTGGCCTCTTAGGCCTTTTTTGTCGGGCTAAAGGCAATTCTCATAATCGGCTTGCGCTTGCCCAAGGGCTAGAAGGGTTGCCACCCTAGGCAGGCGAAGTTGCACAACTCTGCTAGCCCAGCACGAAGGCCCCTCTGGCCACCCAACATCCTGAAGCCGATTCCAAGTCAATTCTCAGAATCGACATGAGCTTGCCAAAGGGCCAGAGGGGTCGCCGCCCTGGGTAGGCAGAGCTGCACAACTCTGCAAGCCCAGTGTGGAGGCCCCTTTGGTCACCTTGCATCCTGAAGCTGATTCTGAGAATCGGCTTCAAGATGTCGGGTGGCCAGAGGGGACTCCGCGTTGGGCTGGAAGAGTTATGCAGCTCTGCCCACAATCCGCTTCAGGCTGTTGGGTGGCCAGAGGGGCCTCCACCCCGGGCTGATGGATTTGTGCAACTCTACCGGCCTACGGTGGCGGCCCCTTCGGCCCTTGGGTGAGCTCAAGCTGATTCTGAAAATCAGCTTGAGCCCACTGAGGGGTCGAAATTATTTTTATTATTATTTTTTCTTGTCCTAAGATATTTGTTTTTTAAGGGTATTCCAATTTTTTGTTTTTGTTTTCATTTACAATGTTTTTTTTATAATGAAAGTTTTAATTATTTTCCAAAGTTAAACAAAAAATAGTAAAATTAATATCTTGAAGTTATGATTTCTTTTATATTTTAAAAATTTGACAAAAAATATACATTTTGAATATAGATATAATTAAAAAAAAATGTATTTTAAGACATTTTAACTAAAAATAACACATTAAATAAAATAAATTTTTGGAAAAATTGAATAAATAAATTAGATAAATAATTTTTTTTATGATATTCTTATAAAAAATAAGACATTTGAAAAAAAAAAATTTAAAAAAATTGATCCACATAGAATTTTAAGTAATTAAAAAAAATAAAAATAAAAAATAAACATACAATTTAAAAAATTAATAAAAATCATAAACATAAATTAAAAAATAAAATACAATTAATATATTAAAAAAAAACATTAAAACTTAAAGAATAACAAAAATAAATAATAAATAATAATAAAAACCATTGAAAAAAATTAAATTTAAACAATGAAATACAATTAAAAAAAAACTTTAAAAAAAATTAAAGAAATTAAATATATATATATAAACACACACACACACAGATATATATATATATATATATATATATATATATATATATATATATATATATATATATATATATATATATATTCGACTCCTTAAGCCACCTAGCAGGCTGAAAATCGCCTCCAATTGAAGGCGGATGATTCTCAGAATCGCTTTCTGCTGAAGGCGATTCTCAGAATCTCCTTTAGTTGAAGGCGATTCTTAGAATCGCCTCCAGCTCCCAGTGACGATTCTCAAAATTGTCTTCAGCGGGAGGAGATTATGAGTATCGCTTCTAGTTGAAGGCGATACTCGGCATCACCTTCGGGCGGAGGCAATTCTAAGAATGATTCTGAGAATCGCAATCACCTTCAGCTGAAGACAATTCTTAGAATCTCCATTGGGTGGAGGTGATTCTCCACCGGGTGGAGGTGATTCTCCACCGGGTGGAGGAAAATTTGAGAATCGCCTTCAGCCCGTCGGGTGGCCCAAGGGGTCTCCACACTGGGTTGGTGGAGCTGCGTAGCTCCAACAGCCCACGACGCAGCTCTTCCAACCCAGGGTGGAAGGCCCTCGAGCCACCCGATCGTGGCCTTTAACCTACCGAGTGGCCCGAGGGACCGATGCCCTGGGCTGGCAAAGTTGCACAACTCCAATAGCCCAAGGTGGAGAGCTCTCGGGCCACCCAGGCGGGTGGCCCAAGGGGCCTCCACCCTAGGCTAGTGAGCTGAAAATTGATTCTAAGAATTAGATTTCATCCTGTTTGGTGGCCTGATGGGGCACAGCTCCGCCAGCCCAAGGCGAAGGCCCCTTCGGCCACCCGACGAGCTGAAAGTGGATTCTAAGAATCGACTTTCAGCCTGCCCAGTGGCCTTAGGGGCCGAAATTTGTTTTATTTAATTTTATTTAATAATATAAATATTTATATTTAATTTTAGAGTGTGTGTGTGTGTGTATATATATATATATATATATATATATATATATATAGATTTAGTTTTTAAATGATTTTTATTTATTTTTTCTTATTTTATTGTTTTTCATTTTTTAAATTAAAGTTTTTCAATGTTTGTTTTTATTTTTAATGTCTTTTTTTATATGAATTAATTAGAATTTTCATTTTTCAAATTTGTTTATGTTTATGATTTTTTTTTTAATTGTATGTTTATTTTTTATTTTTTAATACTTAAATTTTTATTTTAATCTTTTTTTTTCAAATTTCATCATTTTTTATATTAATTTCATAAAATGTGTTATTTTTTCAAATTTTTTATTCAAAATTTGCATAATTTCATTTTATTTAACGTGTTATTTCTAGCGTAAATGTCTTAAAATACAATTTTTTTAATTATATGCATATGCAAAATGTATATTTTTGTTGAGTTTTTAAAATTATTATTTTTTAATGATCATTATTTTATGTGTATTGAAATATAATTAACAATATATAAATATAAAAGAACCATAACTTTAATATATTAATTTTACTATTTTTTTATACTTTGGTAAAAAAAAAAAAAAAATCTCATTATAAAAAAACATTGCAAAGAAAAACAAAAAACAAAAAATTAGACAACTTGAAAAATTGTTAAATAATCACCATTTAAAAAAAAAATGTTTACTTAGGACATAAGAAAATTTAAAGTGTTAAAAATATGCATTAAAAAAAAATTGTTGATGTTTTTCAAAATCCGCATGAAATCACCAAGATTTAAAAACAAAATTCACACTTCATGCATTAGAAAATTTAAAGTTTTGAAAATAAGCCCTCTAAAAAAGAGGGTTGATGTTGCATCAACACTTTTCAAAATTGGCATGAAAATCACTAATATTTAGAAAAAAAATTCTAACTTGATATATAAGAAAATTTGAGGTGTCAAAAATATGCTAAAAAAATGTGTATTCTAAAACAACACTTTTCAAAATAAGATGATTTTTTTCTACCTAAAAAACAAAGGTGTATTTTGAATCAAAACTTTTCAAAATTAGATGATTTTTTGCTACCTAAAAAAAGGTGTATTCTGGATCAACACTTCTCAAAATTAGAAGTTTTTTTGCTACCTCAAAAAAGCGGTTACTTGTTTCAATTCTCGTTCCAAAGTTTACATTGTTTTTTATGCTTCGCTATCATTTACAAGCTTCACCTAATTATTTTCTACCATGCAATATGATTTGTATATGGCATGCATAGGGTACCAATAAATTGTTTCTTGTTTCATGCCAAACCTTAGCCATTTGACACATTATAAATCTACTCTTCCATATGACTACATTGAAACAAAACCTTAAAGGTAATGGAAAAACAAAATCAAATACCAAGGGATGAATTTGCAGAATAATAAGCAGGGAATTGAAGAAGGAGGCCTAACTTGGCCATTTTTTCAGCCTTTTTGAGCCCAAAAATAGCCTACACAAGGGTTTTTGGGTGTTCTCGACACAATGACTGTTATTTTTACCATTTGAGCATATAATTTAAAGGACCAACATTGGAAGCTGAACCGAGAGATGTAGCCTAGGAGGGGTGAACTCTGTCATCAAATTGTTGTTTTGTGATGCTACATGTTGTCTATTTTTCATTGTTAAAATTTGCAAAATTTAACATAGTTTATGTGATTTTGTAATATCGATCCATTTCTCCTAAGAAATAAACTAGCTTTCAAAATTTTACAAGAAGCCTTCAATTTTAATTTTAGATCAATTGAAATCAATCTTTGTAAATACAATTTCTTCTAGCCATTAAAATTTATCATTGCAAATACAATTTTCTCTAGTAATATTTACAACTACAACTACGCACATAAATGTCACCAACTGGGGAGCTACATTAGTTTCCCTCACTCCTCCTAATGCTAAAGGTAATATAATCTCTAAAGCCTAATTTGTCCTTCTTCTCCCTTTTCTATATTTTCACATGCTGATAATCTTGCATTAACATGTACCTACAAGTCATATAACAGATGTTGCTCTTGGATATGACTCTCTAGCTTCATACATTGTATGAAATAAAGTATCTCTATGTATTTTCATTTCTATTTTTTACTTCTATCTGATAGTAGGAGTTTTTTTAATATATTTTATAGTTATGCCTATGACATGGGCATAGATCTCTAGTTTTAGATAGAGTTTGTGGCATATACACTATAATGTGGGGTATGATAGACTATCTTGGTGTTGATATGATATCAATTAATAATGCATCATTTAAGCTCAACTAGGCCTTACCTTGGTGCCATCCTAGGTCATGTATCCAATAAAATCAAGAATGCACAATTTACATTATATGGGAAAACATATGATGTGCCAAAGAATGATGGAAAGCACAATGGCTCTCCAAAACATTGGTGCAAGCAACCGTGATGATGTTTTCTATAGATATAAGACGCCAAAATTACTTACTAAAATAGAAATATGGGGAAATGACATCAAGTCCAATATTGTTAATATGGTAGATGTATAAAAATCTCTTAGAAGGCAACCTTCTTATATGACAAAGTTATTTGGATGTGAATTGGGTGCCTAGTCAAATTTTGACGATAAGACTGTAGCTTCTATTGTTAATGGCTCCCACGAAAATGCATATATGATTGATTTTTTGGAAGTTTTTATAAGAAGATATGTCCAATGCTATGGATGTGGAAATTCATAGAAAGAGATTCTAATATAAAAAAATACAAATTATATCCATGTGATGTGCTGCATGTGGGTAAATCTCTAATGTAGATATGTGGGATAAGATGACTACTTTTATTTTGAAAAATCCTCGAGAACAGAAGAAGGGAGGAAAATATAAGAAGTCACTAAAGAGGGTTGAAAAGGAACGCATTATTCAGGGGGAAGCTTTAGATGAAGAAAAAAATAAAAGCAAGAAAGATAGAAAGAAGAATAAAAACAACAATGTGAATTCAAAGTTGTCAAAGACAAAATTTTCTGATGAGGATAATCAATCTCTTAGGAGGGAGCTAGGATGGCCATGATGAAGAAGTTGATGATGATGATGATGATGGAGTGCCATGGAAAACCAAAACCTTTGTTAAGGTTGTGCAGAAGAAAATCAAGAAGCAACTAAGTCATTAGAGGAAATTTTAGCCTAAAAGTGGCCTCCTTAAGGAAAAATAATAAAAAAATAGTTAAAATAATAAAATAAGAGATAAATTTTGGAGGGAAAATAGGAAAACTATTTTTTTAATTGTATTTTTAGCTTATCTCGTTATAGGTTTACTCAAATTTGACATGTAGGGCACTCATTGTATGTGGAATTAAATTTCACATGCAACGAGTACCCATTATGCATACTTTTGAGAAGACCTACATTGCCTAAAAGATGCAGATGCATTAAAAAAATGTGTTCAAGTGTTGAACACATTTTTTTAATGCATCTGCATCTTTTATCAATGTGGGTCTTCTCAAAATTATGCATAATGGGTACTCGTTGGATGTAAAATTTAATTCCGCATCCAACGAGTGTCTACACTTGAAATTTGAGTAAACCTATAAGGAGATAAGCCAAAACACTTGAACACATTTTTTTAAAGCATCTGCATCTTTTAGGCAATGTGGGTCTTCTCAAAAGTATGCATAATGGGTACTCGTTGGATGTGATATTTAATTCCGCATCCAACGAGTGTCTACACTTGAAATTTGAGTAAACCTATAAGGAGATAAGCCAAAAATACAATTTAAAAAAAAAAGAGAGTAGTTTTTCTTATTTTCCCTCCAAAATATTTACATGCTTCTTTTTAAATTTAAATAATTTTGATTGGTTTACATATTAGACATGGAAAATACATGAAAATTTCATGGGCACTTTTAGGCTAAAATTTCCTCTAATGCTTGCTACCAGTGAAATGGTGATGCTAACTATACCTAAAGAAGGTACAAAGCAACATACTGATATGAAGGTTGTAGGGAAGATCATTTCAAAGAACACAATAGTTAAACCTGAGAGAAAGCCTGCTATTAAGAATGGTAAGAAACCCATAAAACATATGCTAGAGAGTGTTGATATGGTGGAAGAGAGTGATGTTGATGAGAAATACTTGAAGACAGTTAAAGGGCTAAGCATTCATGCTAAGCTTATTGTTTATTTTAATGATTTTATTCAAAGGGGAAAGTTTCCTAATCAATTAGCATAGTACACGCAATCTCTCAGTGGCTCTCCTTAGGAAGTGATGACTGCATTGTTTAAGTCCCCTTTTAAGGGTGTTGACAAGGGATTTTCCAAGGACATTGCAATGAGAAAGATCTACTTGTCCAAATCTCTCCAAAATGAAGATTCCTAGTTGTTGTTGTTGAATGCAATTGATGCTTTTTGGAAGCATGTCAATGCAGATGCAGTTAAGGAGATTACTTTGGTTATGAAAGTTTTATATGATGATGACATATTAGAAGAATATGTTATTTTCCAGTGGTATGATAATCGTACTTTGGGTGCCCAAGGAAATAACTCTTCAATGTGTAAAAATGTTAAGCCATTTGTTGAGTGGCTCAGAAGTGCCGAGTCTAAATCCAAAGAGGATTAGTTAGCGAACTAAATATCTTTGAAAATTTTTAGTGGTGTCACCGAAGATATTATTTTAGTGTTTCTAAATTGTTAATGCTTTTATATCCTGAAGCTTCCTCAAGATTTTTCATTTTGCCTCATATAAAAAATTTGATTTGTTTCTAAACTCTACAGACATATAACCTTGGAAACTAAGCTATTGAGTTGGGGAGATGATTCATAAAAATGTGTCAATGTCTAAAATTTAGAGGGTGTATTGAATGAAATTAAGTATCTCTATTTGTTTCTTTTATCTGATGCTAGGAATTATTTTAATATATTTCATAATTATGCCTATGACATGGGCATATATTTTTGGTTTTAGATAGAGTTTGTTGAATATATACTATAATGTGGAGTATGGTAGATTGTCTTTGTGTTGACATGAAATTTATTAATAATGCGGAATGTGAGCTCCACTAGGCCTTACCTTAGTGCCATCCTGGGTCGTGTATCGAACAAAATAAAAAATGCACAATTTACATTATATGGAAAAACATACCATTTTCCCAAGAATGATTGAAATAACCCTCTCCATGATCAATACTTGTTTTCCTTCCTTTTTTAGTCTTACATTTATGTGGCTAACCAAATCCCTGTAAAAAATTTATTATTTATGTGAACAAATTATGTTGGTTTACATATATGCATATTGATGACAATTTGGTGATATAAGAGGGTTGAAAGGATTTGACAGTGTGCTATAGAAAGCGAAAGAATATAGAGGAGGAAGGAAGCCATCTATTAAGTTCACTTACCACAACTTTGATGGGGAACAAGATGAATCTAAATGTGATTTACCTTTAACTTCAGTTCTCACAGCTTAGATGAGCAAGGTGAAGTTAGATGTGACTTAGCTTTAGAATATGGGAAGGAGTTTATTGTAACTAGCCTAATTGTCATCTCATGCACAAAAGATAATCCACAAAAGAGGATAACCCCATATTGTTTCTAGGCTCAGAAATATAGAGTCATCTCTAGAATTTGCATTGATTTGGTTTAACTGAAAGCACACATTTTCAAATCACATGAGAATGGTAGTCAGTCTCTAGTAATTTGTAACTGACATGACATAAATTGAAATCTTTCTTTGCAAACACAATTTCTTCCACCCATTGAAGTTTATCATTGCAAATACAATTTGTTCAGGTAAGATTTACATCTACAACGTTTCCCGTAAAGGTCACCAATTGGGGAGCTACATTAGTTTCCCTCACTCTTCTTGATGCTAAAGGTAATATTACATGTAAAGCCTAATCTCTCCTTCCTATCCTTTATATATATTTTCACATGTTGATCTTCTTGCATTAACATGTACCTACAGGTCATATAGCAGATGTTGCTCTTGGATATATCTCTCTAGCTTCATACATGGTATGAAATCAAGAAATCATATGTATTTGCATTTCTATTTGTTACTTATATCTGATAGTAGGAATTTTTTTAATAGATTTCACAGTTTTTCCTATGACATGGGCATAGATATCCCATTTTAGATAGATTTTGTGGGATATACACTACAATATGGGGTATCATAGATTGTATTATGTTGATATGAGATCAATTATTAATGCAGAATGTGAGATCCACTAGGCCTTAACTTGGTGCAATCCTCAGTCATGTATCCAACAAAATCAAGAATGCATAATTCATATTATATGGGAAATCATACCATGTGCCCAAGCATGATGGCAATCACAATGGCTCTCCAAAACATTGGTGTGAGCAACCGTGATTATGCTTTATACAGATATAAGATGTAGAAATTGCTTGGTAAAATAGAAATACGGAGCAATGGCATCAAGAATAGTATTGTTAATATGGTAGATGTGGAAAAATCTCTTGGAAGGAAACCTTCTTACATGAAGAAGTTCTTTGGATGTGACTTGGGTGCCTAGTCAAAGTTTGACGAGAAGAATGGAACTTCTACTCTTAATGGCTCCCATGACAATGAAAATATGGTTACTTTGCTAGAAGCTTTTATAAAGATATATGTACAATGCTATAGATGTGGAAATCCAAAAACAAAGGTTCTAATATCAAAGACATAGACGATATCCCTGCGATGTGCTACATGTTGGTACATTTATGATGTAGATATGTGGGATATTCTCACTAATTTTATTTTGAAAATTCCTCTGGTACAGAAGAAGGGAGGAAAAAATAAGAAGTCACCGAGGAGGGTTGAAAAGGAATGCATTAAACAGGGGGAATATTTAGATGAAGAAGAAAATAAAAGAAATAAAATTCAAAGAAGAAGAAAAACAACGATGTGAATTCAAAGGTATCATAGAAGAAATTTTCTGATGAGGATGATCAATCTCCTCGAGGGAGCTAGCAAGACCATGATGAGGAAGCTGATGATGATGATGATGATGGAGTGCAATGGAAAACTAACACCTTTGTTGAGGCTGCACAGAAGAGGATAAAAAATCAACTGACTCTTGATATCATTAAAATGGTGATGTTAATTATACCTGAAGAAGGTGCAATGGAACATATTGATTTGAAGGTTGTAGGGAAGATCATTTCAAAGAACACAATGGTTGAACCCGAGAGAAAGCTTGTCGTTAAGAATGGTAAGAAATCCATAGAAATTATGCTAAAGAGTGTTGATAAGGAGGAAGAGAGTGATGTTGATGAGAAATATTTGAAGAAAATTAAAGGGATAAGCATTCATGCTAAGCTTCTTGATGATTTTAATGATTTTTTTCAAAGGGGAAGTTCACATAATCAATTGGCGAAGTACATGCAATATCTCAGTGGTTCTCATGAAGTGATGACTGCATTGTTCGAGACTATTTTTAAGGGCGTTAGCAAGGGATTTTCCAAGGATGTTGCAAATAGAAGGATCTCCTTGTCCAAATATCTTTAGAATGACGATTCCCAGTTGTTGCTGCTGAATGCAATTGATGATTTTTGCAAGCATTCAAGTGTAGATGCGGTCAAGGAGGTTGCTTTAGTTCTGAAAGTTTTATATGATGATGACATAATAAACGAAGATGTTATTTTCGAGTGGTATGATAATCATACTTTGGGTGCCCAAGGCAATAACTCTTCAATGTGGAAAAATGGTAAACAATTTATTGAGTGGCTCAGAAGTGTCGAGTCTGAATCTGAAGATGATTAGTTAGTGAACTAAATATCTTTGACCATTTTAAGTGATGTCACTGAAGAGATTTGTGTAGTGTTTCAAATTTGTTGATGCTTTTATATCTTGAAGCTGCCTATCTAGACTATGCATCCAAGTTGAATGGAGGTATTTTTTTTTAGCAATCAATTTCCACTAGGCTTTTCCATTAGATATAAATCACCAAAGGATTTTCACTCCCAATTTCCCGATTCAGTATCTATAACAATTTTTTTTATATATGTGAACAAATTATGTTAGGTTACATAGATATGTGTATTGATTACAGTTTGGTGATACAAGAGGGTTGAGAGGATTTGAAAATGTGTTATGGAAAGTGAAAGAGTACAAAGGAGGAAGGAATCCATCTATTAAGTTCACTTACCACAACTTCGATGGGGAACAAGGTGAATTTAGATGTAATTTAGCTTTGAGTTCAATTCTCACAGCTTAAATGAGCAAGGTGAAGCTATATGTGACTTAGCTTTCAAATATGGGCATGATTTTACTGTAACTAGCCTAATTCTCATCTCATGTATAACATTATTAAGAATCTCCAAAATTACAGTCCTCAAGATTTTCCATTTTTCCTCATACAAAAAAAATGACTTGTTTCTAAACTCTACAAACATATAACCCTAGAAATTAAGCTACTGAGTGGGGGAGAGGATTCATAAAATTGTGTCAATGTCTGAAATTTAGAGTGTTATTGAATGAAATCAAGTATCTCTATTTGTTACTTCTATCTAATAGTAGGAATTTTTTTAATAGATTTTATAGTTATTCGTATGATATGGGAATAGATATTTGGTTTTAGATAACATTTGTTGGATATACACTATAATGTGGGGTATGGTAGACTGTCTTTGTGGTGATATGAGATCGATTATTAATGCAGAATGTGAGCTCCACTAGGCCTTACCTTGGTGTGATCCTGGTCGTGTATCCAAGAGAATCGAGAATGCACATATTACATTATATGGGAAAACATATCATTTCCCCAAGAATGATGGCAATAACACTCTCCATGGTCAATACATGTCTTCCTTCCTTTTTTATTTTTACATTTATGTGGCTAACTCAAGCGCTGTAACAAATATTTTATTTATGTGAACAAATTACGTTGGGTTACATCAATATGTGTATTGATGAATGTTTGGTGATGAAGGAGGGTTGAGAGGCATATTGATTGAAATATTGTTATATTTGTATTGGCTCCAAATTGTTAGCATGTAAATCAACCTTACTAGAAAGGTGGGTGTTCCCATCTCTTGAGGTGTACATGTTGTGTTGTCGACCAAGGTTGTATATATTGGCATAGTATCTGTGCACTTTTGGTTTTCAAATGGCCTTAAAACTGTTGGCATTCTCCCTTGAGCACCTTCATCAACTTGACTCAAGTTATCCTTAAGTTGATTCTGAAAACCCATTGGGCATTCTTCTTATGTTTGTTTTAGTTGAGTACTCACATTAACATCTGAGATCTCATGCAGTTGGGCATTTTCAATTGCAAACATTCGCCTGCTTCTGGGCGGTTTTAGTCACATTTGAGGCCTCTAGTTAATGTCACAAATGCCAACATTTCTTCAACAATCATCCCTTGGAACTGCCTCTTCCATGCATCTTTCCAATATTTTTGGAGTGTCTATTTGTCGATCAATCTTATTGTCAATATCTTTGAAACCTCCACAACCTCGTTATAAAGAAGCAAAATTCGCCTCTCATTGCTTCGCGATATCTTATTTCTTTTATGCTTCCTATATTACTACCTTACAACATTACATTGCAACATATGATACCTTCCGTCCAAATTTAATAATGCCAACGGTGACACCCTACTTCAATCGTGACCTCTACCGTGACGCCGTGCATCTACGGGAAATTTGGAACGTGAAGGTCTTTCAATATTCAAACTTTGAAGACTTCAGATTCTTCTAATTGCATCAAACCCAATTATGCAATTTCTTTTTAATTGAAGAGTTTTTCATGACCTTTAAAATTAATTGTTTTGTTTAGTATTAGAGAGATGATTAAACTTCTCTCATTCTGAGAGCTTAATATAAATTTATTTCAATCTAAATTATTAAAATAAGGATTATTAAGGTGTTTAATATAGTGTTTGTGTTCAATGTATTCCATTTATTGTTTAGTTTCCATGTATATTAATATATGGTCATGTTAACCTTCTCCTTCGTTACAGTAATTTTTTATTTTACGCAATTAAAATTCGTCCAAATTTAGCGCATATTTATCCCTCTTTTACAATAAAGGTCGTCTAAATGAAATGCCCATTTATCCTCCTTTCTAGTAGAAATTTTGATTCCTCTCGATTTATTAAAATTGGCATGCACAAAAGTCGAAGGGATCAAAGTTTTAAATTGAAAGATCATCTTTCATAAATAACTTTTTAATTTTTTTAAATATTTTTATTTATATTTGAAATTAATTAAAATAATTAAAATGATATAAATTTACTTTAAATTTTTATTATATTTTAAATATGAAAAGAATATAAATTTAACATAATTGAAATTATAGTTTTTAGAGTAGTTTAATTTGTCATCACTTTAATAATGAAATAGCATGTAATATAAAATTTGAGGTTCAAATCTCTTATTTTACTTATGAATGGCATAATTATAATGGTAGTGATCCAAATGGACACAATTTCTCAACTCTTTATCTCACTTGTATGACACAAGCCCAATTGTAGATTCCCCTGATATATATATATATAATTAAAATTACACACTACATACAAATTAAAATAATGTTTTTTTCATATATATATATATATATATATATATATATATATATATATATATATATATAATTTTTATTCTTTTTAAATGTAAAGTTAACTGTGAATTTAACATAACTATAATTAATTTATATATATATATATATATATATATATATATATATATATATATATATATATATATATATATATATATTGCATATAAAAATTACAATTTTACATATATAATATCTCATTATTGAAATATTTGTTGTGAATTTATCTTAATATGGCCTTTATTTTTATTAATATGCATTTTTATGGTTTTGAAGAAATTTAGCTTATTATTATTATCATTTTTTAATTTACAATATCATATTCTTTAATTTACATTATTATAGTTTAAAAATTACATCAAACTATATTGCAATTTTAACCATAATATTGATAAAAATAAAATTATATATATTTTAAAAATAATTTAGATTTTTTTTTTTTAAGTTTCTCTTACCCATTTTTTTAAGAATGATTCACATTGTTTATCTATAATATAGAAATTGAAATGTTGGGAAGAGAAAAGGGTACTAATTCTTCTAATTCTTCTATTTGTCAATTTTGATGAAACCATTTTATTCTCCATAACATAAAAGAAATAAAACATATGTCTTAGTGTTTTTGGGTTCTACTTTATCTTTTTAAAGTAATGGAGGTATTATATGTGGCACTCCTTAACAATTATTATTAGCTTTCTCATGTGTTTGTTGATTTTTTTTCATCATTTTCCTCATCTTTAATTAAGTATTTTTCTATGAAGAATGAGCTTTTGCATGAGGACATATATCTTCTAAATTTTGTGGCTGTTGGGGTACATTGCACTTATTTTTTCATAAAAGCCTTATAAGGACCCTCTTCCATACATTATGAGGTGCACATATGACCAGTTTTTCGTTCACTACTAAACATTCTTTATGGTTTGACACATTTTCTATTTTTAGCATGCATATTTTCAGTAGGGATACCGCATAAGATGATATGTGGCATTGAATGGAGATTTGTTGGAGGATAAGGTAGCTAATTCCACTTTATTAATTCAAATTATCACATGCCTAGGACTCTCTAGAGTGAATGCAATTCCTCCCTACTTCTTCATAGATAACCACCATTTTTCTCTTTCTTGCCTTGTTAGTTGACGTTTAACCATATTTGGAGTTTAACTCGTTAGTATTTTTCTGGTGAGAATTATAAATCAATTCTAATTGATTTCTAACTCCACTTACTTTTACTTCACTCCATCTTAAGATATTTTTCTCTACTTTCCAACTAGAGAAATTTAATTTGGTTCTTCTTCCAAAAAAATGCCTATTTTATTCATATTAGGAAATAACATATTATCGTATTTTATAAACAATTCAAATTCATTAATTAATTTATAAGCAGTTGTATTTTTTTTAAAGCTGGTTATTGTGCCTAGAGACGCTACAACCCAATACAGGGAACATGTGTAGATGTAATGTGAGAAATGTAATGTACGTAAACATTTGAAATGTTGGAGTATAAGAAACATGTGTAGATGTAATGTAAGTAAACATTTGAAATGTCTGAGTATAAGGCACATGTGTAGATGTAATATAAGAAATGTAATGTAAGTAAACATTTGAAATGTCAGAGTATAGGGCACATGCGTAGATGTTGTTAGCGCTGGAATCAACACTTGGACTGTGACAAGTGCCTAACCAGACACATCTTAAGCTCAAGGGCTATTCAATGATTTGAATTATATAATTGGTAGGTGGTTAAAGCTCACAATCACTGAAAAGGGTTTCTAACAAATTCATTGTCACATCAATGAGGGTATTTAGGCCTGATATAGTAGCAAAAGATAAGTTTGTAGTCTATGGCAGGAAGAAAGTATTGAATAACAGAAGGGACAGTAGGTTTGCAAGGCATAAATCCACTGCTTTGATGAAAAATAACACAAGAACCAGTTTGACAATATATCAATAAGAGAAGGCTATCATAAGACTTACAATAATCTCATTGAATATCATTAAAAGTCAATGTTATAAGGAATGCTCTTTAACAAGTTACTATGCACATCTCATCAAGAAAGCTTACTAAGTAAGACTGATAAAAGTTGATAAGGCACATAAACACATCAAGAGGCTCATAAAAACATATAACAACATTTGAAATTACAAACTGGAAGTGAAGAGATTTAGGTATGGAAACACATCAGAAAGATCAACAATACACATATCAAGATAGTAATAAGTCCTCAAAAAGTGTTATTCAATATCATTATCTGAAAAAGTACATTGATCACATGAGTATAAGATTCACAAACCACGAAACTTTTCTCCATTGAGTTTCATCATATATATACAAGAGATATTATGCTGATATTTCCACAAAAAGTGTGAATCTGTTCTAGAGGAGTTATTACTTTCATATACATAAGGCGAAGCTTATCGTTAACCATAATACAAAGTAGTGCAACATAATAAAAATAAACAACATGATGGCATATAGTTCGAAGTGGTTGGAGTGATGTGGAAAACTGCTCCTGTTTTCTGGTATAACCACTTCCTCAAAAAGTGCAACTAACAACCGAAGATGACATCTGACTCTTTCCCCCAAAAAGTGAAAATTTTGTGAACTGAATCTACTATCTGGAAGAGAACTTGATTAATTGACACTTGGCAACATCTTCTTCTATTTATATTGCATGCATGTAATTACTCCTCAGTATCATCCTTTGAGACTTGAAAAAAAACTGCCTCCACTTCCTGTATCCAAAAATTTAGGAAATAATAGCTACCCTTCGTAAATAGGTGGCTATTATTGGAAATCCTGTAAATAGCTGCATTGGTTGATTAAGCTAAATATGTGTGCTTCTTCTTCTTTGATTTTCCTTAACTGTTCAAATAAAATCAAGCACAAAAGATAATATTTTGAGAGACTCTACCTTAGAGACTCTTTTAGCTTTTCCTCTTCCTACATGTTTTTGTTTCTGGGCTCTGGTCTTCTTGGCTTCATTTCTTGGGCTTTCATCAACATTCATAATTTCATCTTTCAGACTA
The DNA here is from genome assembly GCA_034641835.2 of Pinus albicaulis. Taxonomy (NCBI): domain Eukaryota; kingdom Viridiplantae; phylum Streptophyta; class Pinopsida; order Pinales; family Pinaceae; genus Pinus; species Pinus albicaulis. The sequence goes on from MU968551.1 coordinate 37,510,034, forward strand.
GGATTAGCAATGAGTTTGTTGTTCAGTCTTAGTTTGTTTTTAGGCATAGTGCGAGGTCTTCTAAGGTATGGGTAGGGAATATAAGAAACCTCTCTTCTTCTCTGCATGATATCGCTAGTCTGACCTAAAACAAGAAATATGCACAGAAGAAGTCCAATTGACATTTTCATGTTCAGGTTTGAGGAAAGAAATTACATCTACTTGCAACATTTTCTTTTTGAACCAACATTCTCCAGCAGCTAAAGTCTGAGTAGCCCTGGCTATAATGGTCTTGGTGAGGTTTTGCTTCCGAGCTTGACCTTCTCCCTGTAAAAAATTTCAGCAAATGCCTGTGCAACAACTACATTTTCCCCTTAAAACTTCTTTAGAAACATGTACCAGCCTGCTGCTTGAAATTGGGGCTTTGCTCTGTGGTCGAAAAATCTGGTATTTGCTGGCTCAAAGCGATTAAATTTTCCGCCTTTACCCATCCTATTTAACACCTAAGCTCAACCTTTATACATATTTGTTCAAACTAGAGACATAAACCCTATACGCAACCCTACTTTCTTGCTTGAGATGACAAGTTGTTTGCTGGAAAATTTAACACTATTAGCTATAACCTTCTTGGAGAACTTGGTCATGAAAAACAATGAATGTAATCCTCTGGAGTCTGCGTGCCTTTAATCATGACGTGTTTTAATTGACATGATTTGAAATGATTCAAATTTGAGCACCAAGTCACCCCATAAAATATATCACTCCTCTGCATCATTAATAAATTGATACTTTGTACCTCATTTTCCTCTTCAGCTATAATGAATAGTTATAGGTTAGCTCCACCACCAATATACTCATTCCCTTATAATATTTATTCTAATTTAGAAATAATTACCCTTTTTAAAAAGAATAATATCTCATAATATAGAATATCTTCAATTGATTTCAAAGGGGAATGATATTTTCTTTGAATAATGCTCCTTGTAGCTCCTTATGCAATTTCATGGAAATAGCTACTTATTGGGTTTGCTTGTAAAACCATATTTTCTGAAGAAAATATCTGCCTTACTTGGGTTGCTAACTCCTTTTAATAAATCCTCCAATAGACAGCTTTCATCAAGGTAATACCTCTTGTTTCAGCAGAACTTCAATATTCAAAGAGCAGTATCTTTTCACCTGATAAATGCCTCTTTTATCTCCTTGTACAAATTTTTCAGGTAATAGCTACTTACTGGGTTTGCTTGTAAATTCAGGTAGCTATTACAGAAAATTCCTAAAACAACTGATGACTCTAACATTTTTCTCTTTAACCTTGGAAAGAAATATCATGGTGAATGAATAAGACTTCTCAAGCTAAACCCATGACCTTAACTACTCAAAGCATTTAAAAGACTTATTAAAAGAGAATTTGCCCTAATAACTCTATGACACAAATAAACTATTAGACTCAAAATTCTTTTGGGTTTTGGTTAAAAAATGAGAAAACTAAGAAGAGAGAGGATCAAAGACACAACTTACAATGATGACGAGACCTTGAAAAAATTCTAAAAAATTGCAGTGCTAACAGATGTAATGTAAGAAATGTAATGTAAGTAAATTTTGAAAAATTGCAGTGCTAACAGATGTAATGTAAGTAACTATATCTGTAGATGTAATGTCATTAAACATTTGAAGTATAGGGCACATGTGTATATGTAATGTAACTAAACATATAAATATTTGTAATAATTATCCAACACTCAGAAAATAGGTATGGTAAATAAATAAAAATATAAATAAACTAGAGGTATGGTAAATAAATCAAACCTCTATTATACTTACTCCATATTCAAAAAAGATGTATGTTAAATAAATAAAAATATAATAAATAAAACCTCTTTTTATACTAACCCCATAGGTATGGTAAATAAATAAAAATATAAATAAACTAGATGTATGGTAAATAAATAAAACCTCATTTTATATTTACTCCATAAACCTCTTTATATTTAAGAAAACTCAAAAAAATGGTTTTATTTAGGTGAAGCCTATGGGACAAATTATTATTAATACCATGGGACATATACCATATTTATAAAAGAGGTATGGTAAATAAAGAAATATAAAATAGGTATAAAGAGGTATGGTAAATAAATAAAAATATATCAAATAGGATTAGAAATATTAGATGTATGGTAAATAAATTAAACATATTTTCATATTTACTCTATAATTGGATTTATATTTATTAACACTCAAAAAAGAGGTTTATTTAGGTGAATCCTATGGGCCGAATACCATGGGCCAAATTATTATTAATACCTTGCAAAAAATAAAACATTATTAACCCTAATATTAATATTATTATTATTATTAAATTTAATATTCATATTATTATTATTATTATTAAATTTATGTATTGATAATCACATCTAAGCATATTATAAAAACCAGTTTAAATAGATAAGGGCTAGTTTGACTAGAATAAGAAATTTAATTAATCTAAAAAAGAATTAATTAATAGTTGTATTATTATTTATTTGTTTTTTTAATAGTTATTTAATTGAATTAATTAATAAATTTTTTTTTTTGCTAGTTTAGACTAATCCTACACCCACGGGTTTCGAACCGGTGACCTTGCAGAACGGAGTGCCTTAACAGTGCACCCCATCACCGACTGTTCTACGCCTGGTGGGCGAATTAATTAATAATTATATGTTATATAAGTTGAATATTATTTAATATTCTTATTTTCTTACTTGATAAGTAATTTTAATAATTTAAATCACAATATAATAGCTACATTATTTATCGAGTATAGCTATAGATATTATAATTCAAAAGAAAAATAGAATGAATTAATTATAATCTATTATTAAAAAAAAACTGAGAGGGAGAAATCAATTGAGAGCAAGAGGATCAAAGGAAAGAGGAGGGGGGGAGGGGGGGACTAAGACAAGAGGGAGAACCGGGCAAGAAGAAAAAAACAACTACGAGTGAAGGGCAGGAATCCAGCATTGCTAACACTCCACCCATCACTCCTGATAAGGTTAATCGACCTATTTTCGATTTCTAAGGCTTCCCTCAACTTACAGTGGTGGAAATGGTTAATCCTCGCAATAACATTATCATCTTCAATGCAAATGTGATGTTTTCTCTTTTCAGCATGCTCTGCTAAGGCAAAGGAGCGTGATATACTATGTTTAAGGTCAACGACGTGTTCATGAATTCTTTGATTAATGGATCAACCAGTTTCACTGATGTAAGGTGTCTCACAGGAGCATGGAATCAAGTAAACACCCTTACCATATTTACGAAAAACTGGGTCCTTAACCGATCTAAGTGAACTTTGAATGGTGTGGAGGGGCTTGAAGGTTGAGGAAATATTATGACTCCTTGGGATCCTAATGATTTTATTAGTAGTACCTTGAATAAATGGAAGGTGAACTCCAAATAACCGATCATAAGGATATTTCTTATTCATAGGACCTTTTTCTACTTTTTGAAAAGCTCTAAGACATTGAACCTTGCTATAACCGTTCTTATTGAAAAATTTAAGGAGATGAGATTTTGCTCCTTCAATGTGGTGTTCATCGGAGATTCTAAAGGCTCTCGTAGCTAGGGTGCTAAGAACCCCTAGCTTATGAGCAGGGAAATGATGAGAACAAGGATGTAAATATTGCTCAGTGTACGTCTTCTTTTTAAAGACTTGATGAGAGAAAGAACCTTCTTCAATCCTAGATAAAAGGACATCTAGAAAGGGCAGGCTTCCATCCACTTCGAATTCCATGGTGAACTTAATGAATTCAGCTTGATCATTAAGATTCTAGAAGAAAAGGTTCAATTTCTCTTTGCCATGGGGCCAAACCACACAGGTGTCATCAACAAACCTTTTCCAAAGCCTAGGTTGAAAAAGGGAGGAGGAAATTGCCCTTGATTCGAAGTCTTCCATGAAAAGACTAGCCACAACGGGGGATAGAGTTTTGATGTTGTCTCATTATACACTTTCTTTGCCATTAGGGAAGCTATCGATGTCATTCCTCAAATCACAGATCCTCATACTTCTCATTTGGTTGAGATTTGTCTCACCTCGACCTTCTTTAGTTTCGAGGGTGAATTCTTTTAACAAAATTGTGGTGTGGCCATGGGTTCCCCCCTATCCCCCATTGTGGCTAACAGATTTTATTTTATTTTTTACTATAGCTAACATTGTTTTTCTATTTAGAGAATCTTTCATTTTTATTTTTAAGAAAGATGGACATACTTACACATCACCTTCACACTCAGCTATAAAATGAACCTCTTGACTCAATAACTCTAATTTTGTAGTGACCTTGTAAATTTATATCAATAATCAGGGGGACGAGGCCCCTATATTCATGGTCGGTTGTTGGTGGGTTATTATTGGCCTTCAAAAACATATTCATGCTAATGGTCACAAACATCGTAAATATGGTTAAATACTTTAGAGAGACGTTTCAACATAAGGAATTCCAGGTAGAGTAGCAAAATTCTTCAACATAAGGAATTCCATGTAGAGTAGAAAAATTCACATCAATGTGAAAAGTACATGTATTCCTATGTGTTTTCTACCATTTATTCATTTCTCTAATATAACTTTGGTATTATAACCTTAGTATTATGAAAATTATAATCCACATGCAAACCATATGAGAATTGCAGGCAAGGGATTCATACCTAAGTGTTATACCATACTTTTGGACCAATAGTTGATTCCATGGATTGTGGGCCAAAGTTGGTGTTGTGAAATTTTATTCATAGAGGATCCTGTAGATGAATAAAGTATTCTGTAGAAGCTACAAGTTGACTCCATTTTCTTGTTGAAGGTATGATCTTTGATGAGATGGTGTCATTCTTTGAGAGTTTCAAATTAAGTATGTAGATGTTCTTAAGATGTGGCTTGTTCGTGGATGTTAGGTAGCCATCTATATTTTATAGTATTTTTATAACTTTATTATAGATTTATAGGATTTCCTTTTGGTTTCCTGTAGGATCCTATAGGTTGAGAAATGAAAGCCTTTAGGTGAATTTTTTTTTTAAAATTGGAGAGTGGTATTTATGGATGATAATGGAAGGGATGAAATATGGATCATGGGACAAAGTGTTGTTCATTAGAAAATACTGACAAGTAGGGAAAAAATCTATTTTTCAGAAGGTGGATCGGTCTAGGTATCTATTGTACATTTTTTTTTGTTGATTCCATTCTATAGCTTGATGAATTGGTCTAATGTTTTTTCTTGGATGCAGGTGGACCCTAGACATCTGCATAGAGTTTTGAAAATGATATTAATATGATACACATTTTCTCTTTGTTCTTTATCTTTTTCTACATTGATCATTAAAAAACTGTCACTGTAAGTGTATATAGTGATGGTCCTTTATGGTCTGTCACCAAAGACATTTCACTTTTGGTGAGGGTCGTTAAAGGCCCATCACTAATTCTCTCTTTGGTGACACTTCTAGTGACGAACTTTTAATGACCCTCACCAATGCTCTTTTTGTTACTTTTGGTGACGATCAAAAAATTTCCGTCATCATTGATCATTCCAATGAGTTTTTGATGACGCTATGTGCCTGTTAATATATTTTTTGTCAAAAGATAATGATTTAATACCATTATTGTGGAGCATTTTTTATAATATGTCCAAGGCCATAGTGGTTAGGGTCAGTCAATTTTTTAAGAAGTAATAAGCATGTATCATTTCCCTCAAGTAATGAATAGTCGAATAGAGATTTCCTACGAGTCAACACATGATTCATATCTATTAAGTTTATTATCTAGAAAATTCCATTTAGATAAAGTTCCACTATTGTGTGTAGGAAATATATTATTTAATACATAATCGAGCTCTGACAATTCTATTAATGAGAAATACCTAACAATCCTCAACAATCTGGGCACACCTTAAAGTAATGCTTTGGCACACACTAACATTTCTTAGCACCCCACATGTCTTGGAACATATTTGTACCTAGAACATCTTGTGATGACACTGACACCCAAGCACATGGTGGCATGCGCTAACACAACATGGAACTCTCCTAGCATGTGTTGGCATGCTGCATATAGTCCCTAGCATGCCTTGGAACACCTTGGTTGAATGCATTGACATACATTAGCACTTGGCACACAATGCCACTTGGCATGTATTAGGACCTATTATTAGTGTGCCTAGCATGCCCCTTTTCAAAAAGATAAAGTCCTGACTTATTAACCCTCTTATTGGTTCTTCCTTTTGTTGCCTTGACACATATTGACATACCCTGGCACCCTGTGCCACATCCTTAGCACCTAGCATGTATTGGCATATCTTGGCACTATTAATTGGCACATGATATAATTAGCACACCTTGGAACTCCCAAGCACACTTTTGGAATTCTTAACATGACTTGATATTCCCTAACATGCCTTACCAATGCTTAGCATACCTTGTCACTCCCTCCTTGGCATGACAACTAACACTGACCATTAACACTAGTCTCTGGCAGTACACGTTCCTCATATTCATTAAATTCCATGAATTTTTACCTAGTGCATGCTCCCTTAATGTTTTTTCCTAGTACTCCTTAACACTCATCAACATGCATTATCACTCTCTAGCACACCTTAATTAGCACTCTTCAACATTCCCTTCCACTTCATAACATGCATAACACTAGTCCCTGACACATATTGGCGCTTGGAAAGTCTTATCATGTATGGAATACATTGAGATGCCTTGGTATGATTTAGCATGGTTTAATATTAAATTTATTTGTGATGATCAATTGTTGGAAAGTAGATGAGAAGCAACAAAGGAATACTTGGCACTTAGAATGCACTAAGACTTTGCACTTGGCACCTATTTCCGCCTAGTGTTGGTGTGCCTAGCATGCCCCTCTTGGAAAAGGTAAATTGATGAATTATTAACCCTCTTATGTGTTCATTTCCTTGTAGTTTAAATTTTTTCTCCTTTTTGTTGTCTTGACAGTCCCTGACACGCATTGACACACCCTTGCACATCTTGGCATGCCTTATCACTTGGCACATCTTAGCATGTTTGACATGTATTCCCACTATCTGGCACATTAAGGGGGTGAAGAGAGATGTAGTCCTAAATTAGGTCGAGTACGAGGGCCGAGTAAGGGTTGCTAAAGGGAGGTCATGATCATCCTCCAAGAGCAAGATCATCATGTGAGGGTTCAGAAGAATGTTGCATACCTTAATGGTCGGTTTGCGCTAGGAAGTAGGATGGCATATTGTTGGTTCTCTTCTGGCAGATCGAGCTTAAGAGAGGTTTCTCATGAGAATATGGGCATGTGATTTCAATGGTGTCTTTGTGTGAAGGTTGCATCAAATTATGAAATGTTGAAATTTGCAACCAGAAATAGTGAGATTGGAAACCAGAAAGGACAAAAAAAAATGCACCCACACTGGTGAGGAATTTTGATGCACCAGGAGTGAGGAATGTGGGGTGTCTAATTTATTTTTCCCTTAAATAAATTGGACAATAAATTGTAATTTCATCTCATAACAACTTGTGTCAGTTAATTAAGTCATGATGACCGAGTTAGCTCAAGAAATTCGAGTTGAGGGTCTAATATGAGGCATTTAGAGGGATTCTAATATTTTTGGGGTCCAGTTGAAGTTGATGCATTAGTGGGGTGAAAATGTAATTAACTCAATTAAATGAGTTAAAATCAGTTTAACTAGTTCTAACTGAGTGATGAGCTAGTGAGAGGTCCAGTGAATTAAATTAGATTTAATTCACAATGAGTGATCAATCAGATAATTGATAATTCACTATTAATAGTTGCATGCATGTCAGTTTCGAGGAATACCTAGTTGAGACAGAGGTTAAAGGGAACATAACTATCAGTTGTATTTAGATAAAAATTCCCATGTACAATTATAAATTCATTGGGATGCCATGATGGATTGTGCAATCAAGGAAGGTTGATTTTCCTAATTAATAAGGAGTTGATTCCCTACTAATTGCATGAGAAAGGAAAGCTAAAGTAAGGATGAGAATTGGCTAAGTACTAGACCGAGTTTGCCTAGATCAATGGGAGACAATTGACAGAGTGCTGGAGAATCTCATGAGAGATTAAGCATTGTATTGTTTCATGATTCCTTGACTTAATACACAATAGAGATAGAGGGGTTTTGATTAGTTGCTTTCCCCAAATACATCATGTTGTTGTGCAATTGATAATTTATTTCTCTTACTTATATGTGATTGTGCGATCGTGTTTTGTTTCTGTAAATTGTAGGAAGGATTCAATATCTTGTTTTAGTAGATTACAAGATCAGATTGAATCTCGTAATTGGTTAGATTTTCTACATGGTATCAGAGCAGGAATTTTTTGGGTGGCGAGTTTGTAGAGAATATTTGAAGATTTGGTGTAAAATTTTCGAAAGAAAATAGAATATTTGGATTCCTTGCAAAAATATACCCAAATGGAAAAAAAAAATCGGTCAAATCGGAGCTCGGATGAGGGAGATATCATCGATTTAAAATCAACTCTTTTTTAGAAACTTTTTGTAACTTCGGGACAATTACACTGTGCGCGAGTCAAGAACCTATATGCACTTGAGGTACCAAATGCATGAAAAGCTTTGAGAAGAAAGGAAGAAGTTAGAGAATTGGTGGTTTAGAGGGATCATAAATTACCTCTCAACATGCATCCTCATGAGAAGCAGTCTCAGAAGGTTGTGGAGTAGTTGCCACAATTGGAGAAGTAGAGAGGAGGCCGAGTGGAAACGTCCACTCAAGCATAGACCTCCATGAGGGGGAAATTTCGAGCCAGATGGGAAGAGGGAGCAGCCATACCTCGAGGTGTAAGGTGGGGTTATGTGTAGACATAATCCCAAGATAAGAAATTTGGGCAAGGTCCATTGAGATGGCGTGTCTCATGGATCAAACTTGGCTACGAGGAGCCCACAGTACAACAGTAGTAGGAAGGATCAGTTAGATTGATGTAGTCAGATGAAAAAAAGACAGAAATCATAGTGACAGATGTCAAATACTGGAGCACAAATAGAGTTAGCAACAGTTCAAAGGGCACGGATGCAGATGTCAGCAGTAGTGCAGAGAATCCAGTACTAGACAGGTGCAGTAGCTAGCAGCAGTTAGAAGACTTCGATGACAGATGCATTATATTGATTCAGTTGTTCAAAGGCTATTCAGTTTCAGGATTTTCAGGTGCAACACTAGAGAAGTGTAGCATGCAGAACATTCCAAAGGTATCGGATGGGGATAGATTGAATTCCTTTCTTATTGAGAGGGAGTGTTGAGATTTGCAACAAGAAATAGTCAAATTGGCAACTAGAAAGGACAAAAAAAAATGCACCCACATTGGTGAGGAATTTTGATGTACCAGGAGTGAGGAATGTGAGGTGTCTAATTTATTTTTCCCTTAAATAAATTGGACAATAAATTGTAATTTCGTCTCATAACAACTTGTGTCAATTAACTAAGTCATGATGATTGAGTTAGCTCAAGAAATTCAATTTAAGGTGATCGAGGTGGATATTGGTGGCCACCCGCCTATTCCACTTGGGCCCTCACCATTGTCTCTTTCAGTTTTTTAGTTTCCTTAATTATAGCACAATTTACTATTTTTGTCATTTTTTCGGGTCCTGAACTTTCGGAGTCGTTTTGAGGCCCAAAATGATGTTTTTTGGGCATGAAAGGTTTGGTGATTTCATAGAAATCATATTAGTAGTTGTAGTCCTCGGAGAGATCTTTCTAACGAGGTATCATGTGCGTCAAACGAAGATCATATGACCAAGTTACAACCCCAAGAAGTTGGCTGCCCAACTAACCCCAACGGGGCCCATAAACTCTTGGTGTTACATCTCCTCAGGATAGGGTTTTGGTTGTTTAGGGTTTTATCTTATTTTAAATAATAAAAATACCCTTGATCCTTATTGTAACACAGTTCAGAGGAACATAACTATCAGTTGTATTTATAGAAAATTTTCCATGTGCAATTATAAAGTCATTGGGATGCCATGATGGATTGTGCAATCAAGGAAGGTTGATTTTCCTAATTAATATGGAGATAATTCCATAGGAATTGCGTGAGCAAGGCAGGCTAAGAATTGGCTAAGTATTAGACCGATTTTTCCTAGATCAGCAGGAGACAATTGGCAGAGTGTTGGAGAATCTCAAGAGAGATTAAGCATTGTATTGTTTCATGATTCCTTGACTTAATAAAAAATAGAGATAGAGGGTTTTGAGCAGTTTCTTCCCCAGATACATCTTGTGTTGTGCGATTGATAACTTGTTTCTCTTACTTATATGTGATTGTGCGATTGTGTTTTGTTTCCACAAATTGTAGGAAGGATTCGGTATCTTGTTTTAGTACATGATTACAAGATCAGATTGAATCCCATTGGTTATATTTTCTACATGAAATAGAAGAGAGGGTTGATACCATCTTGCCTTGTGGTGGTTAGTAGGCTGCAAGGTCTGTGATAAAGACCAACATAAATGGAGGAGGGCTTGCACTGTAATTTAGAGCCATAACAGAAGTCGACGCAGGCATAATATTGACTGAGTTAACCCTAGTTTGAGGGTCGACATTGAGATCTAAATTTCATGTCAAGATTCAGTCAAAGAAATGCCCAGAATCTATGGATCCATATGAGCTAGGTCGAGTCTCTTATGGAGGCAAGAGTCGTGTTTTTTCTATGTGTGGATAGGGTTTGTTCTACAACAATTAGGAGTACATAAGTAGAATTCCCTAGTTAGGACAATTTCCTAGCATGTTTAGTTCTTAAGGTATGACCTTAAGACTGTGACAAATTTGCATACAAGAAGATGGGTTGTGACCCTTAGAGCGAGGTTTATTTCTGCAATAAAGACCGCAGATCTGGAAGATGGTTTGCAGATTCAGTATGTGTGGAGGCAAAAGATCCAAAGGAGGGTGGAACTTGACCAGAAGATTGAGCATGCAGAAGAAATGTGCCATATGAATAATGGATTGACATGCAGAGGAGTTGATTTTGGTGGACTTTCCTTAGAGTTTTATGGTAGGACAAGTACAGTTGGAGGGTTGTTAGGTTACTATCAAAGAAGAGCCCTAACTCTTGTTCTGGTGAAGGAAAACAAAATTGGTAGAAGGGAAGGTGTATAGAGCCTAAGGATTTGCAGACTTTGAAGGAGTAAAGTAACAGTCAAGTGGGCCAACCAACTAGCCCTAGTTCACTATATTGTAGAGGATTGATTCAATGAGAAGAAGGGCAACCTCCATAGCCCTGGATTTCTCATCTTGGAGCTGTAGTATGGCAAAAGTGGGCATACCAAAGAGTTGTTCACAAATGGAATTGTGAACAACTTGTTACCACTAAAACTAGTAGTGGATCTAAAAGGGGTTCCTAAGAGGGCAACTACTAGGACAAGGGAAACGATGGAGGCTTAGCCCATTGTCACCACAGCTAAGGCTCCTTGCTCTTCATGGACTTTCACTGATGGGTGGAGTCCTGGTATTTTAGGAAGTAACTTGTAGAGTATAGGTCAATGAATAGGTGGGAAGTGACCTTCGAAACCCTTTCCCTAAGATAAAATAAAGAGTGGGACTTTCTTTCCTTTTAAGAAAGGGAGTTATCTTCTAGGGAGAGAGGAGGGTGATTCAAGGGTTGAGGGAGAAGAGTAACACTTATGAAGGAGGTTGGGATCCATCATATGGTGGAAGGGAGGCCTTATTCTTTGGGAGGTTGCTAAAATGAAGGAAATAAGAAGCCAAAGGAAGATTTTTGACGTTATTCAGTCGAACGACCCATGCTAACTACGCTCACGAAGTGGTTGGGAATGGAAAATTTACTTCTATTTAATAAAAATTGCAAAAAAGACTCAGTGCAAGCAGTCCACTGGGACAAAGTGCCAATTGGCGCGAGGCCGAGTGTTAATTTCTCTATTGGCGGAAGGCCATAACTGCCTGCTAGCGCCAACCCAAAATCATATGTTTTGAGAGCCTGTTCTAGGAATAGTCAATAGAGGAAATGTTATTCTCATGGGAAGGGATGAAATGACACTTTTTTTAAGTCATGACACTACATAGAAGTCACAGAAATGGCCCTCCAATTTTCAGGATGGGGATTGCATGGACGGTGACAAAATGTTGTTTAACACATAGTATTAAGTTTGATTGGGTGGGTATATTACTCTTATGTGATAATAGTTTCAGTTGGTAGTAATATTTATAATGATATCAAATGTTTGGCATTTTATAGTAGCACCAAGCCAAAAAAATTTGGTTTGTTATTCCATCATACATAAACACAATAATATTCAGATGTTTCAGTCTAAATCTTTTAATTATTTAATATGCATGCCAAAAACCAACCTGTAAATAAGTGATTCAACCCCTAGGAGAGTTATGCCAATGTTATAAGTAACATAAATTGAATGCATCAAGAGTTTGAAATATTCCTATAATCATAATCTTACCCTACATGGACATCTCTATGTAGCTTAAATACCAAAGGTATATAAGCTAGAAGCATAGCTTTAACATCTTTAGATCTATACACATCTTCTATGAGCCAAAGGTGATTTAAAAAATATGGTCTATTTGGTAATTTGGGCAAAGAGTGGTATCTATTAGTGGTATCTGCTCTACCAAAATCATCAAAAAAGTACATCGAGCCTCATCTTGTGAAGTTCATGGCATGTAGGTGAGGAATGAAACAAAAAGGATGCAATTCCAGTGAGCTACTTAAAACTCCCCCAACCTCACTAGTGAACCTCTGCCTATGAAAATATTTATCATTGTAAATCATATATAACCAAATGTATCAAAGCATATCTAATTCAACTGTAGATATATCTAAAATTGAGCTAGACATGTGCTCGTAATCGTTTGCCCAGAAACATAGCAATTGCTTCATTACCTTACATGTTAGATTTACAGAACGTGCATTATGTAGACCTTAGTATGGACAACCATGCAGAAAATCATTTGATGTCTATAGTTTTAATATCCAAAAGATCTAGGGAAGAGAACAACCCAATGAGTTCCAAGATTTTCATATCTAAAATTGAGCTAGACATGTGTTCCTAATTGTCTGCCTAGAAACATAGCAATTTCTTAATTACCTTACATGTTAGATTTATACAATGTGCATTATGTAGACCTTAGTATGGAAAACCATGCAGAAAATCATTTGATGTTTATAGTTTTAATATCCGGAAGAACCAGCGAAGAGAACAACCCAATGAGTTCCAATATTTTCATCTTCACCATCCGTGGATAACATAATCTTGCTATCAAATGGAATCCATATGCATCAACAACCCCATGGAATCCCACAAAGCAAAATAAGAGAAAAATACACACAATGAACATGATAAAATCCTTCATAATCTTCCTAGCAAATGGAATCATGAATCCATGATGCATCAACAACCCCATGGAATCCCAAAAATCAAAATAAGAGAAAAATACACACAATGAAAATGAAAAAATCCTTCTT